>JAUESP010000311.1:5652500-6002500 GCA_030914335.1 Drosophila borborema | reverse complement strand
GAAGGGCGCCACACCGCGCGTCGTTTCACTGGTCAGCAATATCTGTGACCGTGCTAGCAATTCGCTACGCGTGCACTATGATCGTCCTCCAGTTGCTAATGCCACAGTCAGGCCAAGCCCCAGCTCTCGCTCGCGAACCAATCCTGGCTTGAACTCCAGTGCTAGACCCAGTGCTGTATCCAGCAGCAATTCCACCGTCAAATTGAACTTTGGCGTCTGCGTTAAGGCGTTCGACTTCCCCTATGTGGATCTGTCGGCGCGTCTGATCGAGTGGTTCGAGCTGCAGCGTCTGCTGGGCGCTTCGCGCATCTACGCCTACATTTACGATGTGCATCCAGCGGTGCAGCGGGTCTTGGACTACTATCAGCGCATAGATTTCCTGGAGCTACGTCCTCTGACAATGGCCAATGGCATGCCACGTCTGCGTCACTATCAGCACCAGTTGCTGCAGCATCGTCGCCTCATCAAGCGGCTCAACGAGCTGATACCCTACAATGATTGTTTCTATAGGAATATGTATCGGCACGACTATATGCTCAATGTGGACGTCGACGAGGTGATAATGCCCTTGGGCACGCTCAACAGCTGGCAAGACATTATCGATGCCGACGAGATCGAGACGAGGACCAAATGCCCCAATGGCCATAACTCGCTGTGCTTCATTAATACGTATTTCATCAAGACGGTGCCCGAGGCGCTCAACCACGAGCAGCTGGAGGCCGACGAGCTCTATGTACTCCAGCACACATTGCGTCATCGCAACTATTCGCTGCCCAATCGGGCGACCAAGTGTTTTCACAACACTCGCTACTCGGTGACCCTGCACAATCATTTTACGCTCAAGTGGCTGCCAGGCGGTTGCAATCAGCGCACCCTAAGCACTCAGCTGGCCCAGATGCAGCACTATCGCGAGCCCGATTTCAAGTATGAGCTGTCCGAGGTGGTCGAGGATCGCAGCGTTTGGAAATATGCCACAGAGCTGCGTACGGCTGTTGAGTATGCCTGGCTGCATCTGAACGATGTGCAGGAGCATGTTGTTAACATGGACGAGGATCAGAACTCACTAGATGAGTTGTCGGAAAACGAAACTGATCTCGAGCAGGCCCAAGAGCAGCATCAAGTGCTGGAGCAAACGCAGACAGCAAATGGTGCAAATTAGTTTGTAATTCGAATAGCCTGTCCTTTTTTTTTTTTTTCTTAGTCTTAAGCTGTGCTCGCATTGTTAGTTGCTCATATTTATTTTAATAATAATAATAATAATCCAAGAATACTCTGGAACTTTACAAATTCGAATTTATGACTTTAACGGACTTAGATTGCTCTCACGCTTGAATATATAGCTATATAATTGATTAGAACTGCTGCTTGTTGGAGTTCGATGCTGGTAGTTCTGATTTGACATCAATAAATTAATGAAAGGAGAGCATGATGAGAGTGTGAGAGACTAATTTGCAGCCTTAACTCTCTCACTCTCACTACTTGTATTTGATTTCACTTACATACAGTAAGTGAGCACTCAGTATTTTGCTTGATCCTATTTTGTATTTGTTTTTAACTCTGTCAGATAATTTATTATCTTTTTTTTTTTTTTTTTTTAATTAGCATTTCAATAAAATGACAAGCCAGAAATATATATTTTTTGTACTCATTCACATAGCAAAAAAAATATATACCGCCATAGTATATATCCGCACCGATTGCGGGCATGACAAATCGGCTCAGAGCTACCTACCTCACTTCATGTTATCTACTATTCTATATATTCTATATCTATTTATATAAATTTTTATTGAAATATTGATTTATGCCCAAGCACTCTTTATTATTTTTTATCATTTAAATTTGAAATTTATCTCACGTATTATATAAGCTCTAATAACAGCAAACAAGGCGAAGCTAAATATCTCGAACTTATATCGCTTAATATCTGTCAACTAGAAGATAGAAAGAAGAAATTGGAATAAAACCTAGAGTTGCTTCCATATCTATATTTTGCCAATAGTTTTTTTTTTTTTTTTTTTTTTTTATATATAACCTAGATTTGCCCTGCAGACTATATTTATGAAATTCCTCATCAATTTACAGTCATATGGAATGTATTTTCCCGTCAGAACTGTCTGTGACGCGCCGCCTCTTGAACATATTTGAACACAACAAGAATATGTCGTTTGATTACCGCCAGATACGCTGACTAGCTTATAACAAGCGCAGAGGCATGCCTATCGCAAATACCCATCACAGTCTCTAATCAGTCAAAGGGGTATATTGCACTGAGCACACCGTCGGTTCATGTTCCAGCACATTCGATTTAAGTGGGCAGCACAAAAGTATGCAACGATTTGTTGATTGCATGGCTGTTGAAGAGTCGTAAGTTTAAGCAACATAAAACTAGATTAAATTGTCACTCAAGTTAGCTAATAACATGTTCAATAATGAATTCAAATGCTTTCTAAAAAATTATAATATTATAATATAATATAAATAAAAAAAAAAACTTTAAAACGCCTTAAACGATTTAAGTGATCAGCACAAAAGTACGCAACGATTTGTATATTGCGTGACTTTGTCGGAGTCTTACATTTAAGTAACACAAAACTATATTAAGTTTTGACTAAAGGTAGCAAACTACTCAATACATACAAATACTTTGTATAAAATAATAAATAAATGGGTAAAAAGTCTCCCATCACTCAAAGGGGTGTACTCGGCACTCAGCCGGCTCAAGCTAGCCCGAGTACGATTTCAGTGAGCAGCACAAAAGTATGCAACGATTTGTTCATCTTTATTTGTTAAGATTAAGCTGTAGCAGAAAACTTGTTTAATATATTTAACAAAAAAAAGTAAAGTTTAAAATTTTATTAAATTACGTATTTCATTTGATTCTTCAGCACGAAACGAATGATCCCTCTCTATTGCTTATAAATCATATTCATTAGAAGTATTTCGATTTGATAAGAGAAAACCTTCTGCGTGAGTGCATGAATTATTTATATACATGCATCAAATTTATATTTTGTGACCGACAATTTTCGGTTATATTTGCTGATGATTAAGCAATCGTTCGATCACGTATATTATGTAGACGATTGCCCACACAGCTTACCGCAAGTCTAGGATAGCGATGGCATAACTGGAAAGGTAGAATGAACGGTTCACATATCGTAATTGTTTGTTTATTATAGGCAATAAATAAAGTTGTCATTAAATTACAAAGTACCGCACATAAGTATTCAAACAAAAACAAAAAACAAAAAGTTAAAAAAAAAAAAAAAATTGATAAACTCGTACATAAAAAAAATACTCGCAGGAAACGCTATCACTACTCTCATTATTTCAGATAAGAAAAAAAAAAATTAATGATATATATTCATATGATTATCAATGGAAATAAGGAATACTTTAAACATTTTATCAATGCTAACGCAATGCTGAGCATGATGAATTCTGATTGTGCTAGCCTAGTTACGTAGCAGGAAGGAGCCCAGCGTCAGGGCCAGGGTGCCGCCGAGGGTCGTGACCAGTGTGCCTGCTCCGCCCCCTGTGTGATTGCTGCTGGCCAGCAGAATGGGACGCTCGTTGGCACGCGCATCCATCCACGCCTGGCAGTCCGTCTCGTTCTTCACGAAGCGAAAGATCGACTGGACAATGTTGGCGGGCGTGATCTCTGCACACTGTTCCAGATGATGCAGCACACAGGCCTCGAAGCTCTGCAGGTCGACACAGTGTGTGGGCGAGAAGAGCAGCTCGGGTCGGCTCATCAGATCGGGCACTTGGCCATCCTTGGGTATATACTGATGGAACGATCGGTTCAGGCAGTTGCTGATGCTCTCCTTGTTCGCCTCGAGGCACTCTGGTCCCTGCTCGGCCACGAAGAGCGCAATCTGATCGCCACCGCGTGAGCAGGCGAAATTGAGCAGTGAAGAGCCCAGGCGCATCATAGTGGCCTGTTGACGCAGCTCCTCGGTGTTCAGGCAGGGCTTCACCTTCTCGTTGAACTCGCGCACACAACCCTCGGCCTCGGGCGCACGCTTGCAGTACTTGTGGAAGACGGTGTCCAGCTCGCCAATTGGCCGGGCTGCCTCCATCTCAGCCTGTAGGGCTGTCAGATTGGCCAGCCCGCTCAGGCAGGCGCCCAGTTTACTGGCCGCATCCTCGATATCCTTGTACAGCGTGGCATTGTCTGTGCCGGTTGCCTTTTTGCACTTCTCGCGGTAGACGCGCTTAATATCATCTGTCGAGTAAGGGAAAAGCAATCAATAAGCATTATTATTGCCCGCTCGTTATATCACCGGCTCCGGGACACTTACCCATGCTAACGTTCGTGTTGCGAAACTCGGGCGGCAAAAACTGAGCCGACACGCTCTCCAGCTGGCTTGAGGTCAGTTTCTGTGGACTGGGACTGGCGCGCACCTCTAGCAACAGGGCGCCCAGGGCGGCCAGCAGGCATACGGCGATCAGAGCGTATTTGTTCATTCTCGGCTGCTGCAGTGAGTCGATGTGAGTATGTGATCAGTAATTAGTGAAGCTATATCTATGCTACTGCTGCTGCTGCTGCTGCTGCTGTTGGCTGCCGTTGCCTCCGTACAGCGTGCGTTGCTACGAGTGAATGAGAGCGGCTGGCGCACAAAAGCGCGAGCAACTGCGATTCGATTGTGTACAGTGGGGCGTGGCGTTGCGAACACTGTGCGAAATGCCTACAATTACCGATTGCCGATTGCCGATTGCCGATTGTCGACGCTAACCAGCCCCATGCGCATACATAAATACTGAGCAGCTGCATGTAAGTACTTAAGAGTAGTGCTAATATAAAATAAGACAGCTTGAGCTATGTATGTTTATGCCTGCGAAACATATGCAATTATATGCTATCGATATGTTTAGTAATTGATATCGCTGTCTGCTGATATCGATAGATCTTGAGTGGTTCTACTGTTTTTTTTTTTTTGAATATTTCATATTCATTCAAAAATATTAAAAATCATTATAATAATGAAGAAATTCAACCATTCATGTATTTTCAAGTTACTTCATATTAAAAAAAAAAAAATTCATTTTCAGCAAAAATTTCATTTCTTTTTGCACACTTTCGCTTTAACTGAATTTCTTATCAGCAATTTAAAGCTGCATATAGCAGATATGATAACACATATTGCGAGCTCTTTGGGACACTGTGCCGTCGCTTTTTAGTTGGCGGCAAGTGTAATCAGCACAGTGACATAATTCTCCTGGCGTTCGCTGCAAATTTTGCAACATTGAAATGGGTGGGCAAAGGGTAATGTCAACGTCTGACGACTGATTTACAGGGAATTAGCATTCTCACAAGGCACATACACATATCTACGTTGATATGTGCCAATACATGTGTATCCTACGTACGTGTGTGTGTGTTTATGTATCTGACTTTTCCATAAGCTGTTCTGGTCGCTTATCTTATCTGGCTGCTGTCCATAATGTTTTTTTTAACGCTTATTGCATTATCGATGTATATAACCGATCCGTTTAGTAACAGCAACGGAATGCACTAAAATAAACTGATAACTGATAGGTGTTATTTGTTAACTGATTATCAATTATCGTGAAAATTCAATATATTCTACTACATGCACAGTCTCATCTACGGCCTCGAGCGTTCGATTGCAGTGTTAGCGGAATTTTCATGTGTTATTCATACTCTATGTTGATCTACAGTTTCACAGTTCATTATAATTGCTGTTTAAGCTACCTTTTCTGTTTTTGTTTTTTTTTTTTTTTTTTTTTAAATAATAATTCTCAGCTGTTTTTTATGATATTTAATATGTGCCTTCCAGTTCTTAATAATTTTACTACGAGAGCAATTAATGCTTATCACAGCGGTTTTGCGAGCAGGCACTTAAACCGAACTTGAAGAAAGAGAAGAAGAGAGAGAGAGAGAGAGAAGCTTGAAAAACGATAAGTCTATATAAACCACGTACGACGCAACAATAAAGTATTATTATTCTTTTTTTTGCGACTGTGATGATTCCTCAGTGGAATTGCTCTATTACTTTGGCCCCTGCAGAACCTTAGCCATAATGGGCAATTTAATTGCTTATAATAAGCATCAATTCATCATTGTAAGAACAAGCCCAATACTATCTAACCTCCAGCCGTAATAAAGCCGAAACGTGCCCATGGCTAATCATCCCAACTTCCAACTATGCCTCAGTCATCTCTAGCTATAATAGTCTACTATTAGCTTGTGCACTGAGCAAGTCAAGTATGCCACTATATACAAACATATTTGTATATATATATTAATATACATATCCGCTCTCTCAGATATGCGAGCTTAGCTTAAGCCCTGTCGGGGCAAAAGCTCAAGTTCATGAACGGAAAACGGTTGGACGGTTGAAGCGACAGAGCGAATACTGAACGACATTCAACATTTTACAGGCGATCAAAGTTCGTCAGAGCAGTTGCTACGTAATGAGTGTGATAAGCTTTATCAGCCGATTGCTCTATTTAGGGGCAACTGGGAAGTGTGAAACGTTTTACGGAAACCCCTGGGAGCAAAGTCCGAGCAGCTAATTGTGGCGGGAGCTTTGTTTATCTTGGATCTGATGCATTCATTAATCGTCGACAAGGGGTATTAGCTAGTATATCATCTGAGCGAAGGCAAACGGGAGAAGTCAAAGAGTAAGGCTGTGGGGCAGTGGAGCAGTGGAGCAGTGGAGCAGTGGAGCAATGCTGCTGTGGAGCAGTGACGCAGTGGCGCTGTGTGCGTGCCTAGAGTTAATAAAATGTTTCTTTGCACTAGCAGATTTTCCAAGACATTTGTATAATATGCTTGGCGTACTTCACTAGAAATGCCTCAATTGCTCACAGTCCCAAGGTGCAGCCATGACGTCGACTCTGTTTAGTGCTGAGAGCTTGATAGGCATCCCTTAATTATCCAGCACAATACCCATGAGGCAGCTTTTACAACAATTACATCACTTTCACAGATAATAATAAGACAAAAAGCCGAACACTATTTAATCTTATCAAAGTTCAGATAAAAAAAAAAAAACTAGAATTGCTAGCTCGGAGTGCGAGTCAAGCGTATTCGAAGATTGACTTTTCACACCCCAAAGACCTACTGGACTGGGACTTGACTTAAAATCCAGTAAATATGTCTTTGAATTTGATCAGTGATTTTTACTCCTGTTTTCATTCCTTGCTGGACAGTGTATTTCCTTTTCCCTATAGCCTTTAATTACTCTCTGCTCAGATTGAATGGCAAAAAAAAAGTTTGCAGAATATTAATTTGTGAATATTTTATAAAAAACAAAAAGAAAAGATATATGAACAAGGCATATGCAATTGTTATTTGCACTGTGCGCAAAGGCTTTCAGCAAAAAGTTATGAGCATTTTAATATTTTTGTTACAAAATTTGTATTTGACATAGGAAATTCATTTGGAAAGAATTACAATTAAAAATCAATCATTGACTAGCATACACATATGGATTTGCTTTATTTTCAATTTATTTCCGCATGACGAATAAACCGTGCAGAAATGCAATTCAGTTTTATTTTATTTTCTGCTTTGTTTTGTTTTTTTTTTTCGGTTTCGATTCATGTGAATCAGCTTTGAGTAAATTTATTTTTTTAAACAACATTGTCAATTGTTTTTGCTTCAGTTTATGCAATTAGTCATCAAACTCTTTTTCTTACACGCACACGCACACACACACACACACACGCACACACACACACACACGCACTCACACACATTCACGCTCGCACGCTCTCCCCCCATTCGCTCATTCGCAGCGCGGCTCTCTTTGTTTGCTATTCTCTGATTAGTATCTAGTTGCTGGCACACTCTAAACACATTGCATACTTTTAGGGGAAGCCCAAACGGATAGACGCAGCGCGGAAATGCCGGCAGCGCCTAGCGCGCATTGTGTATACGCAGCGTATTGGCCCAGTTAGTGGATTTGTTCTGAAGAGAGCCGGCAATAAGCTAAATACTGTATGTTTGCAAATTCAGCTTTGAGGCATGCAAACATACATATATGCATATACATATGTATGCATACAGATGGAGCAGCGCGAGTGCAGGTGATGATTAAATTTCTGAATTTCATATGCTGCCAGTTGCCAGCAGCTGCTGCACGGCTTGCATCTAGTAATCATCGCTCAGAATGTGTTTGTGTGTTTGTGTGGGTTTGCATCAAAGGCAGCCTGAAGTTGGCTATCTTTGTGAATGCTGTGCGCTTTACTTTCCAATTAGGCTAACAAACATAATTAACAAACTCATGAGTTATTAACTAAACTAATAATAATAATACTAAAACTAATAATAATAATAATACTAACAGTATTAATATGACTTGCAAAGCAAATGAATAAACTGTGTGCGCGCTGTTAGCTGCTTGTTTGTTGGCCTGGGCGTGAATGTGGGCGTGCCAACAAGCCGCCCACAACAACAGCAACGACAACAGCATAGAGCATGGTATGTTTTTAAATGAAATTAAGCTAATTTAGGAAACTGCCAACGTGTCGTCGTGCCCTTCCTGGCCGGAACCTGTCGACATACTCGTCCTGACCGTAGTTTAATTCAATGCAGGGCCATTGCACACATCACGACCTCATCTACCTCTCCCCTCCTTCTCCCTCTCACTCTATCTCTCTCCCTCTGTCTGTCTGTCTGTTGGCTATTTGAAGCACATGCTACCTGTCCGTGCGTTCGCTCGTTCGCTCGTTTGTCCGCCTGTGCTGGTCTGTGTATATTGTAATTTATTATCCTGCATGGCAAAAGGGATTTTCATCAATTAATCATGCTGACGATTCAGCTGCAGTTGAACAACCAGAACAACACACTGCTGCCCTCACATTTAATCGGCCGAGAGTTGACCCAAAAGACGAGTCCACGCTCTGTTCCATACGTAGTCAAATTACGTCTATTAACTCTTTTACGTTATTTACGTTCAATATTCAAGCAGTTTAGAGTGAATGCTGGCTGCTGGGCTCCTGCAACTCATTAAGATGTTTATCTCGCTTGGACAAGACTTCCGTCTAGCAGATATTATAGTAGATGCTGATGAGCATGTATACGCACGGCATGAACCTCTTTTCGGTGAGAGATTTATATGTGTAGTATATGGATTTTAAGACTGCTTCGAGTATATTCAAAAGATATCAATCACCGCCACCAAGTGAACTGCAAATCAGTCCAGAGCTTTCGATTTGAATTTTGAATAGCGCCCAGCACATGGCTTGGCTTGGCTTGGCTTCTGGCAGCCACCCAACAAGTAAAGCCACCCTAGCCACGGCCCTAGCTGGAGGTGGGTGACTGTGCAAGACCCGGCTGCTTGGAGTGCGGGCACTAAAGTGATTTATGGACTGGCCGGTATACTGGCAAAGAGCCCACGCCACGCATATTCGTTGTGAGTGAATCTAACTATTTTAGCCAGAACTGTTGCTGCTCTTTTGTGTGTGTGTATGTGTGTGTTGGCTTTAAATGCATCTTTGGGCACTTCTCGGTTACGTTTGCATCAATTATTAAGCAGGCCAATGTCAGGCAGCTCTGTGAGCAGAGCAAAATTTGACTTAGTTCTTCGATTAGTTTATTATGCAAAATTTAATTTGAATAAACAAGCAATCAATTGCAATGGAGTGAGATTGGCGGGGGGAGTGGAAGGGGTTGGGTGTGGGTGCTGCTGGGCGCCTTTATAATGCTCAACCATTTGTATTAGCTGCAAAGACCATAAACGACTTGATTGACTGCGCTTTAGCCATGCTTGCATGCGTGTGCATGTGCATGTGTGCATGTGCACGTGTGTATGTGTGTGTGTTTACCTGCTTATGGCATTGACGTTTACGTTTGAAAGGTGCAGCCATAGACGGTTTGAACGCTAAGCTGCACAAGGAGCATGGCCACGAATCAAGTAGCCCGATCCGGCCGGAACTTGCCTGACTTGGCCAGGCCCAGACCAGACCGGAGCAGCCCGGCTTTTTCAGTTAATAAGCTGACAAAAGCTTTTGGACCTTTCACATTTTGCCATGCAATTCATTTTCAATTTTCTTTCGCTATTGTTTTTTTTTTTTTTTTTTTTTTTTCCTTTTGTTTTGGTTAAACATCAAATGCATTTTGCTCTAGGTAAATAATGAACAACTTTAAGTGTATATAATATTTATGTATATGTATATCTTTATATATAAATCTATATCAATTACATTTGGCTCTCTTTGTTCCCACTAATTAGTCCAACTGAATTTACACAATTCAACAACAAAGGCAAAGCAATTGAAACCGAATATTATGGCAGCACACTGATTTATTTTGATTAAATGCAGTTAAATAATACAACAAATTTCATGAATAAACAATTAGCAAAACATAGACCTACACATTTTTAAAAAAATAAATTATTTAATTAATTGTTATTTGTGATGTTATATTAAATAAAATGAAATATAGAAAGAAGCTTAAGTAGTTTAAGCTTAGCTAACTATTTATACTAACTAAATTTGAATAATGTGTCTTTCTTAGTGGAAGTGCATGGAATGGGCATAGCAGAGCCCATTTTATATGTATGCTTGTCATTAATGGAATCAGAGCTGTTAGCAGAGCTTAGAGTATCTGCTAGTCGTTCAATTCCCCCACTTACTTGTTTTGTAGATTTGCAAGTTGGCTTAATGCTTATAATTCTAGTTTATGCATTTATCTCATTTACATTTTCACATTTTTATCTGGTCTCACAGCCAGCTTCGCAGCTTATTTAAGCTATTAATTTGTGGGCGACTGCTGCAACTCAAGGATTCAAGCAGCTACTGTGGCAGCTACTGCTGTGGATGCTCCTGCTGCTGCTCCTGCTGCTGCTGCTGCTGCTGCTGTGGCTTGTAGCAGCTAACGTCTGGTCTGCATTGTGATGTAATGTGACACCAGCTGCTTAATGTTTTGGTTAAAAGCATTTTAAGTGAAATGCAGCACACATACACAGTGTGAGAAAAAGAGAGAGCATAAGGCAGCGAGAGTAGGAGGTAGGTAGGAGGAGCTGAAGTTAGCTTGCGCACCTCCAGGTTGAGTTTGCTATTTTGGGAAAACGCTGTTGTCGCTGCTTCCATTGCCGGAGCACAATAACTCAGCGCCTTTTGCTGGCCGCAAGTACAAGGCATTGCTGCACAGCCAGCTAACGCAAACGCAAACTCATCAAGGCACACACACACACATACTCTGGCAATTTGCTTAAGCGAAAGGTTGCAACATATGAGCCAAAAAACGATGCAACAAGCAGCAAGAGGAAAAGGATGCCAACGAGCAGCGAATGCGACGACCAGTTGCAGTGGTTAACAATCGATTTAGCAGGCGTGGAAAGTCAGTATAAAGTCAGCTGAAGTTTGAGTCTATAATATAATAGCAAGTTATTAGCTACGGCTTTATTTATTTATTTTACTTATTTTCATTATTTAATTTATTGTATTTGATTTATTTATTTATTTAAGTTATTTATTGTATTTATTTTACTTATTTTATTTATTTGATTTATTTAATTTATATATATTATTTATTTTAATGTATTTCTTTTATTTATTTATTTAAGTTATATATTTTATTTATTTCATTTATTTTAACTATTTTATTTATTTAATTTATATTTTTTATTTATTTCACTTAATTTGTTTATCTAATTTAATTTATTTATTTTACTTATATTAATTATTTTATTTATTTTTTTTTATTTTTATGGTTATTTTATCAATTTTATTTTATTTATTTTATATTTTTTTTTCTATTTATTTTAATTATTATATATAGTTAATTTATTTTATATTTTGTATTTTTTTATTTAATGAAGTTTTATAGTAGAGCAAACATTTTACTTAGCTGTTGTATATCTCCAATATCCTGTTTTGGTTCTTTCTTGAGCTGCTTTGTTAAGATTTGTTAATTACAGAAACGGTTCGAGAAAGTTGAATAATACTATAGTTACTTTACAGGCTCTGGATTATCGGGAAACCAATTAAATTCGCAATTCGTAAAGAATGAAACAGAATTAGCAATAAATAAGTCTAAAGCTAATATATATTTTACAGGATCAAAAAATAAATAAATATTTCTACTAGCTGCAAATCAAGATTGAAGTTAGTGATCATCATCATCGATCGTCATTTAGAAACAACAGCTGCTCTAATTATTAATTGTGGCCTAGCAGATAGACATTCAATACTCGTTTTCATTGCGCCTTACCTCAAAGTAAATGCGTAGGAGGACAAATAATTCGATAATAATAATCAGCCCGAGTGTGCCTAGAATGACTGAAAAACAATGTTCCGAATTGCCTTTAGATCACGATGAATGAATGGCTCTCGAGCAGATAAGCGAATTAGTCGCATTATTCTCTTTGAGCACCTTTGGATATCAAACTCCAGAGCAGTTTCACAGAGGAAATCACATTCAGGCGGCTTACGAATGCGCTTTAAATGTCCAGCAGAAGACAGAGTTAGTCTATAATGCGAGCATTGAATTTACGTAACTTTATGCTTATTGAATTGTCAAGTAATGAAATTAATTGAAAATGAATTTCAAATGTTTTTTTCAACAAGTTATTGAAGACCTTTGACCACTGTGCTGTGTTCAAGGCGCAGGATGTTGCATCGACAAAAAGTAGCGACTGCACAACATCATTATTCATTTGCGCTCAGGTGCGTTTTTGTGCGCACTTCTGACTACACACACACACACACACACACAAGTCTGGTTTCGTTTACCATTTAGTTGTGTTTGCGTTTGGTTTGTGGCGGCTGTTGCATACCTCCCGGCGCTGCGCATTGCCAGACAGACTATGCCAGCCAGCGCCTTAGGCATGAGAACGAACATCTTCTCAGACATAGTAGCTCGGCAGCTAGCAACAATGCCAGGGACGCAGCACATTTGGCGGTTGTTTGTCATTCTTACAACTTATGGCACATTCCGCTCGGCTGACTGAGTTGTCGTTGCAGTCTCGGCACAGCCCTGACGTTAGACTCAGCTTATTTATTTTTATTAGTGACTATTTGGCCATGACAAAATGAGCACAAAAATTCAGATCAACGAAATTCCAACAATTTACTGACGTACATAAAATTAGGCAAATATTTAAAGCAACAGATATATTTCTTATGCTTAGAGTGTATATATATATGTATATATATATATATATATATATGTCAGAGCGCTAGTATTATTGTTCTCTTAATCGACAGACATTGTCAGGGTTAATTGCGTATGGCGAATAATCCTGAGTGCACCGCTCACTTTCACTGTCTAATTATTAATGCCTTCAGCATCAATATCACATCGCTCACACACATTCTATTGTAATGGAATATATAGCGATCTCTTTCTCTCTCAGTGACTCAAGATTGCACGCACAACAATTATCTCCTGTGCAACTCTTTCCTCAAACCTCCTTCAAACCTTTCGCAACATTTCTGCATATTTGCATCGAACTACGCTGACCATCTGGCGAATAACGGATCAAAGCGCATTCACCAATTGTCAATTATGTTCTACTTGAGTGTCTTTTACTAATTACGCCTCGACATATATATATATATATATATTTTTTTTTTTTTGAATTTTGGGCAAATTGACAATATAAATAGTATGATTGCATGTTGATCAAGCAAAGCTCCAGTTGCTACTTAATCTGCGTATGATATGACTGAGGCATATAATAAAGATAGATGGATAATTTTTTGGGAGCGCCATAAAAGTATTAAAAAAAAAAGTGTTGTAATAAATATATGTTTATCTAGCATATAGTTGAGATACGACTATCTAGCTATACCATTGAGATAGCTTTTTGTAATTGGAGCTCGTCGTCTTTGCGCTGCTGCTCCTTAGCACTCAGCACTTGCTCAACGCTGGGCAGGAAGCCGAGTCGCTTGTATTGGGCATAGACACGCTGCTGCAGCTGCGGCTGATAGCGCCAGATGCTGTCATCGATAATGGGATCGATAAGGCGTGTCTTGTTGTCCGGCTCACGGTAATGCTGCAGCTGAGCATACTTGATCGGCACCGACTTCGAGTCACACTCACCGTTCTCCGCCCGGAAGATGGGAAAGTGATTGTGCAGCCCGATCACATAGCGTGTGGAGTGCAGGCATTTGGCCGCCGCATATCGATCACAGTGCTCGGCAACACGCTCCACATGCTGCAGCATGTAGTAGAAACTGGGCAGCTTCTTGTAGACCTTGGGCCGTTCTGGGTAGCGGGGAAAGTAGACGTTGCGAAAGCAGAAGCCCGCCCACTCCTTGCACTTCCAGTTCTCTCGCTCATAGTCGGGCACCTTGTAGGCCAGCTCGATGAGATCTGACCATTTGGTGATATTGCCCAGCGGCATGATCACCTCATCGATGTCGAAAACGCCAATGTAGTCGTACTTGTACATGTTGCGATAGAAGCAATCATTGTATGGTATCATTTCGTTCAGAATGCGATTGAAGCCGTCTGCCTGCATGGCATAATGATGAAAGTGCTGGCCCGAGTGCGGCTCGCCGCGTGCCATGGACAAGGGACGCACCTCCACAAAGTCAGGACTCGTTGTCATATAGTCGTTCAGCACTCGAGTCATGTTCGGATGCATCTGTGCATCATAGAAGACCACCTTGCCGGCACCCAGCATACGCATCAGTTCCAGCCATTCAATTAGCCGCCAAGACAAGTCTGTGTAGATAAAGTCCATGGCCTTGACACAGATCATGAATCGCAATGGTTTCTTTTGCAGCTGCGTGCTATTCTTCTGCTGCTGCTCTGCCGGAACATTTGTAGCAGCTGTACTATGCTCATTCGTATCCGGTTCGTAAACGACACGCACCACATTCCTGGCCTTGTCGCAGCGCTTCGTTACCAGCGACACCATTTCGGGCGCCTCCTGCAGCTGGGGATCTTTGGTTTTGGGCAAGCAGCAGCTGAGGAGCGTTGGATAGACATGGGTGGGGTCACCGCCCCAGAGCCAAATTATTTTGTAGTCTGTGACCTTCACGACAACAGGCTCAATGCGATTCCTGAACCAGAGTTGGCAAAAGGTCTCCGGATGCTGGACCACATCACGCTTGCCATAGTGATTGATCATGGTTAGCACACGGACCAGTGGCGCCTCTATCATCATCTCTCTGTTGTCGTAGTAGGCTCCGAAGATGTGATAAGTGAGATTAGCATTGTTCAAAGTTTGCCAATAATCGTTGCCAAAATCGACGTCCATGACGCCGGGCACTTTGCCGCATCTCGGATCGCCCAGAGGTCGACGATACAGCTCCTCGAGCGGAAATGAGGGCATCTCCTTACGTATCAGCTCCACTCGCTGCTCCCAGCTGGGCTCTAGAATATGTCTCAGCTTAATTAAGCACTCACTCATCTCACTTACTATTGTGACATTGTGACCTACCACCTCTTTTGTCCACCAGCAGCTCATCGATGAAGACGATGCGTTGTGCCCGAACGTCCTCTCTGGAACTGGAGCTCTTGTAGCCAAAGAGCACGAGCACGATGAACAGCTTTATAGAGATGATCACGAATAGTAATTTAGTGAAACGCACACGACCCGCCTGCATATTGCGCTCAGTTAATGTCCACTTGTCCAATGGCTGTTCGATGAGTCAACTCAATTCCAATTCACGCTCAACACTAGATGTTTGACCTGCGACTGCTGTTACTGAACTGCAATTGACGGCTCTGCTCGGATCACGGCTAACTTTCAACCAAATTAGCTTTAGCAGCACTTACGTTGGCATAGCCGTCTTAACGTAATATTTGATAAAAATGTTTTGTGTTGGGCACAGGTAAACACACCGACTACACACCGACTGCACACCAATACGATAGATATGTTTTTCACTGTTTTCTTTTTTTTTTTTTCATTTTTTTATTACTGCTCTATCAGCGAGGTCTCTCGAAGCTGTTAACTATATGCAAACCTTTATTATTTTCATTATTATTATTATTATTATTATTATTATTATTATTATTATCATTATTATTATTATTATTATTATTATTATTATTATTATTATTATTATTATTATTACTATTTTTTTTATTTTACATTTTTTCTTATAATAATAGATAATGAAAAGAACTAACTCTACGTATATAATATTTATATATAAACAAGTAAGAAAGCTGTAGTCGAGACTGCTTGACTACGAAATCCCCTGAGCCCTTCTTCGAACGAATCATATTCCAAGAATGCTTCGTTTCGATTCTCTACGCGTAAGAAACTATACATACAAAAACACGAACACACACACGCTTGTAAGCATGTATGTGTGTGAGCAATGCGGCTTGCTGTCTCGCTGCCTTTGTTGCTGCGCCTTTTGATGAGAAAACTTTGATGATTGATAATTCTGTTTCTAGATGGACAATCGTATTGATTTCTTCAGATTATGATTATGATATTCATATCTATATGCTAAACCAAACTGTATGTCTCTAGTATTTGAAATGCATTTTTTCACATTTGGGGGTGGTGGGGCGAAAAGGGGACCGAAATCCAAAATCTGACAAAAACCGAAATTGTATTAAATTAGTATCTATATATATGCAGAAGACTCGGAGACTCTATCTCTTAAGATGAATTATCTATTAATTAATTATTAATTAACTGGTTCCCGATAATTTCGTTTATCGATAACTTTGCAAATATACAAGTTATCGAATTTCTGAAACAAACTCGTACTGCGCGTGCAATATATGGACCTAACACAAAAAGAATGATCTCTCTAGCTTTTGTATCTTCGGAAATCGACGCGTTCATACATACGGACGGACGGACGGACGGACAGACGGACATGGCTATATCGACTTTTCTCGTCACCCTGATCAAGAATATATATACCTTATGGGGTCTGCCACGCCTCCTTCTGCCTGTTACATACTTTCAACAAAACCATTATACCCTGATTTCCCATTTTCAATGGGCTCAGGGTATAAAAAATGGCTCTTAATTGACCTTATTTATTATTATTATTATTTTTATTATTATTTATTTAAAATTAATTATTTGTATCGATATTTTGGAAATGGGATGAGCTATCGAAAAAAAAAAAAAAAACTATATAATCTCGTAGTGCGTAACTAATATAGGAGTATTCATTTAAAGTTTCAGCTCTCTTTTGTAGTTTCCGGAATCTCGACGTTCATACGTTAACACAGAGCACAACTCAGAGCTAGCTGCTGTTTTTACTGGAAGCTAGTACCATACATGCATCCGCAAGCACGTCTGCTTTCTGGCACGTCGATTTTCCAAGAGTCTACTTATCGTAACACTCTTTTTCTGCAAATCATTCAGCTGCATACATAAATGCAACAGCTCGAGCATGAGCACGTTCTGTTCCGTATCAAAGCCAAGCTGCCAAGCGCATTTCTGATTCCTGTTGCCATCATCTAAAGAGTATAGAGTCATAGAGTTCTGCAAATACTCGAATAGATTCCGTAATACCAAAAGTAGTTCAGCTCTAAGTCGTAAGCAGTAAGCGTGTATTAAAACAACAGCAAACAATGCTCCAACACTTGGGCAAATAAATGTGTGCATCTTGGGCGC
Organism: Drosophila borborema; assembly: GCA_030914335.1. Lineage (NCBI taxonomy): Eukaryota > Metazoa > Arthropoda > Insecta > Diptera > Drosophilidae > Drosophila > Drosophila borborema. The sequence continues at coordinate 5,984,969 of JAUESP010000311.1, read as the reverse complement.
TGTAAGTTAACAGTTAACAGTTCACAGCGCTGTTGTTGGAACACTGTTCTGCTGTTGCATGGCCAGCAACGACAGGTTGCGTCATTGCCGTGCGGCCTCCCAGTTGGCAGTTGCGTCTCTTCTCGCACAGACATCGCATGCGGCTGTTGTGAAAGGTTAAATGAACGCCCCAGAACTATTCAGCTGCGATTACATTTGTTACGTCTGCTGATAACCCATATGTGGAAATTGCCGTGGCAGAGCATACAAACTCTATGATATTCCTTTGCCTACTATCTAAATTGCTATTTAGTCAGTTGGTCTGAATATTTCAAGTTTAATTATTTTGTTTATTATTCACTTCAACGAGACCATTTCCATTGTGACATCTCTTTTGTTAGCATAAACTAGCTGCTTCATGGGAAATATTTATTGAATTATTTGAAATATTTGTAATACTTGTATTATTAAAGACTATAGTAGACAACAGCAAGAATGATGCCGAAAAAGTCTGGGGCATGGCTTAACAAGTTTTGCGGCGTAAAGTGAGATACATAGAAGAGCTATATCATGAAGGCTAATGCGTTATATGTCCTGGTTCAAAGTTAGATGGAAACCCAAGATATAAGAGATTTTTGAGTCGGCGTCTCATATTCTCCTATTGGCAAAATTTATTATTTATATTACTATTACTATTATTATTATAATTATTATATTATTGTACTTTTATAATTTTTAATATTATGTTTATTATTATAATTTTTATATATTTCTTTGTATGTTTTTATTAGTATTATTATTTAAATATTATTATTATTTATTTTTCATTATAAATTCTATGCCATATAAAAACTTTCGTAAGAGTATTTCATTTTTGCTTAAAAAAAATTATTTAAAATTTAAAACAAATATTTTTCCAATGCGTACGAAGCTTAAGCATCAAATTTGATTTGATGTTTTGAAGTTTTTTTTTTTTTTTTCTTTTTTGCAAATCGCTCATATTTCAATATTTAATTTTTTTTTCTTTTAATTGAGCACAGGCTGTTCAAATTGCCATTCAGGCCATTCAAATTTGGTATTTTATCAACACCATTGATGAAATTTTATAGAGCAAATCAACAGAGGAGCCTTTCTGAAATGCCTGTTCAGATTTTGTCATTCATGCTTTTGTTCTATAAATTGCAATAATTAGATGAATTAAATGAATTTTGGCATAATGAATTGATTTTATAATTCCCTGTTATTTACGACTTTGAATTCGAACATTTTATTATTTCAATTTACATATCACTTTGATATTGTAATTGAATATTTATGAAAAACATTTGGCATTAGCTTGTATATGTATATCAAATGGAAATTTATAATGTAATAATTGTTTCTCACTTTGGTTAGAGTGCTTAAAATGCTTTTTATTCAATTACGCACAAATATGTACATACATATATAATGTTCTGTAAGTTTCAATAAATTTCTGCACGCATTAATATTTATGAATGTATTAATTACAGGTTTTTGCTCTTCTAAACAATAATACAAGTATCTGTATCTATACATGTATATTATAGATACGTATTTGTTTATAGTAGTAAATATTATTTGTAGGTGCCTAAAAAAACAATAACATTTGCACAGCGGCTAGCTCGACAAAATTAATCCAGAAAAAATAAATAAAAAAAATTAAAAATAATTTTTGCTATAAATAATCAATTGTATGCTAACTTTGAGAGTGAAATAATTTGAAATGTTATGAAAAATATATTAATAGAAATTTTGGTTTACATATTAAAGAAAAAAAAAAAAAAAAAAAAAAAAAATATATATATATATATATATATATATATATATATATATATATATATATATATATATATATATATATATATATATATATATATATATGTACATATTAAAAAAAAGTAAATATACTACAAATTTGTTTATATATGTCGTAGCATTAGAATCATTATTCTCGCCTTCCATGGTATGTTTGCTTGAATTCTCGGTCTCGCCGACTTCTATTACCAACTCCGTCTCTGATTAAGTGTGATATTTCGGCACTCTCGTCAAACTGCCTCTTGGTTGCATATTCTCGTTCATCAATATCATTGCAACTCTGTGTGAAGGGCATAGCCCTCTCACTCTGCGACATTCGAGACCACGTTCAGCTAAACCTATGGTTGTCTCTTTTCTAATAACACATCCTTTAATTGTCACTGAAATGCTAACTCATTCGATTAGCCCTACTTGTCAGATTCTCCTTAATACTACTGCAACTGTCAATCACAACATAAAAACTAACACAATTGATAACACATATATTTAAAAAAGTATTTAAAATTCGTTTGCTAGAAATAAAATATTCCCAAATATCATTATATACATATATTAATATACATATATTAAGCGAGTCACATAGTTGAGCTTTCGCAGTGCCCTAAGCTCATGTTAACTAAATCGCATTTATGTCAACATCGTCATGCAGTGCTGCTTATAATTTAAAGCTGAATGATAAATAGTTGTTTGCATTATATGTGTTTATGTTAAGCTCGGATAAGCTGCTGCTGTAAATGTCATCACTTTTGACTGTCCGAGCCTGATCCGTTTACCGCTGAACACTTAACGCCGTCATAAAGTGCCGCCAGGGCCAAGAGAAAATGGTGAAACATTGCACAACAGACATAAAGTGCGCAAAGAAGTGCGCAGCTTGTGCCAGATTTGCTTTTAAAAAGCGCGCTGGGATTGAAATTGGCTCCCAGGCCAAAGGCAGTCCCCAAACCCACATCTCTCTACCCTACTGCGCTGCGCTGCTACCCTACTACTGTCCTTCGACCGGCAGACCCCAAACCGAACTCAATTCACCCCAAACCCATTCCCAATGCCCAGCAACAGTCGCCGGCCCAAAGACCTTCCAATTCCATACGCTAGCATAGAAGCCAGCTCCTTAACTCGAAGCAGTCACAGCGCACTTACAAATGCGCTTTTAACTTAAATGACAGTCCTAGGAGGGGTGCCGCCTGCTGCAGCAGCTGTGAAGCTCCTTTGATACATGGCGGGTTCCCAGCCAGCAACGAGCGGCTAAAATACGCACTGCTATTTTTTACTTTAGACATTTCACTGTTGCCACCCACGTGGGCCAACTGCCTCATGTATTACAACGATTTGATGTAAATATTGTATTAGTTGGGGGCCAAAGTGTTGAGTAAATTTATTGGCAGCACATAAATCGCTTTTCGAATGGACGAGGCGTTGGTCTTGGTGTTGGTGTTGGTCTTGGTGTTGGCATTGCTCTTGCTCTTTCCATTGCTGTTGCTGTTTGGCACACCCAAAGCCATTTGACAAAGTCCTTCTCGTACCGTGTGGCCACTTGCCAAATACAAAATTAGTCACTCTCTAGCTGAATGGCATGCGGTGCCTCTCTCTCTCCCATTGTCCAGGATCTGACCACAAGTGATCTTTGTATTAAAACTTATGATTGTGCATGTAATAAAGGTGTGAAGCTAATCTTTTAATTAGTGCTTAGCTGGCCAACACGTTGGCTGCAAGAAAAGAAATTATAAAGCTGTGCAGATTAGTTGAGGCAATCTCAAACGAGGCTGAATTCTAGATTATGGGAGAACTTCATGTAACAAATATATGTATATACATAAAACAGAGACCAATGCATAGTAGAGTTTAGATTCAACTCAATTTGCTGAATTTAATATATATGTATATATATATATTTATTTTTTTCATTAAATAAATAAATAATTAAAAAAAAATAAATCAATAAATACAAAATAAAAAGAAAAACAATAAAATAAATATAAAAATAAAAATAAATAAAATAAAATAATATTTTTTTTACATATATATTATATAACAACTTTATTTGAGATTGAATTTCAAACCTTTTATTTTTTTTAGATGATTGTCTATCTTATTTATAATTGTAAATTTTTAAATATTTGTAATAAATTAAATTAATGTAAGTAATAGCAACAGCTATTTTGAAAAACTTAGCCAAAAAGGGCAGAACTAATAGAAGACGAAGTCCAGATATAAATTAAAAAAATTCTCATAATTTGCTTTTAAAAAAATGTATGAGTTTAGTATTTTTATTTAGCTTACCGCTGAGATGCAAGAGAGCTGTCTAGGTGCAGTGCATCCTACCGCTATGGCTCTATGGAGTGAAAATCTTGGGGATTGCTGCAAAATCAAAATATAAAAGGGTGTAGGTTGTGCCGAACAGAGTGCTACGGCACATAACAAACTCTCTCTGGTACCTACGCGGCTCAACACTGCACAGAGACCTCAAGCTGCCTACTGTCGAAGAACTGATTAACAGACATACAAGCAGATACTCAGAAAGATTGCTACGACATCGAAGCCTACGTCTTAAACAATGGGTATACAGTAAATGTATACTTTTTTTTTCGAAGTCCCCATAATTCGAGTGAGGGTTGGTTCTAATTTTGTATACATAAATGTGTTGTTAAAGTACTAAATTTGATTGTACCGTTTCTACACTTAATAATTATACATATATAAAAAAAGAGTATTTATATTAAACTCCTGTACTTAGCCAAAAAAAAAAAAAATAAATATATATATATGTATATATATGTATGCCAAAGTAAATGAAAACTCACATTGAGAGTGAATAATTTAGTTCTATTGACATATGATATTTCTATGCCATTATTATGATACGAATCGTTATGCTCTTCAAATTCATAGCAACAAGTTATGTGAAAGAGAAACATTTCGTTTCAGTGAAATATGTACAAAATGTTGCATTCGCCGCGGCTGCAGGTATATACATAGTATATGCTATATTTTAATGAGCATACTTTTGGGCGCAACGAATAATAAATGATTTCAACGGATAATAAAGCAACTCATGTCACATACAATGTAATTGCAGACCAAATGCATGCTATACTTATTGAATTTTCAATAAAAATTGTATAGCAGAATGTAAATTCAATTATGTGAAACTAAAACTTTCTATTCATATATTAGAGTAGCTATTTCTAATGCATTCCCAAATCGAAATTTTAAACCAAATTCAAATCCAAATCGCTATTCAAATCCCCAAACAGCAGTTCCACGCCCATAAATGAAATATTCAAATGCTGACCTGTCTTCAAACTACTTTGAAATGCGGTTTACAATTTTTTGGCTCAATGTTAGACCATGTTTCAGTCGTTGTTGTTATGGCTGTTATTGTTGTTGTTTTTATAGCTGCTGCGCCAATTTTAATTAACAAACAACATGGCTGGCTCGTGTTGTTTTGTTCTGCTCTGTTTTGTTTTTGTATATTTTTTTCATTTATTTGTAGTTTTGATGTGTTCTATTTTGCTGCATGGTTGCAGCGAGCAGTGCTGCTAACTAGGTCTTCAACCCAGCAGATCAAATAGTCAGAAGAGAAAAAAAAAAGCCAGAAATGAAAGCCAGCTAAGTAATTGTTTGAAAAGTTCAGAAAATAACAATTTGACTTAATGAGAATTTTATTTTATTCTTTTTCAAGTAATGCCATGAATGTTTTCAACTATAGAAATTAGACGAGTGTGCAGCTACATCGATTGATTAAAACTATAGATTTTGATGTGAAGAACTTTAAACTTAAACTCAGTGTCAATTTTAGCCACAGACTCAGAACCACTCTACGATTTAGGTCCCAGACTATGACTCTGACTCAGGCCCCAATCTCAGCCACTAGACACAGCCTCAAACACAGCCGCAGACTCAGCCTCAGCCTCAGCCTCAGACTCACCTTAGCTAGATTCAGAAATAGAAACAGAGTCAAGAGCTCTCTGAACAAAATCTAAAGCCATTGGCAAATTCAGAAGCAGAAGCACAGGCAAAGACTGCATAAGGCAAGGCAGAGGTAGAGGCAGAGACAGGGCTCAAGCAGAATGAGAGACAGAGGCAAAATCTGAGTCTAAGCTCAATCCGAGCCAATGGGAAATTTGGAAGCAGCAGCAGAGGCAGCGGCAGGGCCGAAGCCAAACCCAATGAAGGACTTAGAAGCAGAAGCAGAGACTGAGTCTGAGTCCAAGCTAGAGACAGAAGCTGGAGCAGAGGCAGAGGTTGAGTGTGATCCCAAGCTAGAGCTGGAGCAGAGGCAGAAGCAGGGGCAGATGCAGAGGCAGGAGCTGGACCAGAAGCAGAGGCAGAACCAGAGGCAGAAGCAGAGGCAGAGGCAGAGGCAGAGGCAGAGGCAGAGGCAGAGGCAGAGGCAGAGGCAGAGGCAGCGGCAGAGCTCAAGCCAATGACAGACTCAGAAGCAGCGGCACAGGCTGAGTCTGAGTCTAAGCTAGAGGCAGAGGTTGAGTGTGATCCCAAGTTAGATGCAGAGGCAGGGGCAGAGGCAGAAGCTGGAGCAGAGGCAGGGGCAGAAGCAAAGGCAGAAGTAGAGACTGCGACAGAGTCAGAGGCAGAAGCAGAATCAGAAGCAGAGCCCAAGCCAGAGCCAATGGCAGACTCAGAAGCTTAGCCTCACTCTCAAGTCTCTCAATGAGTCTCAGCTTCAAAGGCCAAGTCTCAGAAGCCTCGCGCTGCGGCTTTAGACTCAGGCCTCAGACTCAGGCTTCAAATTGACGGGAAAATAGCTAAGTTGACAACACTGGCTGCGAGTCAACTTCAGGAGTTATGTGCAGCGTGAGAGTGAAAGTGTAAGAGGAAGGGAGACGCTGCACTCTCTCTCGCACTCTCTATCTCTCTCTCTCTCTCTGTTTAAAGCTTGTTTTTTGTAACTTTAATAAAAGCATCACATACTTTTGAGCATGTTTATTTATTTATTTTTATTTTATTATTATTTTTTTGCTTAGTTATAAAGTCATATATTTGGTTTTTTATTTTTTTTATTTTGGCATTATATTCTAAATGCTTGCATAAAGTGGTGGCATATAATGGCTGATATTTTAAAAAATTTGAGCTAAGAAACATTTCATTAGCAAAAAAGTTCTGCAAGTTTTATAAGAATGTATTTGTTGAAGCAACTTCAAGTTCTTGACTAGTAAATTTCAATAAAAAAGTCAGAAATCAGTCACTCAAAAAATCTTCACAGCCTAAGAATATGAATTAAGCCTTTGTGATGGTTCAATCCAAACAGAGACTGTTGCCAGATATTTTTCCTTGCAATTGGTCCATTAACTGGCATTTGACAGCTGATAAATGAAAATAAAGATGGAGGGCAAGGAAGGGCAGAATGCATCAATATATGCATACCTAATAAAGCAAATTGAAATATGCATGTGGGACTGTGTATATGTATATATATATGCATGTGGCTACTGCTTAATATTCAAATGTCGCCTCTATCAATATGCAACAGAATGTTGCAACTGTATTGGGCATTTAACAGGAATGGATTTGGCTTCCATTTGGCCATTGCACAAATATTTGTCAGCCATGTCGTAGGATTTGTTGCCCTGCCCTGCCCTGGACATTGACATTTTTCATTTATCCCTTTGCTGGCAGTGCTTGTTTCTGTTGTTGTTGTTGGTGTTGGTGTTGATTTTGCTCGTTCGCCCAATAACCCCATTTAAACTTATGACAGCCGGAGCCAAATGAAACTTTGCTCTTTTGCTTTAGCTCAATAACACTCGACATGAGCAAACAAAAATGTTGCCATTAGTTAAAGTTGGCTTACTTTGGCCCATTCCCACGGCCATTTCCTTCCGTTTGCCTTTTCTTCAGCATTTTTCCTTCGTCTTCTTCTTCTTCTTCTTTGGGTCCAACCGAGTGCCATAATAAGTTTGGAGCGCAACTTTGCACAGTTTTTGAAGTGCAGCTAATAAGAAATTCGTGAAGTGTTGCTCCAGCGTGTCGGCCAAGTGTATTGAGTGTATACATATAAATATATATAAATATATATATGTATGTGCGTGTGTGTGTGTGCATGGGGGTGTGTGTAAATATTTATTTTGAAACTCGTCAAGTTTTGCGTGCGATTGGAATTGAAATTGGGCTTTGCCCAGGACTCGTTATCCAACTCAGCATTCAGGAATGTACACGTTGCTCGTTTGGTCAGCTTTCAGCTAACCATTTGAAATACCCTGAGAAAAATGTTGCCGAGTTTAAGACACATAGGAAAATGTGCAGATAAGTAATGTAAACTCAGAAATTTCTTATGCAGCCTGACTAACCTCAGCTCATTCTTAAACATCTATAGAGCTCTTGGCATCTCAGCCCTTCTGGTATAGGATATTTGTGAGTAAGTTGAGTTCACTTAGCTCCTGCACTTTTACGTGTTAGATTCACTTAGTTCTAGTTTCTTAGCAAATTTAAACTGAGCAAAAAAGTAAAGTTTATGTTACATTCAATGAGCTCACGTCTGTGCTGCCAATTTTGGATGATCTGTAGAAGTATAATTACTGACACAAGTTTCGCTAAGCTTACATATGCCAATCAAGTTTAATGATTGCACTACGAAAAAACATCGAAAAAAAAACAAACAGGCAACTTTTTGCCACACTTCTCGAGCAGGTGTCGAGCAAAAAAGTTGAGACTTTGTTTTTTTTTTTTTTCTCGCTCTAATAGATTGTTGGGCGGACTTTGCTTAATAGAATTTTAACTTGAGGTGAATTTATGAACGCAGTTCGTTCTAGAATAAAGTAACACTACATTTCTAGACTCAATATGTGAATATTTAGAAAAAATTATTAAAGTTAAGTTAGTTAAGCAAGCATCTCAAAACCATCATCCACCTATATAAGTGTTGCTAATGAAGATCATACAATCAAAGACAGAACTTAAGAGCTCTCTGTACTAAATGTACCCACTATTAATATAATATATATAATATTTAAGAATTTTAATGAAGTTTGTTAAAAAAAATTTTTTTTTTTTTTTTGTTAGAAAACTTGAATTGAATTTCGCGGTTTTTTTCCTATATTATATTGTGTTTAATATAAAATGATTAGAAATATGTTATAATATAATAGTATACAAGACTATAGCAACATCCATCGATTGAATTTCGATGAGCGTATAAATATTTATTTATTTATAAATTTCATCGCTCTCTTTTCTCTAAGTTGTTGGACAGAAAACCCCTTACCCAGCCTCAAAGCTCGTCAAGTTGATGAAATCTATGTACAAATTGAGTAGGCAATGACGCTCAAGTCATTGCTTTATCAATCAGCATAAGCATTCCCATTTACATTTATATCATTGACACGTTCGTGTGTTCTACAAAAATTGAAAAAAAAAAAAAAAAAAAAATCAAAAAACAAAAAACAAAAAAATATGTTAAAATTAAATAAATAAAAGTATTTCAAGTGTATTTTCATATAAAGTTTTATAGTGTGCGACGCTCGATAATTCAATTATACAGTTTGCTTTTAAGAACAGAAATAACATCGTTCGCATATTGTGATAATCCTAAAATCAAAAGCAACAAATTTGAATTTGGAGCAAAGTACAGAGGAACACAAAAACGGCAATTGAGATCAAGTTAATCGCAGTCAAAGGCAAGTTGGCTACAAAGATCCAATCAGATCGAAGTCGAACATTGTGAAAGATTTGAGCGGTTTTAATTGTTTTTTTTTTTTTCCCCTTCTCTCATATCTGTTTACAGAGTTCAACGAAAGCGTACATAATGTATCCATCTAACTTTTATAAAATGAAAAACTTTGCCAATCCAAAAACCATGTTTAAGTCGTGCTCCAACAACGAAGAGTTCTCCACTACACCAGTACAAAGCTGCTCGCCACCAACAAGCTCGAAAGCCAGCAATCCGGGCTCAATGAGTGGCCGCAGCGGCAGCGGCAGCAGCAGCAGCGCCAGCTATAAGAGCGTATTGAATGCGACTTGCTGCAGTGGTGGCAGCAGCGCTTGCTCACCGCTATCGACACCACGCTCTGATGTGAGTGGATGCTCCACAGATGGCGGCTATATGACACCATTGGCGCCCCTCGATTCAGTTGGCACGGATACAGTTAGCTTTGATGGGACTGGCAGTGATACAGAGCAATTGCCAGCCGAGCCACATCATCCTCTAAACAGTGAATGGACACTGTGGTATTTAGAGACAGATCGCAGTAAGACCTGGGAGGAGATGCTGCACGAGGTGGCCAGCTTCAATACAGTCGAGAATTTTTGGAGCCTCATAAATCATATAAAGACGCCATCTGAAATTAAAATGGGCAGTGACTATTGCCTGTTCAAGAAGGGAATACGCCCAATGTGGGAGGATGAGGCCAATGTGAAGGGAGGTCGCTGGGTAATCACCCTGAACAAGGGGAACAAAAATGATTTGGATAACTTTTGGCTGGACACGATGCTTGTGTTAATCGGTGAAAGCTGTGAATATTCGCACGAGCTGTGCGGCGCTGTCGTCAATATTCGTGGCAAAAACAATAAGATTTCCATTTGGACAGCCAATGGCAGCAATGAAGCAGCAGCTCTCGAAATTGGCAGTAAGTTGCGCGAAGGATTGCGCATAGATAGCGCATATGTGCTACAATATCAGCTGCATAAGGATACCATGGCCAAGCAGGGATCGTTGGTCAAGACCATCTATACGCGTTGACTGGATGGATCAGTGCCGCACCACGACCAAACACCCCACCCTTACCCTTCCCCAACAAAAACAAGAAAAAAAAAAAAACAAACAAACATTAAAAGAAAAATACAAAAAAAAACAAATCAAACAAAATTATACAACAACCCATTAGCACGAAATGTACCGCTAGAATAGGGCACTTCTGTTGTCTAATGGGATGTCAGTCCTTCAAACAATCCAAAAATTGATCAATTAGTGAGAGCAAATGAAACAAATTGAAACACATCAAGTGAAATGTTCAAACCACAAGTCCAAATCGTCAGTCTGACAAGAAGGCAAATTCCAAATGACGGCGACTAAATTCTCAGTCCATAACCGTAGTTCCAAGTTTATTTGAAATTTTACCTTTGAGATGCTAAAAAAAATATATATTTTTCCCAAATTGTTAACTATCATACAAATTCCATGTCGATCGCAACAAATCTTCTATGTCATGTACATATGTAATAATTATGATCATCCAATAACTACGGAATGCAGTAAATAAATTATAATTCAATATATAAACTTTGTTTTCTAATATTTACTTGCAATTTTTATATATATTTATCTAAGCACTAGATCACTATTGAGGGATATGCTAAGTTGTATTTTAAATTTCCAAGGAACCAACAGAATATAGATGCTGATTAGTTGATTCCTTGAACTTGGTCCTATTTAATTTTGTTTGCTTGTTGCCAAAACTGAAAAGATTATGAAGAGACGACGTTATGCAATTAGGAGACCGCTGAACAATATTAGACAACAGCATTGTCTTGAAACGCTTTGAGAATTGTATGAAGAGTTCTAGAATATTCAATGGGAAAGATGCCAAAGGCAGTGACTCGATTAATTATTATATTTATTTTATTTAATTTTTGTTTTTCTTTATTTTTTCATCATCATTTTCTTTGCAATATTAAATTATTTAGTGTAGTTGAATCGTTGAGTACAGTTGATTGACAATCAACGCAACTTAGCGATATGGTATATATACTCTATATATTTGTATGAAATAAATCACATTATCTATAATGTGAAATACAGGGTCATACATCACAACTCACTGCAATAATTTATTATTAGTTTTTATCAAAGCTAGAATTTGTAAAAACTCATCGTCTCGCCTTCTAATGTTACCTTTCATATCTATTTATTAGGTTAAAAATTTTAGCTATGAATTGTAAAGATTTCCTTTGTAATTGTTTCAATTATATGTCTAACAATTGAAGATATCTATGGCTCCTCTCTTGGTAAATAATCAAACTAATCTTGGATAGATCTTTTTGGGCTGCAATTTTCGCTGTAAAGATATCGATAAGATCCACAATAAAGCCAATACATACAGATTGAATATGCTTTCATAACGTGAGTCGTTTATTGTACAAATGTTCATTTAAAATAGCCCAATTTTTGAACCTCACCAACCATGGCGGTAATCGAATCCAAGAGCTCCTCGCCTGCAGGAATTATCTGGGATTCGGGCAAAATGAAGTCATTCACACCTCCAAGTTTGTTTTTAGGACGCAGCTCATAGCAGAAGGCCATGCGCACACCCTGGGTGCCATATACCCATTGCATACTGTCCCCAGATACCATATAATGCATAATATTATAAATGCTACCACCTGTGTACTTTGTTTTATGGCGCCGAGAAATAGCAGAAAGGGATGCGTTCAATACCTGCTGCAAGTCTTTATAATTATCAGGCAACGCTGCAGTAAAGCCATAAGGATACATCAGAGTCTGGGAGTAGGAATGGAGCGCGATATAAAGCTGAATCTTGCCCTTTATCGAGGCAATGTACTTCGACAGTGATCTAGCCTCAATCTCCGAGAATGGGAAAGGTCCAGGATATTGATCGGAGTGGACAAAGTCGTTACCGCTCACTTCATTCCAATGGAAGCCGAAGTTACGGTTGATATCAGCGCCAAAGAGAAAGCCATAAGGCTTGCGACTCTTGCGCCAGAAACGATCAGTAGTCATACTGTAGACATAGCCATCGGGATTGAAATGGGGAATGATGTACCAGTTGTAGTTGTCGCCCAAGTGCTTGATTGATTTCTCATTGGATGTGAGTAGTTGATTAATAATGTAGGTAGCAGCTGCTGGCGAGATCCACTCTCTGGCATGAATACCAGCCTCGATGAAGATACCGGGTTTCTCGGTGCCACTCTTGGAAATCTTCAAGCCCAGAATAGGACGTCCCTCATAGGATCTACCCACCTTAAGCAGTTGAACAGTTCTTGGGTTTTTCTCGGCCAAAAGCTGCATCCAGGAATAGGTACCTTCCAATCTATTGTACTCCAACCAGTTGTAGCTGGAGCTGGCACGACCTATTGGAGCGACCTTCTCCTCAACCCTATCCATCGACTCTTGGAAGTTCTTCGACTTCAGATCATATTTAATCTCTGCTTTGCCCAGAAAAGCCAATAGATCAGGCACTTTGTGTGGGGCAACAATCATCTGGACATCAGCTCCAATGGTATGAACACCATCCATGAATATGATGGAATCCGAAGATTTCTCCAGTTCTTTTAGCAGCGCTAGTTGATCTTCATTCCTGGCGGTTGCGTTGTACAGATGATAGTTGACGAACCGAATACGTTCCGCTTGACTCAATCCAAAGCTGGCCAAAAGGCCAAATGCCACAACAAGAAGTAACTTATTCAGCGACATCGTTGCCGTTGCTATGAAGTCCAACAAGTTGTGTGTGGAGTTCTTATAGAGTGGGATTTCTCATTATTAAACGATGAATTCTTTGCTGATAAGCCCAGTCGATCATTTTTTATAGTCCTTGTCTTGGGTAAATGGGTTTTCGCTCAACTTGAAAATAATTAAAAATATTAGAGATAAAAAAAGTGCAAGTCGTTAAATTTAAATTAAAGTTAAGTTTACAGTAAATACAAATGACGGCAGTTCGAATTCATTTCATTACTTATTATTGGCAGATTACAGGGTATTCAAATTTGAATATTCCGATTAAAACACAAAGAGAATGATGAGAAATCTCAATCACAGCTTTCAGAATTGCTCAAGTTATGAATTAATAGTTGATGAACAAGCTGGAAAGAAATGCTTTATACAGGGTATCCTGCAAGAAGTCACTCAAGATGTAATTTTGATAGATAACAAAGAGTTATATTTGAAAAGTGTAAATTTTTAATTGGTTTATGGAGTATAGAGTTACGTATGGAAGAGCACTCATTTGAATATATATTACATGCATGGATCTGCAATGCGTATTCTTTTCCCTCTGCATTAACTGACCAAGAATATACTATATTGAGAGTTTTTTTTTTTTTTTTTATAATTATTTATTTATTTATTTGCAATCTGTTTTTATAACAATAAGCAAATTGATTATCATACTATACTAATTAACCGGATGGTTTAAGCTTCAGTGAGCTTAATCCATATATTTACATATATACATATTTACAGTCTATTTGTCTATAGTATATTTGGGAGATTCAAAACATGGAATCTTTTTAGGCGTCGTCGACTGTCATTTGAGTTCTCTAGAAGTCCCAGTGCTAGGGCGTTGCCGTGACCATGTAACCTTTTCATATATCTTTTTGTGCCCGCCTTCACTTCGTCTTTGACAAGAGGGAGCTTAAGGTCTTTGTGGATATCATAATTGGTCATATACCAACGAGCACCTGTAATTGTTTTGCGTTGCTTGCTGTTCCCTATAGCTCGCATAAGTCCAAACTGGCTTCAGGGCAGTCTTATATAACCGTATTTTATTTTCAAGGCTGAGCTGTGATCGCGGACCTAGGAGCCAGTACATTTTCTTTGTCTTAGCTTTCAGTTGAGCTTGTTTCTTTTATATGCTGTTTCCAGGTAAGCCGACGGTCCAAGTGTACTCCCAGATATTTCACAGTTTCGCTAACTGGAATGGTAGTGCCATTGAGTGAGACTGTGGGGCAGTTTCCGCGTCTGAGCGAGAATGTGACTTGCACAGACTTTTGGGCGTTCACCACTATTCTCCACCTTTTTAACCATACTTCAATTAGAATATTGAGAGTGAGACTGATAGGCAAGCATATAGCTCTTACTACTTCACTCTTAAACTAATAGTTTTCTTATATGCAATTTAGCCATTTAAATAACTTATGTAATAAAAGCTATCAAATCGATTGCAGGAAATTTAAACTAGCATAAATAATAAAAACTCTATATATTCTGGCAAATTTCACTTGATTCATTGCTACATTGACAACCCCATATCCATATACACATACATATATATATTATATATATTCAGCTTGATCCTGAAAGATTCCCTTTTCATACTATTATTAGCTACTATTATCAACTGGAATGGATCGTTTCGTATGCATTGTGGGTTCGCTCTACTATTTGCTCTGCCATTAAATTGGCTATGCTCCGCACAGTTTTCTTCAAATTGAGGCAATGCATCTGCCTCCACATGCCAGCAACTACATGGTAATGCTAACATTTCCTGCCGCTTGGCTCGCTTTGACTGTGTTTTGGTTTGTGTTCTTTTTTTGTGTATTGTTTCTGTTTTTTTTTTTTTTTTTTTTTGGTTATTTGGACTGCTTGGAACGATTCGGGGCCACGTCGTTAGTTGGACTTATTTGGCGCACGGCGTCGCAAAAGTTGGCCCCGCTCAATTGTTTGATTTATTGACGTTTATTGGCAGTTGGCATTTTATTGTGACTATTTTTGTTACCGCATAGAACAGAGCGTCTGGCGGTGCGGGATCGGGTCAGGTTGTAGCTGCCGTTGCCGCCACATGGTTTCTTCTGTATACGTTGGCTTAGACTCCGTACCACCTGCCCCTGCCCCTGCCCCTGCCCCTGCCCCTGCCCCTGCCCCATCGCCTCCGTCTGCCTTTCCGCTGTTGACTTCGGTTATTGGCACTGGAGCAACGGCGACGTGCCGGCCACGGGTCACCCACAAGCCGTTGACCACTTTACTTCTATTTGATTGCTTTTTGCCCCTCTCGCCCTCTCTCACACTCGAACAGCGAATTGTGTTATATACATATATATGAAGCAATTGTGCAACATTTCCATAGTAGATTGCTCAACAGTTATTGTTGTTAATGGTATTAAATCCTGTTAACTGTCAAATGCACATTAGCCAACATATCAGCCACCTTTGACTTTAATCAACACACTTATTCAATGCAAAAGATATTGAATTTCAGTCAAATGCTCAAATTATAACACTAGCCAACAGGATTGAGTACGCAAAGTAATTCAATGCAATATGGAATAGAAATCATGGAATAAGGAACAGATATATGGGAATAGGAAAGGCAAGAGTAGAGTAAAGGGCGAAGGAGGAGATGAAGAAAGGGGATTGTTGAAGATCAAAGACGAAACAGGAGAGCTGTGAAGAGAGAGAGAGAGAGAGAGAGAGAGAGAGAGAGGGAAAGAGAGAAAGAGAGAGAGAGAGAAAAGCAGAAAGCAAAAAGTTTAGAGAAAATAAATAATTTTATTTAAAGGAGTTTGTTAAATATTTATTTTAATCCGAACAATTTCCCTTCTACAACAATCAACAATTCCAATGAATTTCAAATATGCAAGCCAACTGAGAGATTTAAGTATACATACATACATATACATATACATATACATATATATATATTTCCACGTATTATTAGCCATTATAGGCTAACAGCGTGGCCCCCCTCAGCATCCATCCACATCCACATCGGCTCTGTCAAAGGTCAAGGCGCAACGCCTTGTGTAGATGCTGTAGCTGCGCCATAAATATATGAAAGCTTCTATGTTTGGGGCCAGCTAGCAACATATTTGGCGTTGATTTATGGCATTTAATTTCATTTTATTGCATACGCAGGGGGTGGCAGTAAATTAGTTGTAATTGCGTCCTTGTCCAAAGAAAAAAATAAGGCGAAGAGCGTAAAACGAAAAACCTGACACAAAATTGATTAAAAACACTTTAATCCAAATACCAAATTGTATGCCAGCCAGCCGGAATATGTTAGATATAAATGTGTTAGACAAACGACAAACGATTTCAATATTTCATGCACGTATGCACAGAGGGCCTACACACTCGGAATATTTGATAGTAGTTAGCACTTCAGTTGCCTCTTTGCTGGAGACAAATTTGAAACGAAAGAGACTTTAGCCAGAAATTTCACATATTTGTATAGACAGTGTGAAGATGGACTTTGGAGCTGTGTAAATCAGAAAGAAAGAAATCTAATCTAATCTAAAATATCTGAAATAGCTCGAGCTGTTAAGAATGCTTAATTAAAGGCTAACAGGTTTTTTTTTAAATAGAATTAAAATACTTTTCACCATCAGTAACATAATTAAAAATCGAAAAAAAAATACACATATATATATATCTATATGTACAGAGATATATATTCAAGCATATACATATTAGAAGCTGCGACGTCAAGTGAAGCAAGATTTTAGCGTGTGGTTAAATCGTAAAAACATGAAAAAAAAAAACCAGACAAAAAGGTGCAAAATGAAAAAGCGAAAGAATGAGAGATTGTGCGAAGAAAAGCAAACCAGCAGAGCAAACCAACTCAGTGCCTCCCCCTCTGCAGCGCACCACCCACAATTTGAGCAATTGGCAATGGAAAATTTACCTGAACAACTACACCCGAGACAGTCGGCAAACGGGTCAGGTGGCTGGCGGCCCCACAGGTAGCATTTGTGTTGTAAAACGTCGATTTACATGCGTGTTATATCCTGCCAGGGATGCGAGAGAGCAACGAGTGTGGGAGGGGCATGCTGTGCAAGAGCTGGAAGGAGGTTGCCTGGTGTTGGCAGTGGGAAGTAACATGCACGACGCTGATGCCCAACGTATTTCAATTTATTTATTTTTATTTGCGTATGCAAAATAGTCGGCTTGATTTTGGTTAACACACACACACACACACTCACATACACCCGCACACCCACACACACTCAAGTACTCACAGCATGAAAGTGCTTTTCCATTTGCGAAAGCGTGCTATAGCGCTATGCGTGGGCTTCAGTTAGAACCCTTCAAAAGGGTTAAAGTGTTTACTGTCTTAAAGCTACAGCATGGAGATTTAAAGAAACTGTTGCGAGTGTATTAAGCTTATATAATATGATATATACAAATGCTCACATAGATCTTAATGATAAATAGCAACAGATGTGTCTATTTAATATTTATATTATATTACAGCAAACAAAATTTTTACTTTAGATATCTGCTGCGAACAGCTTGAAAGTGGAATTCTGTGAGAATTATTAAATGTTAAATAAATAAATATAATTTTATATGATAAATTATAATTTTTTAGACTTCTTCTATATGATTTGTAGCTTACAGAAAATCTTTGCCTAAGAGAGAGGGAGAGAGAGATAGAGCTAGATCTCTCTTAAGCAGAAATTTGCTATAATTGATCTTTCTTTTTCACTTTTTATTGTAAATAAATATTAAATTAATTTTAAATAAATTTTAAATAGAATTTTAAATAAATTTTAGATGAATTTTAAATAAATTTTAGATGAATTTCAAAAAAACATTTACTAAAATTATACAACACACAATGTTTTTTATTTTAATAAAATAATAATAATTTTAATAAAACAATAAAAGAGTATAATCAAAAACAAAGTAAAGCTCGAAGTATACACAAAATATTCAAATATTCAAATAAATATACATATATTTTATTATATTATTTAAGGTAAACAAATCCAGATGTTAGGTAGCTTTGCATTTGTTTAAGCCAAATTTCATTTTATATATATTTTATTATTAAGTCTTCAGTTCTTCTATCATGAAACCTCTTAACTAAGAACTCTACCTGAAAGAGTTAACTAAGTTAACTATATTCTATAGCTACTTTAAAAGCCATAGCTAAACACACAAACAACATATTATCTGTGAGCTTAAGATTCTCTTTTTTTTATGAAATCTCTAATCTACTTTTAATCAAGTCTCATTAAAAATCTCATTATGTTCGCCTATACTTACTTATGGTTTGCCCTTATAATTATAGTCATGATGCCATCGACTCGCAGCTCCAGCTGACAGGCGAGCACAGTTCGCAATTGGCAAGTGCTGCTGCCAGTCCCAGGGCAACATTAATCAATCGTTGGATAACACTGTTGTCCGTATATGCTATATGGGAGGCGAGACAAGCTATTAGAGCGACTGATTGACTGAGCGGAGCATTGGACATATGCCAAACAGGCAATGCAATATTGAAATAGCTACCGCTTGGGGCCCAGCGGCACAGCGCTGACTTTATGGCTCTGTCTCCGTCTCGGACACGGGCTAATTATGTAGGTAAGGCACACACAGGCAAGTTAATGTATGAAAATTGGATGTATTGGGTCGTTGTACGAGACGACATTGATGTAGTCCTGCCACTGTCATTGCCAGGCTGGCGTTGTCTTGCCTTGCCTTGGCCGGGCCTCTTAAATACGTAATGACATGGCTGTCAGTCAGGCGTTGGTGTGATTACCTTCTGGGGCAAATGGTGTACAGCGTTCGGAAAGCTGTTTAGCATTTGACTGACCATTGAACCCAAACACCTGCCCTGGACCGAGTTCAAACTGCAATTTGGCCAGTTGACACGTTGTGACAATCAGCAGCAAAGCAAGGCCAACGTGTCGCTTGTGTCATTTGGCTTTAAAACTTTTCCATATGTCACATGTGTCACATCTAAAAATATTTTGGTATTTTATAAATAAAATAAGAAACTGCTATGCAACTCCAGTGGGAATTGCAATTGAAATTTAAATTGATTGAGCTCAAAATGCAAATGTTAAAAATGTTGTCGAATAAAATCAAATGCAAAAACATTATTTGGAATTTATATGAGCTGACACTCAATGATGGAACGTGTAGAATCTTTCTCTGCTAACATAAATGCAATAAAAATTGTACAAATATATTGAGGGAGAGTGAGAGAAAGGAATAAAGAGAGAGCAAGGGAGTGAGAGAGTGAGTCAATAGAAATTGTAAAAATATATATTGTTTTATACACAATATGATTTTTCTGCATTTCTTTAAATTCCTTTAAAGAACGTGAGAACTTGATTGTAGAGCAATCGTCGGGGCTTAATTTATTCTAGTTTTAGTTTATGCAGGCAAAGAGAAATTCATAATTTGTTGCTATGCCTATGAATTGTTAACTGATAATAACAATTATAATGGGCAGTGCGCAGCTAAGTGGAGTGGCCATTGCTGAGTGAACTGGCAGCTGTTGATGCGATATGCATTTTATCGAGCCGCAGACTGAACCATTTGCAAATTAACATCAGATCCTGGCAACGGGTCTCGCCAGTTTGGCTGCCAACCAACCGCAACATGAAAATCCGCTGCCAATTGAAAAGGTCTGGCGTATAAATCGAACGGCGTCAGCTTTCAGATTGGATGAGCCCCAAAAAAGTTCACTGATTACTCGAACGGCTCGTGGTGCTGCTGCTACTCCTCCTCCTCCTGCTGCAGTGCTTATCCTCTTCCTGCTGTAGTGCTTCTCCTGCTGTTGTTGCGTTTCTTTTACAAACTTCATTAAGGGCAAATTAAATGGATTGCATTGCCCTGATCAAGATAACTAAGCCGACGTGAGGCATTCACGTCGTTCCTGTTCATGTCTAAGTCAAAGCCCATGTCCATGTCCTGATTCCCAGCATCCGTTTTCTTGCCAAAGTGCACTGGCAAATGTTGACATTCATTGTTGTTGCTTCTATTACTGTCGCTGCTGCTGCTGCTGCTGCCGCTTTAACTGCTGTTTCTTTAATGCGCTTTCTCTTGTTCTGGCCACGCTCATGCCCCAACTAATGCTCAATGCTATTCTACGTCTTCGTCTCGTCTGTGCGGCACTCGTGCGCTGGATTTTGTTTTTATTATGATTATTTTAACTGCCAAGGCAAAGGCAAACATACAGCACAAGGACCTGTCTGCTAAGCAGCAGCAGCAGCAGGAGCAGCAACAGACAGCGAATGGTTTGGGATGCGTTGGAAGCGAAGCAGCAGCATAAAATGCAATTTTCACATGCCTGACAGCAGCAACTGGCAAGGTTAAGGAGGAGTCGGTGCAGGGGGGCAAATGAATTTGGCGTCAAAAGCAACAATGCCAAGTGATGGGAAGTGCACGACTAAAGGAAATGCCTGTCAAGACTGTACTAAATCAACTTCAAGTTTTTTATCTTGGAAAAAATACCAAAATAAAAATCGAATAGAGTTAGTTAAAGTAACTTTTATGATTAACAAACTGTTAGCACATAAAACAAGCATACCCTCTCTCCATCTTTACAGGGCATAAGAATGAAAACTAAAAGCCAGTAAAGTGAAATGCAATAAAACAAAAAGAAAGGGCAACAGCAGCGTCTACAACTGGGACTGCAGCTGCGACTGTCTTGTCTTTTGGATACGAACTGGCAACTGAGAACTGCAAACTGCAAACTGCAAACTGTGAACTGCGATCTGAAGCTGAAGCTGAAGCTGCTGCAGCTGCGACAACGCCGTTGCCTGTCAAACGCTTGGCTCGACCCACGAAGACCTCGCTAGACCTCCACGCGACGGGGATTACTGCAGAGGCTAGAGGGTAACGCCCATCCCCCCACCTCCCCCTCCCACTCGCCATGCATTTACAGCGCAATGATTCAAATTGTCGCCTCGGATTATGGATTTATTACGCGTCTCGTTTTTAGTAAGCTCCAAGCGGCTGCAATTGTGCATGCTGCATGCAATTACTATCAATGTAGCTACCAGGCTGCCGACGAAGGAGATAACGCCCCAACGTTCCTGCTCCTTGTGAGCTCTAGCTGGAGTAACCCATAAAAACATTTATATCGAATTCGAAAATGTGTCACTAATTCGCGTTGGCAACTTTTGTTGCTCTCCTTTTGGATAGCATTGTGAGTGCATGTGTATGTGTGTGTGAATGTATGTGTGTGTGAGTGTGTGTGTGTGTCACTTTGATACTTAGCCTTGTGCTGGCGCCTGTTCTGTGCGCGACATCTTGAATAGCAATGGAGCTGCTCATAGAGCGAATGAATACATTCATTCGACTGCAACTTAAACACAATGTTGACTTTAAGCACAAATGACAGAAATGTTGGCAGATTTGCGGAATTACATATATTTTTATATTGTATATATATATATATATATATATATATATATATATATATATATATATATATATATATATATATATATATATAAATATATATATGTATTAATGTATTCTCAACATTACATTTCTCTCTTTGGACTGCGTGCATTTATACAGTGTATCATGAGTGTCTTGCTACGGCAGCAATTTTATTATTCTTTTTATTTTTTCGAAAAAGAATACAAAAATATATTACAAGAAAATAACCAAAATTTGTTATAGTCTTATTACTAATTTACTTAATCTAACAAACAAACAAAATTATAAATATTTTAATATATTATTATTTTATATTTAATTTTAATATTATTCTTCATTTCATTTATTATTAATAAAATAATTAATAATATTAATTTTATATATAAAATAATATGTTTTATATAATATTAATATTTAAAAGGTGGCTCATTTTCAGCATTGTTCATTCCAACTTCCTCTAATATGTATTTGTCGCTGATATAATATGTTAAGCTATGAGCATAATATGTTTTCTATATATCAACTGATATACAACAGTAAATATATATACAGTAATATGTATACAATATATATGTTCTACATATACAACAGTAAAAAAAAGGTTGAAGTAGTATTACTAAAAAAATAAATAAAATAAATAAAATACAATAAATGCATGGATGCCATAATAAACTCAATAAATTTTAAAACTATTTGAAACGAATAAGATTAATATATATTTTTATGAATTTAACTGTCAACATTGAGTTACTAAGTCACTACATTTCCCTGTCGAACATTTCATTCTCAACTGAGTACTACTATTTGTATGACCGCAGCTGTACATATACATATAACTTTATCGTATCACGAAAATAATGTGATATGTTAATATAGAACTCTATAGAGCAGAGTCTAATAGCGGAGTCTTCTACTGTTACAGTAGTGTTGCTATTGAGCTGAGAGCTTCTGCAGATCAGGTACTACTTTGCCTTGGCAGCTCCGGCTCACTTTGAAAGAGAGAGGGAGAGAGAGACCCACACACAGATAGCTATTGCTGTACATAGACCCATAATAAGAGCTACAAGGCTATAGAGGCCATTCGTACAGGAACGCTCTAAGCGTCAGTGGCTGAGAAGAGCATGCAAGCAGCATATACACCATTGAGCGCAGCTGTGAAATTATACAATTAGAATTGAAGGTGGCCATACTGACACACATCCGATATATTTATATATGAATGTAAAATGTGCATACATCATTAAACTGGAGGTTTACATGGTATACAACTCTGATCAAAACACTCAGCTCTCGTTGAACTTTGCATTCCATTGTTTCAGCTAACGCAGCTTGGTCTCGTATATATAATACATACAGATACTTTCTGTGATTCTCTCTAGGTTCTCTGCTCTTACTTAGTGCTTTGGCATATTCTATATAGCATATATACATACTATACTGCTACATATAGCATATATATATACTTGCCAGAACAACTAATCGTATATTTATCGCATATATTGGAAATTGTATCTCTTCTGGATTGACTCTTCAAGTCGAATGAAGTCCTAGCTTTGAGTCTGATTTAAAACTTTATTTTAATTAAAAAAATTAAAGAGTAGAGTTTATAGAAATGAAACAAAAGAGCAGAGCTTACTTTTAATAAAATTAAACAAAAAAAGAAAACAACAAATAATTCCGAATCAGTTTTTTCTATACATTTAATTATGTCAAAGGTTTGTTTACACATTTCACCATTTTGGTGCAGATAGACCTTTAATGTTCCATTTAGCTGGCGGCGAAGAGTAAAAAAAAAAAGAACAAAACACAAAGCAAATAATATAAATTGGACAATATAACGGGTCATATAACAACAATTATACCAATTGAGCTCATGCATATCAGTTGTCAAAAGTATTTGCTCACATTTCATTTAAGAATTTTCATTTACTTTTCATTCGTTTGGGGCTTTACTTTTTTTATTCAATTATTATTTGTTCTGTTAGCTTTTGTCGTAATAAATTGTGAAATATTTGCATACTCGTTATTAATTAAAAAAAAAAAAAAAAATGAAAAAGATTGTGATCAATAATTCATTATTAACTGGAATCGGATTTGTAAATATTATAACGAACATTAACGGGTGCGACGGGGGAAAGGATGAGGAGCTGCGCGATGAAGTGCGTGAAAGAATATAATATAATAAAATTATATAATAATAATATGAACAATCCCTTTCATGTTTCTTCTATACTCTTCTCTCAGTTGCTAACTAAAATTAAAACAATGTCATTGCACATACGGAAATCACTTTTTCTTTTTTCTCTCGAATATTTTGATTAAGTTGCACTTTTACTATTCTGTTGACGTAATATTCAGTTCAGTTCATCACCATATGTCATGGTTGTTTATGCTGAGTCGGTTTGCCGACTTTTACTTTCCTCTCATGGCGTTCAAGTAATGAAGATACCTTGCCATAGCAAAAACCTCAGTAAATGTTGTTTCCTACAACAGAAATTGGTTAATTGATACAAATTTATTTTTTAATTCAATTTGTTAATTATTATTATTGTTATTTACTTATTTATCTATTTATTTATTTACTTATTTATATATTTATTTATTTATTTTTTTTTTTTTATTTACACAAGAACTATGATCTGAGAGCTAACCTAACCTAACCTTAATATATCACAAGGATTTTGATCTGAGATCTTAATAAACAGCCCATGCTAAGCTTCAATGGCATTTTAGCACTTAGAACAACTCCTTTCAAGTAGAACAACTCGACTAACGAACAATTTTAAATAATTTATATACATATGCATATTCGTGTCTTTGATGAGAGTGAGAGAGGCTTCGAATACATATCGACCGTAGCTGAATACTCACAGTGCACTGATGTTAAGTTCCCATCTCTTTGTTGATCGCAGCTGAGGCAATACGAAT
This sequence comes from Drosophila borborema, assembly GCA_030914335.1. Classification (NCBI taxonomy): domain Eukaryota; kingdom Metazoa; phylum Arthropoda; class Insecta; order Diptera; family Drosophilidae; genus Drosophila; species Drosophila borborema. The sequence goes on along the minus strand of JAUESP010000311.1, from coordinate 5,960,422 downwards.
GACCCGAGCCGACACGAAGTCAAATGGAATCTCTTACATGCAACAATAGAAGAAATAGATGGGATACAACATATAGATGAAACACAAAGAAATACAAAGTGGAATGGAACACAATGCACAAGTTGTGTGAGCGGAAGAGGTTTCTATTAGATGTCCCCATCCCCACATGCTGCATGGACGCACAATATACTTTTGTTCCATATAATATTAAGCTGTAAGCAGCTCAAAGGTGAGCATCGGTTTAATAAATTCGTCATTCAGGTGCAAAGTATCAGGCACAGCTGCACAAGGTCGTTTGCATTAAGTTTTGCTTTTATCTTAAGTGCTTATAGAATCTTCAATTAACAAATTTTTGATGGCCATTAGCTGACCGGATCGAGACCTTGGCCAAATACGAAGAAGATAAAATTATATAATAATAACAATGAGATAGTGCTTAGTCAGATGATTGCACAACACGTTGCTGCCGGGTCGACCCTTCACCGGGCGCTCGGGCCCAATGGGTCGTCGCCCATCGCTGCCAAAAAGGTGTAGACACTGTGAATTCAGCCAACTCATGCCCGTGCTTTATGCCACATGCATCATGCCCTATGACGCATGCTGTATGCCGTATGCCGTATGCCGTATGCCGCATGCCACATTTTCGTGCATGCGCCAAGGCCTGAGCTTGTGCCCAAATCCAACGACCAAAACATTTAAACAAAGCATTTGAAAGCTTTTCGTAATTATTATTATGTATTATGCATTATTTGTGTACAAGTGTAAATGTTGTCAACGCAAAAAATAAAAAACAGTAAAACAAAGCCAACAAACAGCAAACAGCAAACGGCAAACGGCAAGCAGCAAGCAGCAGACAGCAAACAAAAAAGCAACAAACAACTGTTAGCATCAACAACATTGTGCAATAATATGTTGCAGCTCTTCAAATGCTCTATGCCTTGGAGTTTCTTAGCTATGTCATTGCAAATGCAACAGTAGGAAGAAGGAGTAGAGAAAAGCTCGTTATAATTCGCTTGAGCAGACAAAGCAACTGATGCTCTTTCCCTCTCTCTCTCTCTCTCTTTAAGTGTGATTCTCTCGCTCTTTTTCTTTCACTCTCTTTCCTTTCTCTCTCTCTCTCTCTCTCTCTCTCTCTCTCTCTCTCTCTCTCTGATTAATAAATTCTATATATATATATATTAGTTTTCTAAGGGGTGGTAGTTAATGCTATTGAAACTGAAGATTTGCAATTTTGAATTAACTGATTAAAATGTGAATGTGTAGTATGTAAGGATAGGTCTATATGTATATATATATGTATATATATATGTATATATATATGTATATATATATGTATATACATATCTCTCAATATATGAGTGCATCCATGTATGTATGTAATTGTATATGTAGGTATTCTTACATAAATCTCTCTATACGTATATTAGATATATATTATTATATTATTATAATTTAGTCGTATTTTAATATAGAATACAGTCATCTCAAATTAATCTGTAGTCCTATGTATAAGTCGTTTAATATATAAAATAATAATAATTTTAAAAATCACATTGATTTGTTGTTCAAAGTAATTGTGTTTAAATTTTATATGTTCTCTTAGATATATAAATAGAGCTTTCCGCATTGTTATCAGTAAACACAGTCTCAAATGACTTCAGCATGCACAGGCAATATTTACTCAACTCAGAAATCTACTCAACTTAGATAAGTTATTTTAAGCCAAAAAAAAATTATATATATTTTTTATTTATTGATTTCATATTTTTATATATTCATTTATTTATTAGTACTATTTTTATTATTATTAAATTATTTAATTATTTATTTATTTTTAAAATTTGTATTATATATATTTATTTATTTATTATTATTACTATTATTATTATATTATCTAATTATTTAATTATTTATTTATTTTTTAATTTTTTACATTCACTTATGATTATTAATATTATTTATTTTTATTTTATTTATTTATTTATTTATTAGTACTTTTATTATTATATTATTGAATTATTTATTTTTATTTGGTTTTTTATTTTTATTATATTTATTTATTATTATTAAAATTATTATTCTAGTATTTTTTTGTTATTTTTATTTTATTTATTTATTTAATATTACTATTATTATTATTATATTATTTCATTATTTATTTTGTATGTATATTTTGTCTATTTATTTATTTATTTATTTTTTATTATAAATATATACATATATTTTCTTATTTATCTACATATTTATTTATTTTATATATTTTGTATTTTCTCTTTAATTTCGAGTTTCATGGCATTTATATTTATTATGTGGGTATCATTTAAAAAATTAAACAACTGCTGCTTGGCAAACATTGACGTGAATAGAAGACTTATGGCCGATCAGAATTGATATTGCTAGCAATTATATGTATGAATGTAATACAATCAGATAGATTTCCAGCATCGATGTGATATATTGTATATAATATATGCATGTAGTTGAGAATTAGTAATAAAAATGAATGAATGCATAATATATGAAATGTATGTGACTATAAATTGCTTACTATATAAAAAATATGTATACCCTTAAGTGCTTGAGTACTATGTATATATGTATATAGTATGTACCATATACATATGTATATATAGTGAGAACTTAGCAAGCATGTTATATGTGCTCTGCAGTATGCTTCCCTTATTTATGATCTATATATTGCTAGCTTATAGTTGCTCACATATATCAGACATAGAATCGTTAGCTCTCAGCTCTATGACCACATTATATCTCTCAAACTAATTAGCATGCATTCCTTTATGAAGTCTAAGCCAGACTCTGTTAAGCCCATGCATTTCAGTGATTGAAGTGTATTCAAACAACGACGCCCCAAAACGAACAACTCATTCTGATTGCTGTTGCTGTTGTTGTTGTTGTTGCTGTTGCTGTTGCTGTTGCTATTGTTGTTGGTGTTGTCACCGCGTTGCGACTAAATTGCCGTTGACAACGCTGACATTTCAAATTTAGACGTTGGCTGACTGTTGACCGCACATTAAAATGCGCTGTTTGTGTGCCACGGCAAGCGTCGAACGGGCTGAGACCCCGACCCCCCGTCCAGCAAATGTCAACCCCTGATGCGAACAGCGAACCCTCCGTCCATCACCCCAACACCCCAACACTCAACACGCCCGCCTCTCCGCTTGGCGCCTTCGTTCGTTCAAGTTGCAGATACCCCAAAGCCTACAACTCATTCAGTCACTCACATTTTTTTTTTTGCTACATTTTGTTTATTTTGTTAATTGTCATTGCGGCGTCGCCGTCGTCGCCGTTGTTGTTGTTGTTGTCGTCGCTGCCTCCACCTTTTGTCGTAGTCGCACATAAAATTATGTAAAAATATTAGAAGAATTTCCGTTTCGCAAAAACGTGTTAAAAATGTTTACAGCATTCGCAAAAAGGCAGCAGCCAGCAGGCAACAAGCAGGGGGAAGGCGTGGCGACAGGGCCATGCCACCAGTTCGACCTGCACGAAGATGCAGCAGCCTCAACAATGGAGTTGAAGGCGTCACAGATTAATTAGCGTCTCTGCGATAAAGCACGTTGCAGTCAAAGCCGTCCGCCGTCCTATTCACAGAGCCAACGTGCAGGCCCTGGCCAAGATAACCCGCTTGAGCTCACCTGGAATTTGGAAAATCATTTGCAAGCCAGAAGGAAAACGCCAGCCAACAGCACAGCCAAACACTTAGCACACACTCGTGGCATACGAAACACTTTAGTGTTCACTTAACGAAACACTGCCGGCAAATGTTGAAATCTTTAACGAAAATTAAACTAAATTAAATGCTATGCAAAAATGCGTAATTTTAGACAATCATGCTAAAGAGCTTAGATCTTAAAGATATTTGGGTGGCTATCCTAGATAGAAGTATTTGAATTTTATGGACGAAATCACTGAAGAACGCACGGAACAATGGACAGTCGAGCGGATGGACAGACATATAGACGGACATTGGAAAGGAAGGGCAGATGTATAGACGGACGGATAGACAGATGCACAGATAAACGGACGGACGAATGGACGGGTCAACAGATAGTCGAATAGATAGCCCGATGGACAGATAGACAGACGGACGGATAGTAAGACAGGCGAATAGTCTTAGACAGGCGGATAGTCTGACGGACGAATAGACAGACGGACGAATAGAAAGACGAACGGATAGGCCGCCGAACGGATAGACAGTCGGACGGATGGACAGCCGGACAAGCTGGGCCATTGAGCCTCGTCATTTTGTTAAAGAACTGATTTTGGGCCTGCCACGCCTCCTTCTAACCATTACATACACTTTCACATAACCATTATGGCCACATATTGCCATTTTCCATCTGTTGAGGCCATAAAAAAAGCTTTAATCAAATTGAAAAATCATGAAGCTAAAACAATATGTTTATGTTGAGATGAGCTAAGTAGAGCTGAGCTGAGCTGAGCTGAGCTGAGCTGAGCAATCGTGACACGTAGCTTCGTTCGGTTTGTGCGGTCAAATCTGAGCGGAGGTGGTGGAGCTTGTCACGCGGCTGGTTAATGTTGGCGCCATGATAAATGAAAGCAATATCCACGTCATGGCCATAATTCTCCAGGATAACTGCGACTGCAACGGCCTGTGAAGTCTGCGCAAATCGCAGCGCGTGCTGATTTATCTAACATATCGCGGGCAGCGACAGTACAGAGCAGGAGAGGCGCAGGAGCGGGGTGAGCGGCAAACGAACGTTCGAGCGACTCTTGGCTGAGAAATGACGTCTAGACGTTTTTTGTTTTCGGCCAAAACAATGGGTCACACACAGCAGCGGCATCAAAGAGATTGCCAGCTTTTTATTAAAGTTGTTCATTTGGCTAAAATTTCGCTTCTGCTGCTGCCACATCCGCGGGCAGCTGTCTATTTCCTTGGGTTCGTTTATTTTCTCTCTTCTTCTTGTTTTTTTCGGTATTTTCTTTTACTTTTTTGTTGTTTTTTTTTTTTTTTGCATTTTCGCCATTTCTTTTCGTGGCATTTTGCTTAATTTTCGTTTGCTGGGCGCGGGTATATAGGTATGTATATATATATATTTTTTTACAGAGTCCGGCTAACTAAATACCTGTGTAAATATTTTATTACGCAAATGAAAAAAGCATTGTTTGCATTTTATTTGTGTGTGCGCTGGGCAGCGCAGGTAACCGTACCACATCCTGCAACAGGATCTGGCATCGTCTCTAACAAAACACTGCGCCATGTCCAACTGCGCAGCAACTGAAGCTGGAGCTAACTGGAGCGGCGGCCTCTCGACCACGGCCACGGCCACTGGCGAAACGGAATGGCCGCATAAAGGTGACGGCAACCGCCCCAAAGGAGAGAAGCCGATGAGAGCACGTGCCGTATCCGGCCAACGTTCATTTGCATGCTGCCAGCAAATGGCAATGTGTACTGGGGGATTGGACATGGTAACGCCAATGGGACTGGGACATGGGCATGGGCATGGCAACGGGAATGGAAGTTAGATTGGGCGCTGCGAATGGGGTCGCCTTGACCACAAACACAGTCAGCGCAGTAAGCCACAGGAAGCACAAAGAATATACAAGAGATTCCTAAGAGCCAGAGTACGTATACACAAAACTAAACTAGTAAATAGACAGAGATGTGTGTGTGTGGGTGTGTGTGTGTGGGTGTGTGTGTGGGTGTGTGTTGTGATGGCTGTTTGTCAAATTATTTTGTAGTGCATTTAAATAGAAGAATTTACATGATGAGTACTTTATGAAAAATGTACTTTATTTACAAATGAGCTGAATGAATGGATATGAATCGGCAATGATAGTCAAAGAAATTCAAATAAAGCTAAAGCATTTAAATGGCATAAGAAAGAGACTAAGTATTCTGCGAAAATTCATGAATGAATGGATAGCATATGAATATGTATGTGGATGAATGAATCTAATGAAACAAAAACTATAGTCAAAGAAATTCAAATATAGCTAAAGCATTTAAATGACATAAACAAGAGAATGAATGAGTGGATAACATATGAATATGTTTATGAATGAATGAACTTAGTGAATCAAAAACTGTTATCAAAGAAATTTAAATATAGTTGAAGCATTAGGAAAACCTAATGAATAGACTTTAGATATTCATTTTCATTCATTTATATGATTTGCTGGGAAGAGTCTCTTGGCTTAGTCAATTGATGTATGAAAAGTCAAGTGTTATTCAATTTCTAATTGTCATAAACTAATGTTTCACGCATAAATTTAATGAATTGAGAGTGCCTGAGTGCTGGGCACACATTGAGAGCATTCAAAACGTTTACAAAATGCTATTCAGCTGGCTGTGAAAAGACAAATTGACCCATTGTAATGGCGTTAGGTGCGATACGATGCTGGGCCTATTGGCCAATTGGTCACTGGCAGCGTGGATGTGTTAATTAACGAGGCCAGAGAAAAGCTGTCGAAAGGGAGAGTGAGAGCGAGATAAGAAGTCTACGAACTGTTTGTTAATGTTGTTGTTGAGCTCTCCATTTCGAACGTAGCAATCCAGATTGAAACATCTTGAAAAAAATTACAAGTTAATAAAAGAATTTTTTTTTTTTTTTTTTTTTTTTGGAAAAGGAAATTACTTGGACATGCATGGCAGTAAGTCCGTTAGCCAGTTAGCCAAGTAGCATTTGATGAATAAAACTAAAATGGTCTTTTTTACAGTAACGCATGGCCCAGAGAGCAACGAAATCAAGCGGCTGTTGCAATGGATCAACGGATTGGTGCAGAGTCCACGCTGCACCGGGATCAGGGATCTCAGCAATGGTGTGATCTGGTGTCGGCTAATGGCCAAGCTGCGTCCAGGCACATTGGCCAGCATCTTGGTCATTAATCGGCCAGCAAATGTCCACGATTCGATGCACAACTATATGCTGTTGGAGTCGGCGTTTGCCAAAGCGAGAATACCCTGGTATTTCGATGTACACACTCTCATTAGCGGCAACAGCGACGAGCTGTTTCAGTTGGCCAAAAGCTTTGCCGAAATCAGTGCAACAAATGAAATACCATTGAAACTCCCGAAGCCGCCATTCAAACCAGGTCAGCAGGCCCGGCGTCTAGCCGGTGAGAATGAATCCACGCTGTATTCGAGCAGCACGCGATCCTCCGCAGAGCCAGCTACCGATGAGCTTCAAGAGCTCAGCATAGTGCCATCGATTGGTGACAATCCTCAGGCCCCGTCTCCTGTTGGCAGTGAGCATCAGCTGCAGCAAAAACTCAAAGCCATGTTCCTTAGCCAACAGCAGGCAGTGGAGGCCTATTTAGCTGAAAAGAGATCATCCAGCACTAACTTTCCGTCAACAGTCAACATCAAGTGCTTTTGCAGTAAATGTCAAAATCAAGGTCAACACGTAATCAACATGCAGTAGTCAATATCAAATCCTCAGTTCAAAACGTAAAACGAAAATCGAAAAACAAGAATATTTGTCATTGTCAAGGTCCAAGATGTCAGTCAATATCGAAAATAATTACCTTTTGGTATGAATTGTGTGCTCGAAAAATGCATTCATCAAAATTAAATATAATATAATAATTAAAATTAAATATAATCTCAGAATCGAAAGATTTTCGTTTATATACTCGTACTCGAATGAATATTATGAAATTGGGTTAAATATATAGAAAATATAATACAATTATAGTCATAACTGGAGTGAACAAAAGTTAACATCAATTACGGTCATTATATGCTACACATAAAGCCACGTTATAAAAGCTCAAAAAGCAAATGTTGCGCATACGCCGCGTATGCCAGTCGCCCAAGCATTTAGTTTGCTTAGCAAATCACAAAAAATATAAAATAAAACGTAAGAATATTGAAATCGGGTGCTTCCAACTGTATAATACTCGTTCAAGATTCGTAATCAATTTAAGCTCTTTGACTAAAGCATTCAGTAATTCAACTAATCCCTTTTATTGCTTTAGCCTTTATATTCAATGTGCATTCACATATCTGAATACTGAATACTTATATAAGTTGAGCGTATTCAGGAGTAGATATAGTCTGAATTTCATGTTTCTAGTTTCAATAGCGCCGCAATGCCTCACGTTCATACAAATGGACCAACAAACGGACGGACAGGCGGACAGGCAGACGGACGGACAGGCGGACAGGCAGACGGACAGACAGACGGACGGACGGTCAGGCGGACAGATATACAGACGGACAGATAGGCAGACGGACAGAAAGGCAGACAGACAGATAGGCAGACGGACAGAAAGGCAGACGGACAGACAGACGGACAGGCGGCCAGATATTCAGACGAACATACAGACGAACACACAGACGGACAAATAGACAGGCAGACATCCGGACTCACAGACTAACAAATAGATAGACGGACAGAGAGATGGACAAACAGACAGACAAACGGACAGGTGTGTAGACGAACAGACTGACTGCCGGACAGACAGGCAGAGATATACAGCTAAACACACACATAGGCATTGCACAAAACCAATATACTCTCTCGCATCGTGTATATGTATAACGGTTACGATGAGGGCAGCATGGGCTGTCAGGCAATTCGGCAAGTCTTTGATCGGCAATCAATCAGCGAAAAATTGGGCTAATGAAATACTTGTCAAGTGAAAGTGACAAATCGACAAGTTAGCTAAATGGAGCGCCATGCCATGACATCGGGCAACTGTATTTGTTAGTATGTTAACGTGCGTCTCCATGTCTATCAATATCTTAAGTATTTCAGCAATTATGCGCTATTATAATTTAGCTTTTTTTTTTGTGCGATGCGCTGTTTATTTATTTATTTGACTGCCAAGCGAAATGACTTTACACTTTATTTATCTATGCTGAGCGCAGAAAAAAGCTTGAGCTTATGCAATATTTTCTTTAGGCCTTAAATACATGCACATTTATATATATAATTTTTTTTTTTTTTTTTAGATTTAATGATTCAACTGTAGAATCTGATTGGCGGCCCTTTGGGTCATGGCAATTTATGCATAATAAAAAAAATAATAAATAAAGAAAGAAAGAATTCCGATTGTTAATTGATTGGAAAAACTTAAGAAGCTCGGGTGAGTGGCGGCAATTCATCAGCAACAGCAGCAGCCTCAAACGCAAGGACGGGGCCAGCATATTTTTTGGCCTTAATGACTGCCAGCAGCAGCAGCAGCAGCAGCAGCATCAATATGAGCAGCAGCTATGCTCTTGGCCATTAGCTTTGCCCATGCCAAGTGTCATGCAAGCCAAATGCATTTCCAACTCATTTAACTCGCCTGAACGTCCTGCTGCAACTTGTGCCTTGGCTTCGTGGCACTCTTGCCACACAATCATTGCCAGGGCCATCGCCATTACCATTGCCATTGCAATTTTCCAACAATTTCATTTTCATATATATATATGTATATATATATATATATATTTTTTTTTTTATTCCGTTTTTCCGCTGCCGTTGCCGAAAATATATGCGCGCTTTGCTTGATTTTCCATGAATTTTGATCACCTAGCCGAGAGTCTTAATGTTGGCAGTCTGGCTGACTATGGACTGCACTGCATTCAGTCCGTTGTCCATTGCACTCTACATGACTTCCTCTCCCTCTCACTCTCTCTCTATGTCTCTCTCTCTCTCATTCACTTTGTCCGCTCTTTGCTTTAAATGCACTCAACATATGTGCATAAATTTCACACGTCGCGCGTCCGCCATGCCAGCCCTTCATGCATTTTACATGCACAAAAGGATTTTCAGCTCGGCATACTTCCATACAGAAAGTCAGTGAAGCCAACAGACCAATCCAACCCAGCCCAGCCCATCGAACGTCTTTTTTATTGCAACAATTCTGTGGTCGAAGATGCCACTGCCAACTGGCAACGGGTGTAGCTTGTTTGTTAATACGACAACATTTAATTTTTAATCGTTGCATCCGATTCACAATGCGATTGGAGCGAGCTGGCGAGAGCGCGCCGAAGGACGAACGTTCTGCTCGTAAGCCAATGCATATACATATGTTTAATGAAGAGCGTTGCACGCACGAGTTGCCAGTGTTGGTGGTTGGGTGGTTGGGTGGTTCGGATTTGTCTGAGTACAGTGGTACAGCACATGACCCATTCCATTTGTCCCAATTGCACATTCCAACTGTTTCCCGCTTCCATTTTCGCAGCGCCACACAGCGTGGGGCAGTCCGAGGAAGCCGCAGCAGCAGCCAAAGAATTATGCACTGCAATAATGTGAGAAGGAATTATATAGTAAGATTCATAATTATTTAGGAATTATTTAGTATAAAGATTAGGCAGATAATGTAAATATTGAATATACAAAATATCAATTGTTCTATGAACAACTGCAGGACTTATTGACTCTAGTGTACGTTAGATCTATATCCCTATATATATTTTATATACATATATAGACTTTATCACAAAGATTAAAACAAAATAAATTAAATTAAAAAAACAGCCATAAATAGCAGATATATAACATTGTTCTTTTGATCTACAATTGAATCTATATTTCTATAAAAAAAAATGTATATTTACATCTATATACATTTTTTTTTTTTATTAATTTTTACTTTTATGAAAAACTTTATAATTATGTCTGAATAAAGTTTTTTTTTTTTTTTTTAAATAAATATGAATATATGTGTAAGTAAATTCCAGCTAAATTTGAATATAGATGAAACCATATTTCTCTAAATATATCTCATTTCCACTATCTGTTTCTTCGCCTGGCTAATTTGGCACAGTGTAGCTGGTTAAGCCGCCGTTGCCTGTGCATTCCGCTGACTGACTCTGACTCTCTCTCATGCGCTGTCTCCCTGCCCTGCCTCTCTGTCTCTCTCTCCCACACATATGCATTTAAGGGTCTATACCAAACAATATATATACATACATATCGATGCGCATACATATGTACATATGCTGTATATCCACATCTACGTGGCTGGAGCTGCAGATAGATATGCAAGGGCTCCTCCGCCTGACGCTGCAGCAAGTTATTATAACAGTTCATTGATTTTCAATTTTCAATGCATTTCATTGCGAGCATTTTCATTGTTTGCTCTTTTTTTCTCTCTTTTTTCGTGTCTGCTCCAAACTTTGAAGGGGCGTGCTCAAGGCGTGTGGGCGTGGGGGGGACAGTGAAAATGGGCCTGCGTTCGGCAACGGCATCAAATTCCCATGTTGCGTTTTCATTCGCATAGATAAATTCATGGATAGTTTATTTTGGCAGTGCTAAAGGGGCAAAAAAAAAATATAAATTAAAAAATTAAAAAAAAAAAATTATCGGAATAAATGGAAATTAAGAACAGCAAAATTTTGTAAACAGAAAAAAGAAGCAAAGTGAAAAAAGAATTATAGGAATATGTAAATGATTTCACTTGTGCGTGGTGTTGTTTAATTTTTCGCCAAATGGCGAAAAGGCAAAAATATTGTCCTTGCTGATTGACTGCGGCTTAATGGACTTAAAGCTGAATTTATTCCAGCCCAACAATAAGAGCAGCACGCCAGGCAAAACAAACTCTATAAAAACCCTTTTAAAAGATATATTTGAAAACTAAATAGGTGAGTGTGAAGGAGATGGAGCATGGAGAGAACGGAAAGAGTGAGCAAAAGTGAAGAGACAGGAAAAAAGTAAAGAAGAAAGAAAACGAAACAAATGAAGATATATGTATATGTTGATAAAGATTAAAGGTTAAATGTTGATAAAGAGATATGTAGAGAAAGATACCAAGACCAAGAAGGGGAGAGAGGCAAAGAGAGAGACATTGAGAGCAACAAAGAAAGACACAGAGAAAGAGAGAGAAGAATAGAGGGCGATTGCACAAGTATGCCAGTATGACAGAGAGTGATCGGAGTATGCTAGAAATAAAGAGAAAGAGGGCAGCAAGTAATAAAAGGAAGAAAAGGTTAATGAGAAAGAGATAGATAGTAAGAGAGAGGCATAGAGGAGTTAAGAAAGAGTGAAAGGTACAAAGACTCTGGATAGCATGAGAGAGAGAGAGAGAGAGAGAGAGAGAGAGAGAGAGAAAAAAAATATAAATAGAACCGAAGTATGAGAAAGAAAGTTAGAAACAGACAACAAAGGAGAGCGAATGAAGACGAGAGAGAAGATGTAAACACAGAAGAATAGGAAAATGAGAGAGAGAAGATAGCAAGACACAAGACAACTAGCAAGATTTATCAACTGAGTGAGAGAGAAAGAAACAGAGAGAGAGAGAGAGAGAGAGAGCGAGAGAGAGGGAAAGAAATAGAGAGAGAAAGAGAAAGAAACAGTGAGAGAGAGAGAGAGAGAGAGACATGATACACGAAAAAGAACAATGAATATACATACTATGACTAGCAAAAAATAGACATCTGAAAAGACTATACAAAGCGCATATTTCTGAGCTTTGAAATTCAAATATAGACATCAAACATTATCAATGAATATTTAAAAAAAAAAAAAGCGAATATAGTGTGATACTACTCTAAAAGAAGATAAAAGTGATGCTCGATGGAGCTCTTAGCAACACACACGCTTGGCCAGAGCTTGAAGCTAGCTGCTTTTCTTTTTCTAGCTGTCTCACCTACATTTCAACGCCGTCTGGCCGTCTGGACTTATGCAATGCGAATGGGCCAAAACGAAAGGCAACTAGCTCTACGCCTATATCATTTATTATTAACAGCTTATTATTTATTTAACATCATCTTTTCGTCGCACAGCGTCGCACTGAAGCGACACTTTTGTCCGGCGACTTTTGTAAATGAATTTTGCCAGCACGCTCAGCAAAGTCTTGCTGCCGATTGGACATGGCTAATTAGTAGCACTTTCCCGGGCCCGACTAGAGCGTAATTGTGATGGCCATGACTTTGTCTTCTATTTGCGGCCACTTTCAAATTCGGCCAAACAAAAGCCCATACGCATTCGACAGCCAGACAGCATTTTACCTTGAAGAGCGACACTCAATTAGACACCTTTGCCAGACTAAATGCGACAATTTCTAAGCAATTTCTACAATGCGCACATATGGGAAGACTAAGACAGACGTCCCATCAATACAAATGCTCTGAGAGCTGAGTATTTTTATTTCGTTTTTGCTGAAATTCACACAGCTCAAAGTCTTTGCAAGCGTCACCCTCAGCTCTGCAGCTCTCGATCTTCTGCTCTAGTCATCCTCTTCTAAGTAGGAGTATACGCCCATCTGCTCGCAGGCATCGCCAGGTTGTCGTCTGCGTCTCTTGTTCAGCACTCGCTGGCACTGACAGCGCATGCAATGCGGCTCGCCGTGTGCCCCACAGGGTCTGTCAAAGCATGGAGGAGCATTGATGAGATTGCTGATATTATTTCCATATTCATTAACTCACTTAGTCTGCATTGCTTGGCGTAGAAAAATGCACAGGAATGAAGCCCAATTCATAGCGCAGCAAATTATTTCCGACAATGTCGCAAAACTTTTCAATGGAAATGAAAAGTGAACAGAAAATGTCAAAATATTGTTGACAACACTTAACAGTGTTGGAAATTTTAGAGAAGTTTATTTTTATTAGTATAAAAATACTAAAAGAGTTTTTTTTTTATATTTTGATATTTACTTTATATTTTATATTTTAAATTTTATATTTTACATTTTATATTTTATGTTTTATATTTTATATTTTAATATTTTGATTATTTTTATATTTATATTTATATTTTATATTTTAATATTTTAATATTTATATGTTATATTATATTTATATTTCTTTTTATATTTTATATTTTATATTTTATATTTTATATTTTATATTTTATATTTTATATTTTATATTTTATATTTTATATTTTATATTTTATATTTTATATTTATTTTAATTATATTTTATATTTTATATTTATATTTTATATTTTAATTATATTTTATATTATGATATTTATTTATATTATATATATTTATATTATATTTATATTTTATATTTATATATATTTTATATTTTTATATTTATATTTTATATTTTATATTTTATATATTATATTTTATATTTTATATTTTATATTTCATATTTTATATTTCATATTTTATTTTTTATATAATTTTTATATTATTATACTATATTTTTTTTTAAATGTCCAATTTATTCCTATTTATTCCTGCCCGATCCCCCACTGCTGGCTGTGCCTTTGCTCGCTCTCCTTATGCTCACTCCCTTGCTGCTCTCCCACTACTCATAATTAAATTGAAATTCAGGGCGAGTCGAACATTTGATGTGATATTTATGAATTCCTATATCAGAGGAAGATAGCCGCCAGTTGCTTTCGCATAGTTGAACACCTTAGATATAACAAATTTACATATATATACATATATACAGCATACATATATTTGAGCATTTCTAGAAACAGTGAGAGGCAACATTTAAAAGAAATATGCTCATAAATTTGAATATTGTGCACTTCATTAAGGAGCAACTGCATTCGTTCCAGTCGCTGCACCTGAGGCCCGAGTCCGGTGTCCTGCCAGAAGGCGCTGAACCATTTAATTCGACTTGTTACCGAGGGGTTGGCTTTATATAGATGTTTATTTATGCACATGTGCATTATCTATCAGTTAGGGTTGCTTCCTGTGGCGGCGCCAGCTGCTCAGGTGGCCAAGAGTTAGGAGACAGCGCAGTTCGAGTTGACCTGCAGCAACTCTCTGCCATGGCGTCATCAAATTAGCGCTTGTATCGCAGCTATTTCAATTTGCAACGTCAGTCGATACGGTTGCAGTTGCAGTTGCAGTTGCTGTAGCTGTGGCTCTGACTCTGGCATCGACTATTGCACAAAACTCACTGGCACCGCTTACTCAATCTAATTTCGGGTTGCTTTGTCGAGCAAGCCGCAAAATGAAGCGCTTATCGCCTATCCACAAGCCCTGACAAGCCGACAATCAACATTAAAATGATGATAGCATGGGTGCTGAACGCCCACATACCGCCCACTGAGCAGAGGTGATGAACTCCCTCCAAAAAACCCCAACCCGAACCTCAACCCCAACCCCAAAACTCTAAACTCCAAACTCCAACTGTGAGCTCCGACTCTGCACCTAAGCAACGTGCGTCAATTACATTTTCGTTTGGCATTGTGAAATGTTCGATTTGGTTACCAAATTGACGCCATGCCCCCGGGTGTTGCCACGAGCATTGCCTTTTCACACCGCGCTGCCAGCCATGACCATGCCGCACCGTTCCGCACAATACCAACATTGATTTAGGGCCTTGCAACGCCAGCGCCAACGCGAAAAGTGCAATGCTATATATTCAAATTTATATACATATATATATATATATATATTTCCATTTTATTTCTTATTTTTTGCTGTTGCTTTTGCTGCTGGCTCTTTCGGCAGGCTATTAGCTATGCGCATATTAAAGTTCAGCTAACAAACAAAAATCAAATCAATGGCTTTTAAAGCTTTTTGTGTAATATTTTAAGGACTCGAAATATTCTTGCAATTTGTTGACTTTAAACATATAAGGCATTAAATGCTTTTCTTGTTTATTTTCATCACAGAATATCTGCTTTCATTGAGCCTAAGTAGCAAGGATTCAAGGACTTGCTGCCCCTTCAATACCTCAATCCAGGTTTTGGTTTTCTACATTGCATCGCATAGCCATTTGAGAGCTGAAAGCGATTATTAACGCTTCGATTTGCTAAAGTTAAAAATTCATTTTTATTATATAGCAAAATGGAAATGGAAATTCATGAAAAAAACAATTCCATAGAATTCGAATTTTTTCTTTCAATTTATTTATTTATTTTTGTTTATTTGAATCCGCTTAATACTCGCTTATAAATGGCATGGCTGTGGGCGTTAACAGTTATTTGTATAAAATTTGAATTCGAGCAACAAACAAAACTTTTAAAGCTCGAAATTATGAAACAACATCAATTGGCTGACAAATATTTCACCTAGCTTTAAGTCTAATATAACTTGAAATGCATTAGCTGAAGTAATTAAAAGCTTTAGTTATTAAATATTAAGCTGTGCTCAGCAAAATAATAGTGCGAAAATGCAGTGTTAAATAATGTATTTAAAAACAATTATAAATAAATATACAAATTCATATATTATTTATTTAAATTAAGTTTATATATAGAAATTTAATTTATTTATTTCAATTCATGTACAAATTTATATATATTTTTAAATATTTTTTTTTTTATGTTTTGCTACAAGCTCGTAAACAAAATTGAGTTGCTCATGAAAATAAAAGTGCAGAAGCAGTAAGTTCATAAAAATATAAAAATAAAATATTTTTATAACAGATTCTCGATATATTCGGTTATCGATAAGTCTGAAAATATACAAGTTATCGAATTTCTGAAACAAACTCGTACTGCGCGTGCAATATACGAACCTAACACAAAAAAGAATGAACTCTCTAGGTTTTGTATCTTCAGAAATAGACACGTTCAAACATACGGACAGACGGACGGACGGATGGAAGGACGGACGGACATGAAATTAATTTTGAAAATTATTTCAAATAATTATTAACAAATATATATTTTTAATGAATATACTTATTTAGATACTTTTTCTTACAAATTTATGGAATATGTGTCATTCGAAAAGCAAGATTTGATGGATTTAGATAGATGCAAATATTATTTGCTGCTAAAAAGGAGGAAAAATACTATTCGACAAATATCTAATATCGTATATATACACAAATGAAATATATCCATTATTTTTGACTACCGTCCGATACTGGCGTAGCATGGTATCGATAATTTGTTGGATAATTTGGATGTTATGCCTTCTGAACTCTCTTCTCTGCTTCGGGCCCTGGCTATACAGTTGCTCGTTTAGCAAGCTGAGCTCTCTTCTCTGCTTTACGATTGGAATGAGATCCGTAGACTGAACTGACATATGGCATAAAGTCGATTCAATCTACAGCAAGCAGCTTTGCTAGCTTTAATCTTGTTAGCCTGCTGAAACATCGATGTCAAATATGTATTCAAGCTGGCAAATGGTTTATATACATATATATTCTGTATCTAAAGCTATCATTTATACTTAAATTGTAGCAACAACGAGTATTGAATAATATTGAAGCTTACATTAAAGCTCTTCACTAGATGGTATCTCTGTAAAGGAAAGTAGTTAAGTGCATATAAATATGAATATGCTTGCACATATATAACTCTTAGCACTTCTTCGAGTAGCTCCATATATATGTATATGTATGCGTATGTACATACATATAAATCGACATAAAACTGTCTTCGACAAACGATATTCTCTGCACAAATTTTTCATCGAGCACTTCAACAAGTTTTGTGTTTTACGTTCCACTCCACTCGCACCGCTTGGAGCCAGCTTTAAGGGCTCTTTGCACCAAATTTGTGGCACACTAGTGAGTGCAACTTGTAGCTGCCATCGGCTGCAACACTCCAAGTGCCATATAAATATATATACGTATATATATACTATATAGTCTATATATCTCTATATAGATATATATTCATGTGTGTGTGTGCTTGTCGGGTGCCTGGCGGCGACCTTAAGCCATCTAAGTCCAACAGCATGTTGTCTGTCCCAACACCCAGCTAATCTCTTCGCACGCTTCCCCGCTCCTGCCGCTCCTGCCGCTCGTCAGCGTCCAACGCATTCATAATGCATGAGCCAAGCTACTGCCCCGTTGTTGGATTCGCAGTAATTCAACTTTTGCCATCGACAAGTTCCATGCATAAAAAACTAAGCGCTTCATCATTTAAGAGGCAGCCTAAACTGGGGGAAAGGTGTTGCTGTTGCTGTTGCTGTGAGCGCTTCTCCATTTGCCAGATTTCCACATTGCCCGAGCTAACCGATGCCAACACGCCCACAAAAACGCCCCAATAATATTTTTTGAATGCAACTGCTGTTGTTGCTGTTGCTGTTGTTGTTGCTGGCAACTTTTTTGGCTGTTGTCGCTACGCAAAAGTTGCTGCTGGCGCTTTCCAACCTACGACCTCCACCAACCCAGCACGCCCACTGCGCTACGTTCGCCCAGCTCTTGTCTAACGGAATCTGTGTGTATCAGTGCCCAGGATTTATGTGTTTATATTGCGAGTTTGAAGTTAGTTTGGCAGTCCGCGCCTTTCTAGGGCAACAGTTGTTGCTTAACACGAAGCGGACGACTGCACCGGGAGCATCACTGAGGCGGGATGGGTGGCTGTGGTGCTATGCAGGGCAATGCAGGAGCTGGAGTGACTCCTTGGCATGGGTATGCGGTTGCACAACTGGCGGACGGGGCGCATAAATTGTAACCATGTTTATGTATTGCATTGCAAAAAGTGCAGATGAAAAAAAATCATATAGAGTGAGAGAGAGAGAGGGGGAGAGAGCGAGGGAAAATAAAGTTTTGGCGGCACAGACAAGTTGCCAGCTTGAGCGGCGCGACGGCAGAGCGGTAGTGTGACTGTGATTTGTTTGGGTTATTCTCATTTTTGCGCTGCCATTGAATAGCTCTGATTGAATGCTGCGGGCTGTCCATCCAGCGAGCTGAGCACTGGACCATTTGGTCGCAACGCGTCTGCCCGACTGTCGCACTGATTGTGCGTGAGGCGCATTGATTTGGCAGCTGGGGACGCTGATCCGTTGAACTGTGCTTCCAGTTGCAACGCAGATATTGGATACAACAACAGCAAAATAATAAAAAAAAAAAATAAATAAAATAAAATAAAATCTTTGATTCAAGTTTGTGATTTGAAAGAGGCAAAAAGTATTTGTTTACTGCTTGATAGAAACCGTAAAATCGTATTTATTCTTACTAGCGAATTTTTAGCGATTTTTTTTTAAATTGATTTTATTTTTTTAGAATTTGTTACTTAAAAAAGACTAGATTATGTTTCAGCAGTTACAAATACCTATTTAGTATTTTTTATTATTGTTTATTATAATATGCTATTTTATTTTTTATATATTTTAAAATTATTTTACAGAAAAAAACTAAGCTTTATGACTGGGCGAAATCTATGTAAACAAATTATTTTAATGCTTGTAAAAATATTCGAAATTCTAATAAAAATAATTCAATTATTTTTTTGTAATTTAATGATTCATTACAATTTTAATATAAAGAAACAAAATTTATTTAGTACAATTATTATATATTATAGATTTTTTATTAATTTGCATAATTTAAATAATGATGAATTCTTAAAATATTTTTTATTACAATATAAAATAAATATTCATTAAGGCTTACAATTAAAGTTTTAGATCATTTAAAGCAAATATTAGACAACAAAAAAATAAATAAATAAATAAAAAAAAAATTAAATAAATAAATTGAAAATATAAATAAAATAAATAAAAGTAAAAATGAGCAAAAATTAATATATTAATAATTATGATATATTCTAGTATTTTTCAATAATTTTTATAATTGACTACAATTTTAAAAATATTTTTTAATCTCCATGTAGATTTTGTTCGCGCTGAAACAAACCAAAATGCCCAACGCAAGCGCTAACAAATATTGTAAATGAATTTTAATGTTGTTCTTTTACACGAATATATGTAAAAATTTCCAATTTTTTTGTAGCTTTCATATGCAACGGCCAATTGTTAAAAAATTCCAGAGCGCTTTAATATGTAGACCACATAAAAATCTTGGTTTACTGGCAACAGCAACAGAAACTAATGGGAAACTGTTGTCAAACAAACAGAGAAAAAAACAGCCAGAGAGTAAATACGATCACACACACACATATATAAATATATATATATATACATATAACTTATATAATCGAACCAATATTTATGCATATGAAAAATTGCGTTGGGGAAATTTTTAGCATATTGCCTTGCCTCCAGCAGCGATAGCAACAGCAGCAGCAGCTTATTTCGCTATAAAATACTAAAAAAAAAGAAAAAGAAAAACACATGGCACATAAATCTTGCAGCCCCATGCGCGGCGCGCAACCCTTAGCCACCTGGCAAGTGGCTCTTGTCGAGACGAGGTGCTAATGTCAGCCACTGCCTCCGGAAGTGGCTGCGAAATGTGCGAGTTGCGTCGTGTGCTGTTCAATTTTAAATGTAATTTCTGTAGCATACAGCATGCAGCATACAACCGCCAAGCGGCAACCAACCACCCAACCACCCAATCAGCCATGATTCAGCCCCGATTCAGCCCCTACTGCTTGGCATACTCCTTTTTTTATTGGCACGATATTGAAAATTATGCGAACGCGCGTGTTTGAGTAAAGCGATTTATGCACTTCACCCGCGTGCGCTGGCGACGTTGGAGCCGACGTCGGTGGTGGTGGTGGTGCTGCTGCTGATGGTGGTGCTGCTGCTGGCATATTCTCTCTCTGGTTTGGGTAATCGTGCAACAAGCAATTCTGATTGGAATGTAAACTGGCTGTGCTTATCAGAAGCTATCGCTGCAATTTTTATCAAATATTTAGCAAAGAAATAAAACAAGAATTTGCTGTTCGATTGGCAATACGACGCGACGATGCCCTGCAGCCCAGATGATCTTGAAGCGATAATTGAATGTGTTAAACATATATGAAGAAGTAAGTGTAAGCGCATCAGCTAGAGTTGAGCCATCACAAAAATTACTTCTAATAAATAAATATTTTTCTGAAACGAATTTCACAGCGCTTCCACAAATCGATAATTGAATATGAACTAAAGATATTTATATAACTAATCTGATTGTTAATGCGTTATATTTAGCTCATCATTATTATTGTAGCACTTTCGTTTCCAATTCCAACAATTTGTTATTGATAATTTTCTTGACTCTATTATTGAATTATGATTTGTTAATTTTGAAAACTCGATTCAATTATTCAATTTACCATTGGGCATCATGCATCAACAATTGATTTCGTGCTCATTTTCATATATTTCTTCTTATTTCTTTTTGAGCTGGGGACTGGAGTCAATGCTGCTGCTGCTGTTGCTGTTGCTGCTGCTGTTGCTGTTGGCTACTGCAGCGTTAACTATAATGCCCCCATTAAGTGTTGCAGTTGCAATTGGTGGCAACACTTTGGCCAACGTGCTCGCAATTAAGCCAAAGCCAAGCGAATGCCTGCAAGCGAAAAGGGCCCACAGACCTAGACGCGTCTTGCAACACATCTGCTGCAACTGCTGATCGTTCAAGGTCTGCGTCTGCCATTAAGATCTGGCGTTCGTCAGCGTCCCGTTCAAACGCGAGTGGGACAAATGACAACACAGCGCCATTCATCAATCAGTCAGTCACTCAGTCAATCAGTCAGTCCGCTAGTCAACTAGTTGGTTAGTCGGTCAAAGAGCTGCAGCCCAAAAAGTGCATGAAAAATTCAAGTTATTTAATAGATGGTCCGGCAATTGCAACAGTCTCACAGACAAGGCATTCAAAATTAGAGCAACGATCATCAACATGATTTCGAGTCGCTCTTCGTTGTTAGCCAGCATCACCTGTACTGACTTTCTTCTTCTACTTCTTCTTGTTGTGGCTTTGCCCTCATTCAATAAGTAAAACAATGCAGCTGCAATTTGAGTTATCATTGAGGAAGCAGCACTCAATTATGACTCTGATGGTTTTTTTTTTTTTTTTCTTTTGATGCGGGGTGAACTTTTGATGTGAGTTTAAGTTGCTTTTGTAGAGCAAATGCATTGCCCAATGCAATGCACATCAATGAGGCCGACGCAATGCATCATTTAATCATTTTCTACCAAATTATAGCTGTCGAAAATTGTCTGTGGGCTGGCATTACATGAAGAACATTTAATCTCAACTTAAGTATTTCGGGCTTAGCTGAGGTACTTAACGAGAAAAAAAAATAGAAACTAAATATATACATTGGACCCTCGGTTAACGAACACTTTGGGCAGCGAACATTTCGCGTAACGACCAAAAGAAATTTGAAAACATTTCTTATATGCAAAATTTCTGTCTAGGTTAAACAACGAAATGGAAAAGCCCCGAATACACATTATATTATTATTATTATTTTTTTAAAATAATATTTTTTCACTATTTTGTTTAATTTTCAAAAAGTTGAAAGGCAATGTCGGACAATTTTTTTTAAAGAAATAAATCTACGTATGATTTCATCAACATGAAATAATATTTCTTTTATAAATTCCTGATCTTTTCCTTCTCAGATGTCGTCTACCGTCCATTTTTAGTTCTTTAAAATGTTGTTGCATTTTATGTAATTTTCCCTCATTAACAGTTCAAATTTAAATATATAAAAAGTGTTTTATTTATCAACCTGGAACGCATTAATTCATTTAAAATTGATTTATATGGAAAAAGTGGTTTCGGTTAACGTACGTTTCGCTTAACGAACACATTTGGGAATGTTTCGCATAACGAACAACAGAAATTTGTTTAAGCATTTATTATATGCAAAATGTATGTCTATGTTAAACAAAGAATAAATAGAGAAACACCTATTCTGTTTCGGTTAACGTACGTTTCGCTTAACGAACACATTTGGGAAAGTTTCGCTTAACGAACAAAGTTTCGCATAACGAACAAAAAAAAATTTTGTTAAAGCAATTACTATATGCAAAATTTTTGTTTATGTTAAACAATAATATTTATTAATAAAGAATAGGGAAACATCGGTTTCGGTTAACGTACGGTTCGCTTAACGAACAGGATGCTGAGACGCATTGTGTTCGCTAACCGAGGGTCCACTGTGTATGTATATTTACTTACTTTTATACTTCTTATGAGCTTTACTTCCGTCTAAAGCTGATATTTTCGTTTTCTGTTTATTGACTTTTATTTAAATTACTCACAGCAGAACGTTTAGAGCTTTCAGAGTCTGTTTAGGAAATTTCGAAGTGCCTTGCTTAGAGCTTATAATAAGTAAGCCAGATGATACGGAAATATAGTAAATGTTATGAGAAGTTTTAGCAGAAGAGCTCAATTCATTGATCATCAATAATCATCATCATCATCATTCTCAATAATGTATAAAAAAAAGGCAAGCCATGCTCTAAGGACTAAAGCATTAATGTCGAAAGACACATATAAGTATTCAGCTCCATTAGACTAGCCATTAGACTATTATAAAGTAATCTAAGGCTAACATGCCTTAACTCGAAACAATGCAGTTGGTAGCTAATGTTGGCTTTAGCTCACATCCCGTGCATATTTCTTATTAGAATACGAATATTTATGACTTGCCCCGAATATAACTCAATGGCCTTTTGCACTCTGTTTGGCTTTTTGTGTTCAACTTGCTTATGTACACACATATATATATTATATACATATATATATACATAATAGATCTATGTATATATACATATATACTTTTGCAGTTGAGTCTGTTATTTTATGTCGTGTTTCCTTTGCTTTCTCGTTTTTGTATTTTCTTATAAATTTTGTGTGTGTTTTCTTCTTCGTCCTCTTCTTCTTTTTGTTTTTATTCTTTG
The DNA here is from genome assembly GCA_030914335.1 of Drosophila borborema. Lineage (NCBI taxonomy): Eukaryota > Metazoa > Arthropoda > Insecta > Diptera > Drosophilidae > Drosophila > Drosophila borborema. The sequence continues at coordinate 5,937,055 of JAUESP010000311.1, read as the reverse complement.
GCACTGTATCATTTTTTCTAGATTTCTGCACGGGAAGAGAGCTGGCGAAAAAAAAAAGTTTCTTTGGCAAAGTTTATGTGCCACTTGCAAAGATTTACTGGCTAAACTTTTGCATTTTGCATACACAGGCCATAGATATCCAATCGTATATATACATATATATATATGTGTGTGTGTGTGTGCATATATTTTTTTTTGAGGGGAGAGTTGTTGGCTTGCTTGCTTTGCTGACACGAAATTCAAGTTGCGAGAACTCTGCACATCGCTGTCACATAAGGTGCAAAGCGAAGTTGAAGCTCAAGCTGCAAAACTTTTGCAGACAATTCAAATCATGCGTGTCCTGTTTCGGCAACAGACACAACGCAGCCTCCTGAATAATGCATGTGCCTCAAGTCCTTGGCAGTCCCAGTCACTGGCTGCTACTGATTTGGACACTTGATTAGGCAGCCGAGAAACTCACTGTGACAGAGCAAACGACACAGTGCGACTCAAGCGGGGCGCAGCGAGCAGAGAACAGAGAGCAGAAAATGGAGAATGGAGAATGGAGAGTGGAGAAAAGTGAGAATGGAGAACAGAGTACATATCATATAGAGAGCTCTACAGCTGGACAACTGACATATTCGAGGCGAGTTTTTGGGAGCCATGATGATTGCCTTTTAGGAGCTTGGCAATTTTTTTATTTTAGATTAAACTCAAAGACTTTAGATTTTAATTAACTGAAATGCTGTGGATTATATGGATATAGAATCATAAGATATATATGATTTATAATCATTGGAAATATAATATATAGGAATAGCTGAATATATATTTCAAAAATCTCTTATTATAATAATAATGCAATACCATCTTTGGAATTCAGCTCAAAAACTTTCGATTTTAATCAACTGAAATGCTAGCATCTAAATTCAATCTATAAGAAAAGCATAAAATATTTTTTAAAAAGCTCCTATTCATATGAAAGCTTTTAAATATCTAAAAATCTAAGAACTTTTACTTTTAATTGTCTTCTGTATAATGTATATTTGAAAGCTTGATATCTTGAAGAACTAGATATAATATTGTGTATGTATATTCAATATGACTAAGTTTCTCTAGAAGATCTAGCTCTCCCTTAAAAGCATAATGAACTTGAATGCTAACAAGATTCTAGCTAATGCTAAAAGTACATAAAGTCTATAAGCTAGCTAAATTTTAATAAAAGCTCTTGCTCACAAAAAAATCGTTAAAATACTAACAAGTAGCAGTATATACTGAAAGCTTTAATATACCAACAACTTGAGCTAATTTTGATTATAAATATTATGCCAAGTAGAAAAGTATTTTTACATTAAAAAAAAGCATTTAAAAGCAGCAGTTAAAAGCTTCCTCTTCAGAGCTTCGAATTAACATATGTGCTTTGTAGCAATGCTTTGGCCCTTAAAGCCTTAAAAAGCTTCCATTTCAAGCTATTTTGTAGTAAATCTCGTAATATGTGCTCCTGTGCATATAAGAAGATTAGACTCTTTATTTTATTTTTCTACATTTTCTACTTAATATGTTGTTAAGCTAGTAGATTTGGATTGTAAGGATTCAACGCTTGAATACAAAAAAAAAAAAAAAATAATAATAATTTAGCTTATAAATCTAGCAACTTTTGTATATAGAAGCGGAAGTTTCTATGAAAGTTCTTATAGAAACATGAATAGATGATTAACTAAAGGCTAAATCAAACTATAATATAAATATACAAAATTTGCAGCTCAAATTTACAGAGTATTTAGCCATTTACAGCTCCGAGTAAAAGTCTCATTTGAAATCTTCACCTTCAAGCCCTTTAAAGGCTTCAGGTGTGCATGGGTGTTTTGTAGGAATGCTTCATGGTAAACTATTTGCAAATATGTTTAGCTCGCTATCGATTGCATTTGCCAGCACATTTTCCCCATGTAAATTTGCGGAAAAAAATAGGCGAGAAGAAGAAGCAGCACCAGCAGCAGCAGCAGAGGAGCTAAGCTAAAAAACTGGCAACGCATGTGAAAACACTTTTGTTAAATAGCAAAAAAAAAAAAAAAAAAAAAAAGAGAGAGAGAAAACAAGTAAGAAGGCTCTAGTCGAGATAGCTCGACTACGAAATACCCTAAAACCTGCAAAAAAAAAAAAAAAAAAACTAATACTCTTCTTCTTCTCTGCTAACCCCGAACAAATTTAGTTTGTTTTGCTCATCAAGCATATACATATGTACTTTCTCTGATCTGCGACGTCTCCTTCTGCCTGTTACATACATTTTCACAAAATCATTATACCCTGAATTCTCATTTTCAATGGGTTTAGGGTATACAAAAAAAAAAAAACTGAAGCGCTGGCGACAAACAGCAAACAAACTTTTACCTCCCAACTCTTTGGCTGCAATTGCAATGACAAAAATAACAGCAGCAACAACAGCAACAATAACAACAAATGCAAAAAGTTCATTTACGTAAATGCGAATTCGGCAAGCGCTTCGCTATTGTGAGAAATTAATCAGCAAATGGATTTTCAATTTTCCCATTAACACTCGGCAACCAGAGCTGCCCCGAGCTGTGGCATCTTCAACTTTGAACCCCCGCCTCCTCCTGCACCTCCTGCTTCTCCCACTACTGCTCCTGTCCGCCCCGCTCTTTGTTTCAAAATACATTCGAAAGCAAAAATAACAAAAAACAAAAATAACGAGTAAAAAAATCAGAGAAAAACTGACGCCAGAAGCATATGTAATCGGAGTTTGTGTCGGGTTTAGGAAATTGCTTGCATAGACCCAAATGACAGGCAGCAAATCTTCTTGTCGCACAGCCGAATAAATATAATTAAGTAATACCATTTTGAGTGAGAGAGAGGGAGAGAGAGAGGAGTCGTGCCTTGCGCCATTCCCAAAATCAGGAAACAGGTTGCAGCAGTTGCAGCCGCATCAGCCACTCCATCGGCTGCATCTCCAGCTCTAACTCGATGTCAGCTTCGGCTTCTGGCTACTGGGTTTTAGGTATGGGTCAAAGTGTTTGCTAGTTGTGCACACACACACACACACACACACACACACACACACAGAGTCACCTGGCAGAAAGGTGTTTGTGCTTTTGTGTTTGGCTTGAGCTTAGCTTTTGCTGCTGCTGCTGCTGCTGCTGAGTGTTGTTAGCTATTATGCAACAGCACGCGGATCATGGGCTGCAGGCGCTTTGCAACAAATGTTGCATAATGCTCAACGCTCACTGCAACTACAGAATAGTCAAGGTTTCGTTGACACACCAAAATGTCTTATCATTAATCTAAAACATATACTTAAGCTATGATCGTTAACAGTCAAAAGAAAAGAAACAGGAAAGATAATTTAATTTTGACAAGCGGAAGATTAAATACCCTTGCCAATGGCAAAATAATAATAATTATACTAAAATATATAAAATATATAAAAAAAAATTGTATTTTTTATCTTTTTTCATTACACAAATTCATTTTCCATTCCAGAGAACCTTAAGAGAATTCTCTTTTAGCTGAGTTTAAAACCTTAACGGTTAAAATACCTCGACAGTTTAGATTCCAATCAGCTTAGCTAGATTCCTGCAACAGAACTAGGAGAAGACTCAGACGCCAACACACTTAAAACTTACTGGATCGAGTCTTTATTTAAAATCTATAAAATAAACTCTTAAGTTTCATCTGCTTTAATTAAACACTCCAACTCTTTCCGACCCAAAAACTATGTAAACTTTCATTATTATCAGGCAAATAAAGCTGAAGACCTTGCCAGAGAAGAAGATGAATAAGATTCTGGATAGTATAGAATAGCATCTACAATATTGTATATACAAATTTTAAATATTATAAATGAAGTTAGGTTTTTATTTTTTTTAATCCTGAGCGACAATTCTCTATGGAAACGATATATGATATACCATCTTCAATATTTAGTATAATATTCCATATCATTAATAATTCCATTCCAGAAAAGAAAAAAGAATAATGAATTTCCATTACAAGAAATTTTTATATATACATATATTATGATATATATACATATATATTATGTATGTACATCTCTATATATTCGACAGTTGCCTTTTCTCTGCTTTACACTTTTCGTGTTGTATTCACTCTGCTCAGCATGCAGGGTATATCTAAAAACATAATCAATATGCATTAAAAGAGCTGTGATTGATTATGGGTATATGCATATACATATGTATATATGTAGTATGTATGTAAGTCTGTGTATTTGTGTGTATTTGACAACATTAGTTGGACTTAAATGATGATCTGAGCTGTTACAGATCTAAAAATAAACGAAAAATCATAATTTGAGTCATGCTCAAAGCTTGTTTATCAAAGAGGAAGAATTTCATTGTAACCTCGAAAGAGGAGAGGAGAGGAGAAGGGGAAGAGATAGAGAGAGCGAAGGAGAACATGAAGGATAGACAGATGGAGAGAGAGATTGAGAGAGAAGTAGTGTAAGTGAGAGAAAGAGGAAGATTGTGATTAAGAGTGAGAGATAGGGAGAGACAGAATGAGAGAGACAGAGACAGAGACAGAGAGAGAGAGAGAGAGAGGGAGTAAGTCAGAGAGAGTGTGTGAATGACAGAGAGTAAGACTGCGATCGATATAGAGATTCAGAAAGTTGGGAATTAAGAGTGAGAGAAAGAGAGGGACAGAAAGAGAGAAAGAAAGAAAGTAAGTGATAGAAAGTGTGGTAGAGAAAGATTGAGAGTTAGATTGAGATGGATTTAGAAGGAGATGCAGAGTGAGAGAGATAGAGAGAGAAATTAAAAGATTAAGTTTGAGAGCGAAAGAGAGAGAAACGACAGGAGGATTGAGAGACTGATTAAGACAGAGTGAGATAGAGAGACGGAAAGATAGGAAAGATAAAGAAATAAAGAGTGATAGAGATGGAGTGAGGAGTAAGGGAAGCAGGAAAATAGAAGGATAAAGAGAGCTATAAAGAAAAAGTGAGAGAGGGAGGGAGAGAGATATTGAGCAATAGAAAGAAAGCGAGCTAAAAAGAACGTATTTCAATTGAATTTACTTATATTATATTATAGTATATTAATCCATAATCAAGTCAAAATTCGCTGATGAATTATAAATTATTCAATTTGCTCATTGATGAATTAGGCAAATCGATAAGCAATTCTTAAGCGTCATATCAGTTGTTGTGCCTCATTTATAAATAGTTGACTTTGCCGATTTATGAATAGCGATAAGCGATAAGGATTTACGGCTATTTCAATTACGCATTCCGTTGGCATTATTCCAGCCAAAGTTCACTCACTTGGCCAGTGCCTGAGCCTGATTCAAATCAAATGAAGAGCCAAGCAACTTTGTCTTTTTAGCAGTTCTCAACTGCTGCTGAGGTTGTTGTAATTGAGTTGTTTGTTGCAAAGCGGGATGTATCTAATTGCATTAGACGTGCCACGGCGACACAAAGGCAACGCACAAGGGATTGCTGAAGGTCGGCGCTCAATGGGCTTTTAATTGAGTCAAATGGGTAATTTAATTGCGCCAAAGGATGCTCGAACGATAACAAAGAGGCGTCTGTCCATGGGTGTGTCTGTCTGTGTGTGTGTGTGTGTGGGCCAGTTTCGTAGTTGGCCAGAGCGAAGCTGAACGGGAGGCACTTCAACGCACGTACGCACGCACGCATATTTGGTGCCTAAACGACGGCTAGGCGAGTTAATCTTTATGAATATCGCGACACTTTATGGAGCGACGATAGCGCAAAAGGCGGCTGGACAATGCGGCGTATGAGCGATGCGACAACGACGTCACGTACCTGATGCATATGTCAGATGGCAGCGCTGATAGCATCGTCCCACATCCGTGAGATATATGCGTTAGCCGATCTGTTGCGACAGCTCCAGCAAGTGGGTCGTTCGCTCACTGGCTCACTTAACTTTTTAGCTTCTTGTTAACTAAATATATCGTGTGATATATGCACACCTGTAGAATTAAATTTGCGTAACGTTTGTGTCAAGAAAAATCACGATATTGTCGGAAGTCACGCCAAGACAAGCAGCCTGAGTTCAGCTGCATTGCTCGACACTCGAGTCAGGGCATAAGAAATCTTTCTCTTTATAATATACAAGTAAAAACAAAAAAAGAAGCAGTAATTTATCTCAATATATCTAAGAGTTCTTCTCTATCTGCTGATTTCACACTTGCTTTATAAGCATTTTGTTTATCTTCATAATAGACCCTAATTTGATAATAAAGCTGCTGTAAATAAGTTCAGTTCACTGTTGAAAATGTGAAAATATTGTAAAGATAAACAATTCACAGTTATCAGCAGAACATATACAACTTGGGCTGCTGATGTAACTTTTCTAATGATGGGCTTTATCTTTCAAAATGAACATAGATTAGCAAATATTATGAGCTTTGAAATGTATTTATCTGAAGACTGCGCCACAGAGAGAATTTTTATATCCAAGTTAAGCGCTTCCTCGCTACTGAACTAGAGATTGGAGACGCTGAGACAATAAACTAACATATCTTTTATAATACTGAAAAAGTTAGTAAGCTAAACTTTGCCTCAAAATTAAAAATGAAATTGAAATGAATAATATAAATAGTCCAAATATTATATTATTTTAATATAAAATCTTATTTTAATATATAATCTCATATTAATATAAAATTAAATTTTAATAAAAATAGTCAATATAAAATCTTATATTAAGTCTTATTATTATTTTAATAAACAAAACCGAATTGAAATACAATTTTAGTACTATAGCTAGAATGATATATAGAGCATTTTCACATAGCTCGCAAATAAATTTCTGTTCAAGAGATCAACCGAAGAAATATATGACTCAGTCGCTCTCGCTCTCACTTTCGCTCTGAGCAAGAGCCTTCGGTTCTTTTCGTTTTGGTGTTCGGTTGAGCGCTTTGAATTGAACTGTTCGTGTGATGCTCGTTTGACGAACTTCGTTTAGGGAGCGATACGATTGACGATCGTACAATGAGACTGAATAAGTGAGCGGATAACACAAAGAGCCTATGCAAACGGTCTTTTTATGCATATACACATGCACCCATGCGAAGATAACTCGCGCATACATATCAATACATAGACAAAAGGCTTTTTACTACGTAAGAGTATAACAAATAAACAAAAGGGTTTCTGTCCGATCGTGAACGTTCTTGATCGTTGAAGAACCGACACAATCGATGGCTCTCTGAGTTTATTTCACAAAGTGTGAGTGAAAGACACTGAGAAAGAAATAATTTTCGAGCTCTGAATTTTCGATTTTGGCAAGGAATATGATTGCCGCACAATCTTGCTGATGGCCTGTGTATAGATCAATTAATTATAGACTTGTATTGCAGCTCAAGAGTCAAGCATAGATCATATAAGTATGATCCATGAAGTACTAGACATTCTTAAAATAATTTCAGAAAAAAACTAAACTAAAAACTAAAAACAACTGAAATTGATTCATTGACCATTTTATTCATCTATCCAACGTAACACTCGAGCTGTCTATATATCGAAAAAATTAGATCATACTGTCGATTTGATCATATAATAACAAAGTAGGTATGTTAGTGAGCATATAATGACTTATAGGGTATCTCAAGAGTCACACAAACTCTAAGTCAAAAGGCTCTATAAATTTGATCATAATTTCATAAAAAGTTCAAAGTTCGATAGATCTTAAAAAATCACTTTAATTGTTCGTCCATCTTCAGCATTCCATAATCCTATATATAATCCAATATATCATTTCTCGCTTATCTAGGGTATCTCAACAGTCGTGCACACCTCCAATTCAGACACTTTTCGTCTGCCTTTTAAGTATATAGCAGCATTTACGTTTTTTCCATTTTCATTTTCTTTTTCTTTTTCCCATTTTTTCTATAAACTTTTCCATAGAGAACCAAGTCACATGGCTCCGGTTTCGCTCGCTACGCGGATGCTGGCAAAATTTCGACTTTACTTTTTGGCCGCCTCTGGAAACTTTTGTCAGCGGGTTGACGACTTTTTGACATTTGTCGCCGTTGGAGTTATGAAGGAAGCGACAGCCGAGAAACATCCTCATTTTCAACATCATAAACGTCGCCTTATTAAAAGTGCAAAAAACTTTTATATTTCTGCAAATTGTTGTTGTTGTTGTGCGTGGCTGGGCGTATGCGTGTGGGCGTGGTTGTGGGCGTGGGCGTGGGCGTGGGCGTGGGCGTGGGCGTGAGCTGTTGCCTAGACAGCGCATTGCAATGCACAAGTTGGGCACAAAACTAACCAAGAAATTATTATCAATGTACGCATAATTCATTAAAACGTGCAACTTTTTTGGGATGGGAGGGGGTGTGTTGGGGGGTTGGTTGGCAGCTATGTGGGAGGCAGGATACATGGCATGTGGGCGTGGCTAGCAGCATTTTTGGGGCAGCCTGCTGCTTACTTGATGACAGCGACGGCGACATGCGCTGATGATGATAATGTCAAAGTGCACTTTGTTATTATATCAGGAGGCGCACAAACACACACACACACACACACACACACACACACACGCGCACACACACACACATCTATGCACACACATGCGCCGCCAGCGGAAGGAAGAAACTAAATAACTTTGTTAAAAGTGCGCTCTGTTTATGCACGATTCTCTCTACCACACTTTTGCTTATTTTCTCTCATCTCTCTCTCTCTCTCTCTCTCCCTCTCTCTGCATCACTGTTTTTGCTCATTCACACTGTGCGTGCGTGTGTGTGTGTGTGTCACTTGCGGTGCACTACAATGAAGTTATCGTCCAAGTTTTAAGCGTGAACTTTTTGCCATGCCAGCAGCTACGCCTCCACTTCAGCCTTCAGCCTTCAGCCACCGCACTCTGCAGCCAACTGCTGCTCTGCTCAAGCAACCGCAGCCATTGCATTGAAAATTGGCCGCCTTCCTTTTAGCGGAAACCAGGACTCCCATTTACCGCCAGCCAGGCCCATCATAATTCGCTATTAGAAGTCACTTAAAAACTTTTGCAAGTTTTCCATGCAGCTGCCAACATCGTTGTCAGACCGCCTACTGCCTAGCCACGCCCATGCTGCACCCAACGCCCAAGCAGCTAGCAGCTAGCACCTAACACATATCGAGCTAGCAGACCGAAAAACTTTTAGCTTCGCTTTCGTTGCTCGAAAATTATATTAATTGCTCGGCATGCACTTTTTAATTGAATGATTGTAGGCATAATGGGTAAGGGGCGTGGCTGGGCAACTTGAGAGCCACTGCGTCGCCTGGTGTAGAGAACTTGTAGAGTTCTAATGCTGCTGCAGGCATGAGAAATACTCTATCTAAGAAAATTGTGTTTAACTATTGACTATCGATAAATATCGTTTGACGTTTATCGACTGCTGATTTGAATTGCCATTTTATGTACTTTATAGATTCATTAGTTATTCATATTTACCTATATCATATCATATTATCATTAATCGATAATTATCGATACTCATTATGATGCTAGCTATCGATGAGCGAAATAGTTCATTTGTAGGGTGCGATTACTCTGATATTTGATATGGGCACATATGTATATATTTAATTATTATATAATAAGCATAACCTTATAGCAGAGTATCGTACTGATGTTTGTCTGCTATCGATTGTTATTGTTTAGCTCATTAAAATTTTTTAATTTAATTTAAAAATTGTATTTTCAATTTCATTCCAAATAATTTGGATTATGTATATTCCCTAACAGCTGCATTTCGTTAAGCTAGCTATCGTTTATCGATTATTATCGCTTATCGATCATTGGCTGATTTTATAAATGAAACTAATGTTCTATTTCAGCTAGCATTATTGAAAGTATATAATGTGTGCATTGGCTTATATCTGTATTCTGCATTAATGTTATCGAATATCGATTGTTATTGTTTATCATATTTAAATATTTAATTTAAATATTTTATAATTATCTAGACTTTTAGACACTTTATTTGATATAATTTAAATGTAAATAATTAATATTTCACTTGCAATATATATTTATCGAGAGTCATAAGTTTTGCAAAGTTAATTAACCATCAACTATCGAATAAGTTAACCGAATAAGTAAACCAGATTATATTTAATGGCTATACACATTAAACGTTAAACGTTAATAGACCAACATTAAGCTCCGGGGGGACTTCTGGACAACTATGGCAACCGCTTGCTTAACATTTGCCCGAAACAAATGAATCTGATATTTGTACGTATGTATAGACATCACTATACATATATATGTATGTATGTATATGTACGTGCATGTGTATATGTATGGACATGCGCATATTGATTGAATTGCTTTAGCATTAAATTGATATTCAATTTGGCTATAATATTACCTCGTTTATGCATGTGCATGGCCAAAGACTCGATATTTGTGTATGAATCTTAATGCAATATTGCGCATACGCCGCTGCCGCGTGTGCCGTTTAAATTCGATTTGCCAGCATTTCAATTGAATTAATCTGAAGCTAACGGCTTCTGATGCCACTGCTGCCACTGCTGGCTTGATAAATGAGACGGTTCTCCAAAGTATGCAATGAGTATTATTAAATGCATACATAATTGCATTTTAAACGCGCACAAACAAAAGCCAACCTGTCAATGGCTCGCCCGCTTGCACCCGATCCTTTTCGATGGCCGCCCAAAAGCTGAAATCATCATTAAAGTAATTATAGCTGTCAACGCGACAATGCAATGGGGCAGGATGCACAATTTATCCAGGTAGGCAATGCCAGTCGCATGCAAGACAAGGCTCATTATTTTGTAATTTGCCAAGCCAAGGCGCAGAGAGCCTTCCGTTCGGCTGTCTGGCCGCAAGCCAAAAGCTTTCAAGTATTTATATATACTATACTGATTCCAGTAGGATCAGCTTCATAGGCACAAGCTCTATTCACATTCATGAAATGAAAATTTTTCAAACAGCACTTCCCGCGAGCTTTTAAGCACTTTTAATGTGCTTTGCTTATATTTATAAGCTTTCGCTCAGTATGATTTTTTAATCTCTTGATATTTTTTTGTGTCTTAGTCTAAAATACATATATTTACATGATATATTCATATTACTTATGCTTTAAAGAACTTTCAATGAACTTTTCATATGCTCCCGAGTCTTAGTTCTTGAAAATTGATTAAATACATAATATTTTCAGATTTATGTATTATAGACGTTAAAAATATATATATATATATATATGTATATTTAAAGAAATATATTAATATGTAATTAATAAAAAAATATATTAAAATATATTTCAAAAGCCAACATTAACTTTGAAAGAGCTTCGGTAAGTTGTTTGCAGTTTAATATAATATAATATAAAATATGCTTAATTTTTCTTTTTCTTTTTTTTGTGTCCCAAAAGTATATAATATATTTACCTTTTTTGTGTTTTAGTACATCTATAAGATTTTAAAAAGACTTGATGAATTTTAATAAGCTTAGTATACTTTGGTATGTATATATCTCAACTTTACAAAAATATTCAATTAATTTTAGCGAATTTCAATGACCATTTTAGAGTTATATATTTCTATTTATTTATTATATTATTAGGTTTTCTCTGCCACAAATATTCCATAAGCTTTCATGAACCTTTAGTGAGCTTTATACATATTTTTGGGCATTTATTGTTTTCTTAAGTATATTAATTATTGTAGGTGCTTTATTTAGTTAAAGATATAGCTAGCCAAGCTTGCAAAGCTTTTGCTTTTATTTTAATTGACTTTGACTATAACTTTGAGAACATCTTCCATCATTAGTTTCTTTATCTAATCAACAAGCTTTTGAATAAGATTTTATGATTTAGCTGAAGCTGTAAACTGTTTGCCTTCGCATGAGTCAGTAGCTCTGTTTACTGTTTATCTAACGCAAATTTGTTTAGTTTCCACTCTAGAGATAATATCTCAGTTTTTCTAGAGCAATTAAATACTTAACTGCTCTTTGGTAGGCAACCAGTCAAAGAGATCTACATTTGATCTGTATTTGCATGACGTGTGTATCGTGTTCTGCTGCTCCTTCGTTCTTACACTGCTTCCCCTTCATCTTCTACTTCCACTTCTACTTCTCTTCGTCTTCTCTTTTGCATAGACAGCGAAAGCAAAAGCCTCAAATCTAAAGCTCTCTCTCTCGCTCGCTCCTGTTTAGTCATGGTCTAGGCTTATGCAGATCGTCATTGCACTCTCTTGCTCTCGCTCTCTCGCTCTCACTGTCTGCCTTGCCTTTTCCTTTGGTAGTTCAAAAACTCAACGCCTGTGCTCGTTGGCGCTGCCTCGCCTGGCTGCACTTCATTACCGCTGCAGCCAACAGAGACTTTGGCCCCAAAAGCTTTAACTATAACCTACCTTACACCGCATTACGGCTCTCTTCCCCTCTCTCAGGCACACACACACACACACACACTCTCTCTCTCCCACTCTGCTGCTAAGAACTTGGCGGCGCTCTGACTGATTAACGTGATTTGCTGATGAGTTTTGGTGCTAGCTCAAAGTTTGCCCTCTCCCGCTGCCTCTCGCTCACACTGTCTCCCTCCCTCTCTCGTTGTTGTTGTGTTTACTCTTCAACGCTTCTTTGGCTTGTTGACTTGTTGTTTGCTGTTGGTTTTGTTGCCGTTGTTGCCGTTGTTGCTGCTGCTTTTAATAACTCTGGCAAGCGTAGCATGACGCACTGCGTTCCAGCTTCGGTTGTTCTTGAGTTTTAATTGAAACTTTGCCGTTCCTCACGCGTTCAGCCGAGGCGGCGGCACTGACGCTAGATAGAGAAGAGCGTGAAGTGAGAGAGGGCGAGTGAGGGCAAGAGAGGGTAAGAGAGACATAAACTTGCAGACTCTCAAGCCCAAATATATACATGTAGCTATAGCTCTATCTATCTATCTAGGTGTATGCGTATGTGTGTCTATAGAGAGAGGTTTGACTTTCTAGACTGCAACCAAATGTTAATGAGACGACATACATAGCAATAACGGACTGAAGTCACAACAAATATAATAATAATAAATAAATAATAATAAAAATACAAAATATAACAACGTTACTCGCTGCACTTTCCCCACAAGAGTCGTGATTGATGAGCTTTGATTGATTGCCTGCAAGTGGACAAGAATTTGCACTCAATTTTCAGCAAGTTTTGCCAGTGACACGCCCACAACCTCCATGGGCGTGGCTGCTGCTGCAGCATGGCCTGTCAACATCTGCACTCGCAAATGGGAAACTGGGAAAACTGGAGCTTCATTGACATATAAAGTTATGCAAACAAGCCATTGGCATAGTTTCGACTGAGAGATACCCTGTAATGAGTATGTGGATAAATGAATCTAAATACCCTCTCGTAAGTCTCGTCGAGGCATTTGGCTACGGCGATTATGCTCTATTTACACAGAGTTGAATGCGGATAGGGTAAATATAATCATTAACAAGGAAGAATCTTGCAATCGGGTGTTACCGACTGAAGTACACTCATTCACAGTCAAAGTGTTGCCAACTTGATATTGTTTCATTATATAGATTTGTACGATATCATATATTCCAATATAACAGAATATTTATAAGTTGCTATATAGTCCCTAGTAGAACGTTTACTTGATTTGCCCTATATAAATAATACCAGAGAACTCTTCTGAGACACTGGAAAATGCTTTTTCCGATTTGTCACGCCTCTAACAGGCGTATTGGATAGATCCTAGCATATAATGAGACGCAGTTATGTAAACTCCTAATTTCAAGTCTCTAGATTCAAACGGACGGAAATAACCACGGACAGACAGAGGGGCGAACGGATAGATGGATTGGAATTGAATTGAAAACTGTATAGACTAAATGATGAATGGACAACCAAAAGGACAAAAGGTTTACCAGACGAACTGACAAAGGAACAGACGGATGCATATCAAGACGGACATTGCACAAAACTAATATGCTCATTTCACTTTCTGCTAGAAGCATAAACTCGAAATGAACAGCAAATAGTTGAAGCGCAAGTCAAATAACTGAAGTAATCAACGCAATCTGAACGAAAATTTGCCGGGTTGCGCCATTGACATTGAAGTTTTGGGCCGTGCTCAAGGTCAGCAAATAGACGGTGGCAGAGGCAGGGGCAGTGGCAGCGACAGTGGCAGAGGCAGTGACAGAGGCAGGTGCCCAGCATATTTAAATGCATTGCCTAGCACTAATAGCAGCAGCAGCAGCAGCAACAACAACTACATACATTTATATAAAGTCGGAGAGCTCCAACAACCCCTTCTGCCCCCTCCCTCCCATCAAACCCCTCTTCATATTGTCTATGTCTATTGAAGTGCTCAAAGTCAAGTGCAAAACAAAATCATGCGACATCGACTCATTAAAATGCTGAGTAAACGCGCGCCTCGCACCGAGCTACGCGCCCCGAGCGGATCATTAAACTACAAATACAAATATATATATACATACATACATATATACATACATACATACATACATACACATGTCATCCTGCTCGCACTCAGTATGGTTAGTGTTCGATGCGCCGGCGCACCTGCGGCGCGTTTGAATAATGAATTTAGTTAAGATTGCAGCTTAACTTAATTAATTATCAGCTCTTGCTACGCACAATATATTGAAATCTATTAAATTTTGCATCAGCGCTGTTCGGCGAACATGTGTGTGGCAAGAGATGCGAAACGAACATGTTCGCCTCACTCGCACCCAATGCTGAATGCTGTAAACACCTGTTACTTTACAGGTCAAACATGTTCGACATGCTGTGAGGGCAACAGCGCGAGTGACATGCGCGCATGCGTGTTTCAATAATTTGTGCGTTGCACGGTGGAATGCGATGACGAGAATCACAATATTCACTGAGCACATCCGGCGGCATTTGGCATTTGCTTGTGGGAATTAATTGCGAATATATCGTGTATTCATATGATTATTCGCTAGTATTGTATCTATTTATCTGACTGCGGAATCAATTTACTGCCTAGAACAATGCGCATGAAATGAATAAGTCAGATTTCCCATTGTATATATTTAATCTATTACTAATAATATAATCATCATCATTATTATTTTTAAAATTATAAAATAAATATAAAATGAAATACAGCAGCGCAACACAATTTGATCAGTTACGAAGAAAATCTTTAGTTTTTTTTTTTTTTTAGGTATTTATAATTGAAAACAATTGAATCATCATGCTCGTTCGATTTCATTTCGTTGCTGTTCGCGCCACTGTGCAGAGTTAGCCAGCAACATGTTGCGACAACAGCACTGTTAAGCGCAGCCAGTTTGTTTAACAGCACGTCGTCAACCTTACGAATGTCTGTTAGAGTGCGATGTTAGTCTTTTGCCGGCATTCAAAGCGAACGCGTGCGTTGCATGTCCGTCGCCGTCGCTGTTATTAGCTGTTTTGTAAAAACGCTGCAAACTTTGCGTAAATATTTTCTTGTTAGTTTGGCGCGCGTGATAGATTCTAGGCGCTAACGGTTAACACTATTCATTATTTCGTTCTCACTGCCGAGTTGTTCGATTGAAAGCATCATATAATTGTCTTAACATTATAGGCGGTCCGCGTGGCCCGCAGGACAAATACCAGCAACAACACATTTGTGTGTTAGTTTTTTTTCGTGTGTGATATTTTTTTTTATGTTTAGTTTATTTTGGCGATCGAAGCGCAGTGTTTGTACATATATGAAAATATAGTTTCAAGTGCATTTGTTGCTATTTTTGCTACACGTGAAGTGCTACAGACGCACGCATGTGTGTGTGTTTAGAGCGTGTAAAAGGAAAACCTAAAGAAGCAGCAAAAGCAAATTTTTGATGTACAAGCAAATAAGAAGAAATACCAAGTCCAAAGAAATTTAAAACCGGATTCAATACAACAACAAGAACGACAACAACAACAACAGTAATAATAACAGCAGCAGCAGCCACAGCTATATCAGCCGATACAACAAAAACAAATTTAGTTCTTTTTTCTCTGCTGTTGTTGTTGCTGTGCGTAGCAGCGCTGCCGACGTCTACGACGGCGTCTATCCTCTCAGCAGCAGCATCTGAACGCAGCTGTTTCGTTGACTGTGTGGGCTTTGTTGTTGTCGCCGCTGCTCCCGCTGCTGCTGTTAAAAGGCGGCAGAGCAAGCGCAACAGGAGCAGCTACACCGCGTCGCGCCGATCGCTGTGCAAGAATTAGAAGCAGAAGAGGCTGAGACACCAGCAGACTCAAGCAAAAGGTAAGTGCAGTCTACACACACACATACACCAACGCACGCAAACATGTGCAAATGTTTGCTGTTGTTGTTCTGTTAGTTTATGTGGGCAGCAACAAAACGGTCACAGGCTGCAAGCGAACACAGTGTGTGAGCGAGAGCGAGAGCAAGAGAGAACAGAATCAAGAAAAAGGAGACGCCGATGAGAGCGTGCAATTCTCTTGAATGAAAAAAAAAAAAAAAAAAAGAAAACAAACAAAAATTGAGCGGAAGCTGTTCTCAATTTAAGAAGTCTTCTGCGATGCTTATATACGAAAAGTGAATAAATGAATTTGATAAGCGATTGATCAATTGATATAAAATGTATGTATGTAAATAAATGTGGCAACTCTTGCATTTTTTTTTGCTGATCTTCTTTTAAGTAACATACGGAATGAAAGTAGGATAAAGTAAGAGGAAGAAGAACATTAGGAACTGTAAACGCTCGCTACATTTTGTGCTCCTTCTGAAGAATTGTACGCAAAGTATGTAAAAGGGTATATTCGCTTTTTGTCATATTGATGAAAGTTGATCAACTTAAATATATTATAGATATCTAGATAGTTAGCATAGTGCATAACGTAAAGCGTTAGCTTTTAGCTTTAGTTTCTAGCTCAAAGGAGCGCAGAAATCTAATAAAACCTAAAAAGTGCTCAGTGCAAAGCGCAGCTAGAGAGACGGACTGAACATATGTATGTGTATTCATTCATAAATGCAAATCAATGCAAATATCGGTCAACATATTTATGTGCATACATGTATGAGGGTATATGCATATGTATGTGTGGATATTCATAATGTCAGGTGTCTGACATACTGCGATGGCGCCATTAAAATTGCTGGCATAATGAGCTAAAAAGCTAAAAAAGCCAACCCATCTAAGTACTCTATATATACACATACATATGTATGCATGTATGTGTATGTACACATTTATATATGTACATACATATGTAAATATAGAAATCTACGTATGATTTGTTGGCATTGCACTCTTTACACACTTTTGTTTGTTTGTTTTGTTTGGTTTTTTTTAAATGTCTTTGGTTTCTTCTTTGCTTTCAATTCATATTTTAATAACTATGTATGTATGTATATAGGTAAATTTATATATACAATATATATATATATTATTTTGCCCTTTTGTTTGCCGCGTTGAGCTGAGTGTTGTAAGAGATCGCGGATATATTTATAGTTATATTTCAAGATTCGTAAAACTAGCTATAGATAATTAATTTAGTAACAGTATTAACTATATTTTATATACATACATATGTATGTATGTCTTTGTTGTTGACAATATCGATAAAGTTATTAAGTTTTTATAATTTATGCATGCAACAAAACATGTCATCTTAATTATTATAAATTAACATTTAAAAATACATGTTTTTATCTTCATTATTTAAAGTTTTTACACATTTTAGGTTTTATTATTGTGTTTTTATTATTTTAAATTATAATTTTAATAAGATATTTTAACTAAATTATTATAAATTATGCATTTAAAAGTATGCTTAGTTTAATTGCTGTTAATTATTAATATAAAAAAAAAAAATAATTTTATTTTATACAATAAATTATTTAAAATTGGGTTGAGTTAGGCTGGGTGTTGAATAATATATGTATAACTCTCATTCTCTCTCTCTCTCTCTCTCTCTCTCTCTCTCTCTCTCTCTCTCTCTGTCTCTCTCTCTCTCTCTCTCTATCTCTCTCTACAAGTCTGAGCCTGAGCAGTGTTGGTAAACGATTGCGTCAGATCACCAATCAAACAGTTATGCATATATACAGAATATAGTATGGCATGTAATATGTAGAGGTATATATATATATATATATATATATATATATATATATATATACATATATATATAAGAGTTTCTTGCTGGCATCGCAGTCTAAAAGAGCCGCTAATTGAATTAGCACTCAGCGTATGGCGAGCAAGGGCTGCGGGGTATACGAAGGGTACTCAACGATAAATTGGATTAATGCAGATATAAAGAGAGCAGCAGTAAAGAGGGGACACTCGCAGCAGTAGAAGAAGCAGCTATGAGAAAAAAAACTAAAATAAATAAATAAAATAAAAAGAAAGAAAAGAAACGTTGTAATAGCATTTTGTTAGCGTTTTAATGAAACAAATTTCTAACATTTGCTCCTCACACAAATGCCAATAAATTCCAATATATACCTACGAGCACACTGTAGCAGATACAGTGAAATCTGCTTTGAGCGAACGAGAGAGGGAGACGGAGTGTGTGAGAGAGACAGTAAACGAGGTACTAAACAAGTAAAAGTTGCAACTTTTCAATTGTTTTTATAGCTTTGTCTTGACATTAAATGTAATTAGTTGAAAAATATAAAATTTACACTGACTTTAACTTAAATAATATCAAAATTTGATTAGCAAAATTTATTTTAATACCAAATATAAATAAATATATCAAACAAGTAAGAACGTTGCAGTTAGGCGCAACTAACTGCGAAATACTCTGTTCCCGTAAACGTTCTAACTTTAAAGCTGTAGAATGTTCGTAGATACATATATCCGTCATAGCTATTTGAACTTGGATTGTCACCACGAGTATACATTCCAAATTGCAATTCTCTAACTCATCAATTAGTACGAATACTGGCGAATGCATTTTCCTCATTTGTTTACACTTTATAATTTTGGAGCATACATGAGTATATGTTCCACATTTGAAGTCTTTGCGGACAGACGGACGAACACTGCACAAAGTCAATATACTCTTTTTCCTTTTGGGAACAGAGTATAAAAATGTATTTTCCATTAAATTTGAACTAAAGCCACTTTTCGTCCAACAAGTTATTTTTATATATCGCCTTGAGGCGAACTCTTCTTCTATATCAAATTATCTATTGTTAATGTGCGTTTCATAGAAATTTATACTTAAGCGCCTCCAGGATGCAAACAGACTTTTTTTACATAACAATGGAATTAGCAAGACAACAACAAACACAAAAAAAAAATATATATATATATAACAAAAAATTACAAATTGCCTGCTTAAAGTCGATGTTTGCCCTGTGGAGATGAACGTTAGCGTCGCTGCACTCACATCCTCAATGTTAACTGCATTTGATTCTAATTTTTAGCTATATCTTTCCGAGCTCCCTCCCTTACGCCCTTACGCTCTTTCGCTCTGCTTGTTATCGTTGCTAGAACCATGTCGAATGGACAATTCCATAATCAAATTACAAATAATTGTCGTTTGTTTTGTGTTTTACTCTTCGCCCATTTCTTGATGTTTTCTGTGTTACTTTTTTCTTTATCGATTGTTATTTATCCTTTTCATTTGCTTCTTTCGTTATCAATATTGTAATTGAAAGTGTTAAATAACATTGTTTGACATGGCATTGTTTTTGACATAAGTTAAGTTAAATCTTAAGTTGAAATTGATTTTATTTTATTTTGTATATATTTTAATATTTTATTTTAGTTATTTAACAACTACAAATTTGCTAAATATGAATATATAAATATAAAATATAAAATGTATATTTAAAAAAATATTTTATCTCTACTATAAAATATTATATATAATTAAAAAAAAAAAAAAAATCTTTTATTATCTTATATAATTTTTTATTTATTTATTTTTTATTATCCTATGTACTAAATTTATGAATTTACAAAATTTTACTTTTTAAAAATAATTTTTTTTTTTTTTTATTAATTATTAATTTAAAAAAAATATTTTATCATAATTTGAATCTGATCTGCAGTTATTGCAATCAAATTTGCTGTCTCCATTTTTTTTTTAAATTAAAACAATATATTCATAATAAAGAAAAAACTTATTATAAAGAAATAAAAGCTATCATAATTCGATCATTTTTTGTTTGTTTGCTAGAGTCAAGATCTTATGCAATTCGCTCATCAATTGTTTCACTTTCAACACTTTTAATTTGATTTGCAAAAAGAAAGTGAATATCGTGCATATAAACAAAAAATTAATGAATTAATATTTATATATATATATATTTATAATGTATAGATATGTCTATTTATATAGTATGTTTATACAAATGAAAGCCAAACCCAAGCCGCATAATCAGCATCAAATTTAACTTTGACTCGAACCATCAGCGCCTCAGCATTGTGTGCGTCCAGCACTCCCTCGTGTAAACTAATTAAATTGAAGATCTGGCAAATATCATTGATGTATATTTTTGAAAAAAGATTGATTAATGTGTTTATGGTTAGCCAGCGGAGTCTACAAGATATCTCCATCGATACGTTAGCGGCGCATGCCTCTAATGAGTGGGGAGTCAGTCATATTCGATTCCATTTCGTATCTTCACGTGGTTCGCTTTGTGATTTATTAACAAATTTTGGGGCCAATGCATTGTGCTCCCCACTCTCACACTCTGCCTTTCTCTCTCTAGATATGGATTATATTTCATGATGTCTTTTATTTCGCAAATCAAACTGCACTTTGGCAATCCGGAAACAATGAGCCATAAACAATTACCAATAAATAGATTTATATATACATATATATATGTATGTATATGTATATATATTTATATATTATTTGTTGCTTCAAGCAACGTTAATTGAATTTTTCTTTTTGTATGATTTATTATGTGTTGAATTTTGCCTTAGAAATTTGCCATTTGGAATCAATTTTATAGCCTGCGCTGATAACATCTGCTCCAAGACCAATTCGCTACATATACATATGTATATATATGTATATATTCCATATATTTCTTTTAATGATCAAATGATTTATGAATGCATGCAAATTATAAGTTTTCAAAATGTTTATTTATAATTGTAACGATAATTGTTAATGAAAAATATGCAGAAACTATAATGCAAAGGTTTTCTAGTAATTGTCTGTCAATATACTTCAATTTAGCTCTCTATATACTCCTCTCTTTGTCTTAATTTTTTAACTTTTTTTAAATTATATGTTCAACTAGATAAACACAAGTCTGTCAGCATCTATTAATATTATATATATAATATTGCTCTTCATATTTTTTTTTTACTATTTTTTAATTATACGTTTAACTAGAAATATAAAAAAATATAAAAATGCTAAAAACTAAATTTTTAAAATTAAAAAAGAATTTTTTTTATTTGTATTAATATTTAATCAATTGTTTTCTTTGTTCGCTATTCATTCTCTCTTACCTTAAAATTTTTAAATAAATTTATTAATAAGAATTGATAAAAAATAAAATAAAATCTCAGATTTATTCTTTTATTTCTGCTCATGAAAAAAAAAAAAACCTTTGACTTGTGTTAACTTTTTGGCAGTTGGAAGCTCGTTGAGTTATCTTTAGATCTTATAAAGATCAGCTATGCTCAACACTTCATGCCTAATCGTGTGAGTTTAACACGCGCAGTTCTAATTCCCATACACCCAGTGCAAAAAAAAAAAAAAAAAAAAAAAAAAAAAACCAAATAAATAAAATTCAAAATAAGAAAAAAATCTTGGCAACCGCAAAACCCAAATTACGAGCAAGACAAAAAAAAAAAAAAAAAAAAAGATGAAAAAAAAAGCGAAATAAAACATTTTCTTTAGCTGATTTGTTGTAAAATGTGCCTATTATCATTTTTGGCTGTTTCATTTTCTTAGCGCTTATTTCAATTGTCTACCATTGCATGGCTTTTTTTTGTTTGATTTGGTTTGGCTCTGCATTATTTTTATATTTAGCTGGTTGCTTCTTGGGTCTCTGGGTTTTTGCTCGCTTCTTTCTTTCGACCAGCTCACGAAACGCATTTGCAGCATTCAGAGAAGGAGCAAAGAAGTAAAAAAAAAAATAGAAAAATGAATGCATGGCGTTTCGTGTGGCACGATCTCAGTTGTGGAAGTGGAATGTGAAGCGGCGAGGCGCGTTTTATATATATATATAGCATTGCAATACGGTGTCGGGCAATTGTGGCATTCAAAGAGTCAAGCATCGAGAGACGATATCGATATGCATCTTAACCTACTTAGATATGTTTTTTTATAACAAGCAAATGTCTGCAGCTTTTGATCTATTTGCTAGCTTCGATAGTTAGCTTTTCCAAAGCAGATAAGCTCAAGATTATTTGTAGCACATGATTTAAACCTAACGTGCTATCGATAGTTATCGAAAGCTATAAAATGCAAATACAAGTAAACTTCATATATACATATTGTATATAAAGCTGATATGTATCAAATTGTTGTTATCATATTTGCATTTAAGCTCTTGAATAGCTATCGATAATTTATCGAAGCTACGTCCTGTTGTCCCGCTGGCCAACTTTTTGCTCTTCACTTTATTTTTTTCGCAGCTGTCGCCAACTCATTTGAGGCGATTTTAATTTTTAGTCCCGCTTAAATTTTGCAAAAAAACAGATGGGCAACATGTGTGGGGCACACGAAGAAGTCGTCCCACACGTGACAAGTGAGAGCAACAGGGGCGCATATGTGCGTTTGTGTGTGTGTGTGTGTGTGTGTGTGTGTGTTCTGTGAGTGTGTATTTTCCCCTTGTGGCAGTCCGAGTCGCGAATTGGAAGCTGAAGTGCTGCAAATGCGACGCGTTATACCCTGTAGATGGGGTGAGAGAGTGTATAGAGATTTAAATTAACTTGAGGACAAAGAGACTTAGATAGGATAGAGGAGGAGAAAAAAGCGTGAGAGAGATACGAGAGATATGGAGGGATATGGATAGAAAGAGAGAGAAAGAGATATATATATCAAGAAAGGAAGATATCGACAGAGAGAGACTGACAGAGGATGAAAGTGAAAGCTTGACAAAGAAAAGGAACAAAGTGGTTGATAAATAACTGATGAAGCAAGATAGAGAAAGAGAGGGATATGGCAAGGGACAAAGGTAGAATGATATAGGGAGAAAGCAAGGGCAAAAGCGAGAGATATTGAGAGTGAAAGAATCAGCGAATTTTAGAAACTATAAAGGAGTAAAAGAGAGAGATTGAGAGAGTGAGAGATTCAAAGGACGAACGAGAGAAGGCTTAGAGACATAACGTCAAAGACAGCGTCAGCAAAAAGTGAAGAAGTGAAACATAAGCCTTCAATTACTCTCAAATTTTAAATCTCTGTTCAATTCTATTCTAGGGAATTTATTTTTACAGGGTATTTAACAGTCGCTTAGCTGCAATAGCTTGGCTCTCACTTGCTTCTATTTGTGTAATTAAAATAATAATAATAATAATAATGCGACGCCGTCTGAGGTGGGGATGTCTGCACGTGTGCGTCTCGAGTGGACGCACCAGCCAAAGTGTGTGCGGTGGAGCTGGGCTGTGGGGCTGGGCAGAGGTGTGAACAATTTGGTGGCACATGTGTGTGTGTGTGTGCACATTGCTATTGTTGTTGTTGCTGCTGTTGCTATTGTTGTTTGTTTGTTGTTGATGGGATTGTTTTTTCGCTTTGTTTGTTCATGCATTTGACTTTAGTCGCTGTGCTTTGGCGTTTGTTCTACTTGTTTTCTTGTTGGCATTTGGAGTGCATGACATTAATGTGTGTGTGTGAGTGAGTGAGAGAGTTGCTCGTTTTTTTTTGGGCTATTCGTGGTGTGCAGCTCCACAGTTAAATTTATTGTAAATGCATTCCAAGAACTGTCAAGCAAAACCAAGAAAACCAAAGAAAAAAAAATGATCCTCAAATATGTAAAGCGATCTTTAAACGGAACAAGCTGGAAATTTCTTTAAATTTCTATTATTCTTGTGCGCTTGAGTCAAATTGTGAGCTAATCCTTTGTGCTTTTGAGGCATTGAACTGAGAAAGGAATTTAAGGTAGAGCTTTAGATCGCTAATGTTAGTTAGCTGTGTGTGTGAAGTAGCGTCGAAATTTTATATTATTTATGCATGGAATTTATAGCAGTTGACTGACATCATTAAGAAATTATGTTTTGATTTAGATTTAGATTTTTTAAAATTAAAATTTTATATATTTCACACATATTATAATGCGAGTAGAGAATAACATAAAAATACTCTCTTTTTTTTAATATTTACTGAATATATTTTCTCCTTACTTTTCTGACAACATTATTTATTTTTCTATTAAAGAATCTTAAATTTGATTATTGGTATTTCACTATTGTCAACATGTTAACCTTATATACTTGGATATGCTCACGTAGGCATATGATAATTTTCAAAATAAATGCGTATTTTTTTAGCATCTTTAATTTATAGACCATATGATCTGCTCTTACTACTCTTACTCTATAGATAAACAAAGCAGCCATTCACAATAGTAGTTCCTAAATCATGTGGCAGACAAAGAAGCCACGCAACGCCCGTCAATTCTATATTGATGAGTTTTGGCGCCTGCGAAAAGTGAATTTGCATGATTGAAAGGCCCCACAGATCCAAGCAGAAAGCAAAGCAACTAAAAAAAGAAAAGAAAGAAAGAAACAAACTAAAAAAAAATTGCAAAGACAACCGGTTTTTGTTGCTGCCATTGTTGTATGCCTTTAACAAATTCCTGCAGCAGCTCAGCTGAAGAAACTCTCTCAAATAAAAAAGCCGAGAAAAAAAAAGTACAAAAAATACTAAATTTGTGGCTGTGGCAGCAGCCAAGCAGCAAACATACAACGTGCAACAACCGCAGAGCAACAACAACAACAACAACAACAACAGCAGCAATAGCAGAGGCGACGCATGTTTTGGCCTAAAGACAGACGCAACGGCAACAACATCATTATCATCATGTTAAGTTGAACGAGTTATGTGCGCAGCCCGGGGCATGCCTCAGCCTCATCATCGCCATCAAGCAGCGGTGTGTGTGTGTGTGTGTGTGTGTGTGTGATGTTAATGAGGAGCACTCTTGAATTAATTCTCTGCGTCGCTGTTGTACAGCTCCCGGGCCATGTTGCATGTCGTATAGCGAGATAGAGGGTGAGAGAGAGCGAGAGAGAGTGGGGAAGAGTGGTGTAAAAAATGTAGCTGCAGCTGCAAAACTCTTGTCTTGCCTCAAGTATTTTGGCAAATCTTGATTTTTAGCCAGAATTCATCGATAAGCAATTGCCAGATTTCAGGGTCAGCTGAAAGAGTAAAATATCGAAAAATCGAACACTAGAAAAATTGAAAGATTTCTCCTTAGAAATGTTGAAGCACCAGAAATGCAATTGACATAGGCGAACAAGCCATACTCTGCTAATAGATGCTATTGATTCTCTTAAAATTTAACTAAGTCATACTCTATGCTATGCTAAGTCTTGCTCCTTAGCTCTTTTTGAGTAGTTATTTTATATAATAAAACTATTCATTTGAAATCTCTGCATTTGACTTGTAATTTCTCTTGGTTTTACTTCCCATATGTGTGGGCAGCTAGAAGTGTATAGAGCGACCACAAGAGACCACCCTCTCTCTCTCTCTCTCTCTCTCTCTGTCTCATTCTATGCTGCCCCCCCTCTCTATGAACAGAACTCAGCCAGAGCCGGTCTGAGACGCGTTCGCATTCCCACTGCCAAACCCATTTCCATTTTCATGCACATTTCCCGTCTTGGCTGCGGTTCGAGCTGCCTGCGCATGAGTAGCTAGCTGACTGGGCTGCATATATACACATATATAAATATATATGTATGTGTGTGTGTGTGTATATATATATATATATATATAGAACAGGTACCAGATGAGTTGCTATGGCAATTGGCGTCTGTTGTTGTTCTTGTTGTTGCTGCGGTTGGCAGGAGGACTTGCAGTTGGCGCTGTGGCTATTTCTTTTCCTGTTTTGTTCCTGGTTACTGGATGCTGTCGGTTCAGTGTGTCTGTTGTGTGTGTGTGTGAGTGTGTGTGTGTGTGGTGCATAGGTTTTGCGGTTGCATGCTAGCATTATGAGAAACGCAAAGTTAGCGTGAGAGACAGAGAGTGAGAGAGAGAGGGAGGGAGAGGGTGAGCAAGAGAGTGAGAGAGATGTTTTTGGCACATTTCACTGCCAGTTGTTAGACAAGCTGCCTGGAAGAGTGTGTGAGTGAGAGAGAGAGGGAGCATGACCTATGACCATATAGCTGTTCGATGGATTTTTCAGCTTATATTGAAAAAAAAAAAGTGCCAGAGATGACTTAATGCATTTGCCAAAGCCAGGCTGAACTAAGAAGAAATCTAGGCTGTTAGAAACGAATTGAAAGGCTATAAAAACGAAGCTAAGCTGGGTTAGACTAAGCTAGCTAAAAGTTAGGTAAAATGCCATTTGAAATTACGGTCTGTATATTCTAATTAACTGGAATTTATAGAAAGTATATGAAAGACTACTTTTCTAAACTGATTCTATATAAATAAATTATTAATTAGGCATTATTTAAATAAAATTTGAAAATTATTTTTAATAAAAAGCTAGAGTTTATAGGAAGTATATACAATTTTTCATACTTATTTGAACTCATTTTATATTACCTTTAATTGCATAATTCCTAATTAATTTAATTATTAATTGCACATAATATTTAATTGGGCAATTTTTTATTTAATTAAAATTTTAAAATCGTTTTTATTAATACTAAATTGAATTTATAGCAAGTATATGCAACTTTATAATACTTAAATTCATTTTATATTATTTATAATAATTTTATAAATTTTAATTAATATAATAAATAAAATTTTGAATTATGATTTATTTTACTGATTTATATCAAAATCATTTTTAATATTTGAATCGAAAAAATCTAGAATTTATAGGAAGTATATGAAACCAAATTCATTATATATAAATAAATTATTTTATTTAATTTAATCTTCAAAATCCTTTTTAATATTTAAATTTTTCGAAATCTTGCAAGTTTTAAATATTAAAATATATTAAGCATAATTATTATTAAATTTTTGCATAGCTTAAAAAGTCATTAGGTAATATATTAATCAATTTAATACGCAAATCACTGAGAACCAAAAATATTTCCTATAATTTTCAGTAAGAAACCGGAATCGATATAAACATATGAAACTTATGCTACGACAATTTTAATTAATTGTTGAATTAATTTTTGAAAATTATGCAGCCAAAAAAATAAAAAAGTCTTTAGTTTTTAACATATTGCAAATGTCTTGCGGATTAGATAACAATTTGAAAACTCGCATTTAATTATGTTAAGAAGCAAGTTGTTAAATACTCGAATAGATATTTGCAACCTTTTAACGATTTATTATGCAAATCTCTTGAAATTAAACAAATATTTGTCAAAGATATGTTTTCTATAATTAAGGCACAACATCTTCCTTCATATTAATCAGACTTTAAATTTAACCATATGCCAAATAATTTCCATAAAAATGCTATTCTATTCCTGTCTTGATCGTGGCGCCATTAAATGATTTTTATAGACATATTTTTGTTGGCTGTGCGCTTAAAGCTATTGCCGGCGATCCAACCAGGCCGCTTGCTTTTGGCCCAAAACCTTTAACAGCAACAACAATCAGCCGAAGCAAAAAGTATCTAAGCAAAACGAAAAAGAAGAAAGCTGAAAAAAATTCTATTGGAAGGCAAATTGCCAAAAAGCTTTTTGCGACGCGCTTTTGTTGCTGCTGCTGCATCACTCGCTTCAAGTGCAGCAGCAGCAGGAGCAGCAGCAGCAGTCGCCTCCTGCCTGTCAATGCGACACGTTGCCCCGGCCCCGCCCACTTATGCGCGAGCTGCAGCCCACCCAGTTTTATGCAAATCTACGTGAAAATATTCAAAATATTTCTTCTTTTTTTTTCGTTTCGTTTTTTTTTTTTGTTGTTGCTTTGCGCCTCACTTCGTTGTTGCTTTCAATTTCATGGCACTCTTTGTGGGGGCGCGCAGCTTCGTTCGCTGCCGAGACAACAGCTTCCAGCTCCACCCAGTGCCGCCCACCAGCAGCAGCTCTCGATGCTGTTGCTGTTGCCGTTGCCGTTGCCGTTGCCATTGCTGCGGCAATTCATCGCTGGCGACATTTTTCGATTATTGCGCATACTTTCGCCTCGTCGCTTATTTCGTGTTTGGTTTTGGGCTCAAAATTTGTCAACGCCTGAAAAATGCAGCGACAAGAGGAGCGGTTGCCGCGCTTACCTCTGCCAACCCCGCCCATGCAGCTTTTGCATGCGAAAAAAAAGCAACTGAAGCAGCAGCAGCAGCACAAGAAGAAGAAGCAGCAGCAACAGCAGCAGCAGCAGATTATATTGACAGCGTCGACGGCGGCGTCGCGTCGTCATCAGCGTTGTGGTTGCTGCTGGCTTTTGTTTATGCTGCGCTGTCGGCGGCCCCCCTCGCCCGGAGATGGTGGTATGGCAAGGTAAGGGTGTGGTAGGAGGGGGGGGGGGGGGGGGGCATAGGGGAGACCTCGTGTGTCACTGGAGCTGCGACTCAGTCTGGGCGGCCTTTTGTGCAATGAAGCAAAACGGTTGACGCTTTATTTTGTTCGCTTCTTTTTGCGCGCTGTTTCGTTTGTTTCTTCTTTGAAAATCATTCCTGAAGCGAACAGCGTCCCTCACCACTCCCCGACCCCTCACAAACATCACCCCCACCATCTTTCTCACTTGAAGTGCTGCCTACCAAAAACCCATCTCCATCCACGTCCCGCAGTTCAATGCAACACTGCACCCATGCAGGCCATGCTCGTTGCACTCTCTGCTGCTGACAGCGTCTTTATAAAGTTTCAGGCAGTTCAGGCCTTATTTACTCGGCCCGCTCATAGCTTTTGTGCCAATGACAATTTCATAGCCATCGATTTATAGCTGTAAAATGCAATGAGTCTCATATATAAGCACTTCCTTTCAGTCAAATTCAAGTGAAATCTTTAGCTGTGTGCGTCGAGTGTGCGAGAAAAGCGAGATTCATCAACGTATTTTGAGTTGAGTTGCGATCGTGCGAACGCGTCATCACTTCAAAATTATGAAAACTGTTAAAAAAAAAAAGAAAATGAAAAAATCATCTAGTTTCTCGAGCAGTTAGCTGATACCACGATCATGTCACAATCAGAAAAGGCATCGGAAATTTGAAAACATTCATTCACAATGGGGAAAAGTTAGAAAATCTGTGAAAATCACATAAGCTTTGAGTAGATTGAAGCAAAGTAAACGTTATATAGCTAAGTGATTTGTGTGATTTGTGTTATAGAGCACGATTAGTAGCTCAGATCTACATAGATTGATCACTGTAGATCAACGACCCATAAATGTGACTTAATTATATACGATTGTCAATCTGAATTTATAAATATTTCTTGGAGCTAAGCTTTGATATCAAGAACTTTGGTGGTAGCTAAACTACTTTGAAGTTGTTCGCAGCTGAGATCAGATCTACATGTATGATTATATCTATGTAAGTCTGAAAATAGAAATAAATAAGAAGCCAACAGTTACCACGATCATAATTGTGGCATCGAAAATTTTTGAGCAGGTCATCGACATCTGCAAGAAAGCTAAAAGGTCAGTAAAAATCAGATAAGTAGGTTAAAGCCGAGCAAGCTGTTGTTAAGATCTATGTTGATCACACTGCAGATCAGTGACCCATAAGTCGTAGCTGGATTATAAATAAAAATATTTCTTTGAGCTAAGCATTAGTTTCAAGGTCTTTGTATAACTATTTAAGCCAACAAGTGGCAGCTGGACTACTTCAAAGTTGTTTGCAGCTAAGATCAGTGATCATGGCTAACATACATGAATATATGCTGGATCAGTTAGCTCAGTGTGGATCAGAAATAAGTATATGGCAATATTGTACAACTACAAGCAAAGCTATTGCCACAGCGCTGCATTGCAGCTGCATGCTTCAAGTGTCGATCACTGATCGATCGGAAGAGCTGATGTGAGGGAAGAGCAGTCAGTGAACGCTTAAGTTGCGCGATCATTGAAATCATCATCGATCAGCATGTAGCATCTGCTAAGTTTTAACACTTGAAATTCAAAGTAGATATATGTATATATATATGTATACATGCGATATATTTCAGATACATATCACGTAGACATTGACCTCAAACTCAATTATTTCATAGACAGGCAGGCCAATTGCCCAATTATGAACGATGCACACAAGCCACCCAATTGGTGGATGAGCTTATGAGGTTTTTTTCTTGTTGTCTTCAATTTTCAGTTTTGTTTCACTTTGTTTATATTTGGAGGGCTTAATTAACGCACGACCCAAGGCCTGCCTGGCCAAATTTCGTGCGTATGTGTGCTCTGACCCGTGCGATAGGCCAGAAATGTGTGTTGGCCATAGGAAACGTATCTGTAGCAGCGATTAAGCTTAAATAACTCTGTTAATGTGCGCGTGAGCATGTGGCAGGGCCAACTTATAGATAGTCGTATTATACATATAAATATATATATATATGTATATATATATATGAGTTGGGCATTGCACAAGAGGCAGCTACATTAACGTAATCATCGCGATGATTACAATAACTTTATCATCAGCATCTTGTGCATCATCATCAACAACAACAATGACAGCAACATCATCTTCATCTAGTTCATTTTCTTCGACCACATTTCGCAGTCATAAAAGAAACTTTTACTTTTTCGTTGCAAATAATGCAAAATAATTGGAGAAGCAAACAATGCAGAGAGCTCTTGTCGTCTGTTGCTGTTGCTGTTGCCATTGTTGTAGGCACGGCCCAAAACGTTTAATTTGTGGCCAACAACAACAACAGCAGCAGCAGCGAAGCAACTCCAATTGCCAATTCGATTTTTGCAATGTAAAATTGTAAATAAACCAACCGCAACGAGCAAACCAATGCAAAACATCTTCAACGACGACTCCAACTGCAACTCCTAATCATGCTTGCCTCTTCTGTTCAATGCGGCACAATCCTCGCACCACTCATTAGCCAGGGCAGCAGCAGCAGAGAGAGAGAGAGAGAGAGAGAGAGAGAGAGAGGGGCAAAGAGCGTCAAAGAGCCCGTTGCTTAGACAACGAAGACATCGCCGTGCACAGCTCATTGAGGCACTCCTCCAATGGCTTTGGCTCTGCCGCACGTTTCAGGCCGCGTTGCAATTTAGCGCTCCTGCCGGCGAAATGTCAAAGTGACAAGCTTTTTATTTGCACAACATGCACAACAGCAGGGTGAAAGGGGAGAGCATGGGCATCACGGGGCAGACAAACTGACTGGGTAGGGTGGCGTGAGGAGCGAGGGGGAGGGAGAGCTGACAGAGGTGAGCCAACCGCCTAAATGGCAGGGCTCGCCGCCAAGACACAAATAGAGACTTTGGTGCGGCTACTACGTAATTTCAAAAAAGGCAGAGGCGGCAACCTTGCCAGCTCAGGAAACTATTCGTATACAATTATCGATGTGTGGGAAAAAGCCGGTGAATCGATAAACAAGACAATTTGCGGAAATGTACTAAAAACTATGTTTAGTGGCTTCGATTTGTAAGTTAATAATATATATATATATATAAAAAAGGAAAAATTCATTTAATAAATTATATAAAAGTGCATATTCAAGTTCGATTAACTATAGTCTGCACTCTTCACATTCGATAAATAAAACAATTAGAGGAAATGTACTAATAACTATGTGTAAATATACAAAAATAGGAAAAAAATTATTTATTAATATATATAAAAGTGCATATTGAAGTTCGATTGATGATAGTTAGCACCGTTAAGTCAGCTAAAATTTTATATATGACCAAGTTATCGAAAGACTTTATACATTTGTATATTTTGATCCTTCTAAACTGGCATAAGCATAAGTTTTTGACTTGCAACTGATTATTTGCGTTCAATTAAAAAATCGATATGTTATCGATTGTTAAAAATTCGATTGCGAAGAGATATTAAAAAATATGTCAACATATTACAGCATTCACACAAAAACTGTTTCAGTTAGCTGAAAACTATTTTGTTGCTTGGAATTATCGATTATAATCAAGCTTAGAAATCTACTTAATACATCAAATAATAAATATTGTCTTTAACATGAATTGCTTTCCCCATGGAAACTGTGAACAATATTTCAATTTCATAATTAAACAACTTTCTGAAACGATCAATTACACTTCCAAAGTCTTGTGCTCATTTGCTCCAAATTGTGCGCTTCCAACGATCGATTTGTAAACTGCCAAATTACTAAGCAACAATCGAAACAATGGCCATTGTTATCGATAATTTTCATAGCGCAAGATGCCATCCGATAAATAATAAATTTGAAACCGCTTTTTTCATAAAATGTGCTCCACTTTAAGCCCCCAATCTGATCCAATGCTCCCGTTATGCTATTCCGCTTTGCCGACTGGCTTGACCATCGCCCACTGCTTGAGGCGCAGCAGCAGCAGCAGCAGCAACCGAAATATTTTTACTGCACAACAGCTAAGCGGCTTATCAGCAGCAGCAGCAGCAGCGGGAGCAACTGCAGCCAAAAGGCAAACAGAGCGAACGAGTCAAATTTGTGGCGATGCGAGGAGCATTGCGGGGGACGCGGTGCCCACTGGGCAGCAAAAGAATGAAGCAAACGGCGCACAGCGAAAGGGGGCGGCCAACATGCTTTTAACATTAATTTAACGTTTTGTATATGCCGCCAACAGCAACGAGAGCAAAGCGACCAGTGACAGCACTTTTTTTTCCAGTTTTCCCTCTCTCTCTCTCTCTCTCTCTCTGTCTTTGTCTTCAGTGGCTGCAGCTCTATTTGGTATCTCTGCGTGGTAGCTACAAGATGTTTGTTTGCCCTGCTTATGAATAATTTGCATTGGACGTTTGTCAACGGCCACACAAAACACGAAGAAGCTGAGCTCTGACGACTTAAAAGCTAAAACCGAGGCCCATTTCCCTATTTTTAAGCTCAATACCCATTCAAGAAGTTGCTCTACAAATGGGTATCATGTTGGAAAATTAGAAAATATGTTAGGCTTAGGTTGCTGTAGCTATTTGTATTTTTTTTTTTTTTTTTTTTTTTTTTTTTTTTTTTTTTTTTTTATGGAATTTATTGATTAATTTTCGTGTGATTTACAAATTTGTTATTAATTTAAATTTTATGCAAATTTTTGTGTTAGATTTTATTAATTATAGAAAATGAATAATTAATATAGTAAATAAATTTATGAAACTTTGTTTCGAGTTAAAATTTGGTGCATAAATTATAAATTATATATAGAGAAAATGAAATACATGCTTATATAAAATTTGAGTTGAAGTCTTAGCTTAGGCTTGGCTTGGATCTTTAGAGTTCTGTGTGTGCATAAATGTTGCTGTAGATGACATTAGGAGCTGTGAAAATGCAGCTATATGTTATATACAGAAAGCTGAAAGTTTAAAAAAAAACGAGAGACTTTCTTATCACATATAATATGCAAGAAAACATTTTATCTAGAAGACTTTTCGAAAACCTTATTTAATATATTACCAATTTAATAAATTACTTGTATGACGGGTATCTTAGAGTCAATCACTCGCAACTGAAGCAGTCTAACGTGTTCCATTTGCCACTCTCTGGGACAGCGCCTCCAGGCGTTTGGCTTCAATTTTATTCAGCTGCGGCTGCGTTCTGTGGCTAAGAATTTTGCCTTTTTGCAATCACTGTTGTTGTTGTTGTTGTTGTTGTTGTTGGTTATAGGATTTTGGTTTTGATAAATCGCTTTGAAATTTATTTTCGCCCCCTCATCAGCTAGCCCAGTGACTGACTGAGTGAGTGAGTGGCTCAGTCCAGTTTCTCCAGTGTGTCTGGGCTGGCCATTTGTCTAGCTAACAGTTTAGCGCCTGCCACGCCCACAGTTGGACAAATGTTGTTGTCGTTGTCAACCGGTTCAGAATCAGGTTGAATAAGTTGAACGCTGAACAGAACTCTGGTCAGCCCAAGCGTGTTTACAGTTATTTGCAACTCTGCAACTCTTCGATAAGGGCAGCTGCACAGCGCAGTTTTCCTTAACATTAACTTCTAATTGTCGCCGCAGACAACAATTGAGCTGCTCATAAATAAGACGTTTGCCTTCCATATAACAGTTACATCATGATTTAACTGGCAGCCGAAAAGTAGGTCTGTCTCTAACCCTAACCCTAGCCTATCATTGGCATATCAACTAAATCGCCTACGCATGCTGCCTGACAGCAGAAGATACTTTATCTTAAAGATATTTTGCCTAGAGACCCCGTGGCAAAAAAACAACAAGAATTGATATGCGCTTGAGTCAAGCATTTCAAATGCCCTAACAAATGCTTTATAGAGTATTTATATATATTTATTTATATTAATATTTACTATTTCTTGCTGAACTTACAATCCAAAAGCTTTGCCAAATGTTTTATAAACATGATAAGCCCGGGCAATAGTGTATAAGCAATGAAATGCGAACAGAGGCAAAAGGTTCAAGACAATTTATAACAATTCCTTTTCATTTACATGAGGATAGACATCGACTTGGACATGGTCGAGGACGCCCTCAACAAAATTTGCACTATTGAATACTTTGTAAGCGATTTTGGTAATAAGAAATGCGCCGTCGGTCACTAGAGTGGGCCAATAACAAATTGGTTAGCTACTTATGTATTACACACATGCATAACACATATTACTATTATTATTATTTTTTTTTTTTTTGCTGTTTCTTATTATTATGGAAAATGTAAATGAATAATACTTGAAAATCGAACGGCAGCTGCCGTCCCCATGGCACCCCAAGGCCAGCTATTGCCCATTGTGTGACCCTCATTCGGTCTCCGATGAACCAAAAAAATAACAAATATATAATACATATATGTATATATGTGTGTGTGTGTGTAAAAAAGGACTGCGACTCAGCAGTCAAGAAGATAAACAGCTTTTGATTGCGTTTCGCTCTCATTTCGTTGTTGCTCCCTGTCCCTCGCTCAGATTTTTGCTTTTTGTATTTCTCCTCCTCTCCTCCTCTGCTTTGCCCATCCCTCTCGTTATCGTTTGCCTTGTCGTTTAGGGATCGCCCCTTGTCAATGTAATTGCATAAGTGTAAAACGGTAAATAGAACTTAATACAAGGCATTCGACGCCTGTGGTGTGAGCTGCGGGCAAAGTTCCAATATACATACGGGGTATATTATTCCCATTGCCAATTGCCCATTGCCCATTTCCTATTTGTATTTTTATTACTTCCTCTTTCTTTTTGTTCTCTCTCTTTTTCGTTTCCTACCTAATAATTGGCTAGTAATTGCGTGCAGCAATTAGTGATTAAGTTGGCTCAGTTTCTTTAGTATTGCTCTGATAAGACGATAATTAAAGCAAGTATGAATGCTCTAATCGAGGAACTGTCTGACTAGACGATATCTTGCATACAATGAATATATGTCTATGAAGTACAAGAAATACTTATATCAACTCAGTTCGTCATTCTGATCGGAAACATATATATATATACTTTATGGGATTTGTCACGCCGTCTTTTAGGGCATTAAATATATATGTATATATATTATAAAATTTTATTCTCAATGTTTTCAGCGCATCTACAATTTGCTGTTGTTTTATTTCATCTCTAAGAGTTGTTTCAATTTCATTTCATTTACATACATTTCTCTCTTAATTTTCAAGAGATGTTTCAATTTCACTTATTTCGATCTCAATTTGAAGTATTATTATATATATAAATACAGCAATTTTTAAATAAATAAAAATTCAATTTACTTCTCTCTGTGATATATTTATATATGAATAACTAGATTCTTAGTATTTGATTGAGAGATTTTAGATATGGATATGGTATACATACATATATTAACGATTGCAACAAGTCGATGACATAGCGACAGTCGCGTCAATTTAACACTTCATTATGCATTCTAGTCTAGTATATATAATATTATTATTGATTCAACTAGGTCTATCGTTGCGTGAAGTCATGGTAGATTGTAGATTAGTTTCAAGATTTGATTTGTAGCTGGTTCATATGCAAATTGGCTATAGCTGATCATGCTGCTGCAATAGTAATAATAGTAAAATGGAATAGAATAAAAAATAGTTCAAAATTTGGCCTTGAATTTAGTTTTTGCAAATGTGTAAGTCGCGCGCGAACCACAGCTCTTAAACATTATTCTTATATAGTCCTTATATAGTTCTCCTTAGTCTATTTTTGTCAAGTCTTCTCTAACTCAAGTACGTGGCCAAATCGTGCCCAATCCTAATATCAGCTCTGAGTGATGATACGAATTTATGAATTAGAGATAAGTAACTGATTGGCATACATATTTGTTTACTATAAATATGTTAGCTATAGTTGTTGCTGCTGCTTTGTTTTGGCTTGCTGCGATTGCTGCTCTCTCTCTCTCTCTCCCATCAGAGCTCATCAATTTCTAATAATTTACACACATACACGCATTTATATATATGCATATAGATTATCGTCCATCATTTGCTACATCGAAACACCTGTGAATGAAATTTTTCAATATTTATTTATGAAACTGCTTTTTAGAGAGGCGTTTAGAGCTAGCTGCAATGAAATGGCTTCGCATTCACACCTCAAAAACTGAGTTTATTTCCGTTCTCACTGCTAATCAAACGTTTACAAAGTGTATTTTATTTCATTGTTATTGTTGTTGTTGTTGTTGTTGTATGTGACACATAAATTGTTTATATGTTATCGCTTATCGCCTGCCACTTATCGGCTATCGCTCTGTTTCCTCAACCTCTTTCGTATTGTTGCCCAATGCCAATGAATATCATGATGAAAAATGAAAGTGGCGTTAATTTCAATCAGACACAAATATATGTATGTGTGTGTGTGTGTGTGTGTGTGTATATGTATTTGTATATACGCTATTTATTAAACCTATTATTTGGTGTTTATTAGCTGCTCCCATTGCTGTTGTTGTTGCTGCTTTGTTTTAGCTCTTTTGCTTGCATTTGAAATGCATTTAATAGTTGTTATTGCTTTTTGCCAGTTGGCTGCTGAAAGCGTACAGCAAGCAAATGCCGCCTAATCAATTTATCGCATACCCCATTCCATGCCACGCCCCGCTTTCTGCCTCAATCTCCACGCGATGCGCAGTGGATTGCATTTAAACGCGCTGCTTCCCAGCAGCAGCCACAGCAGCCAGCTGCAGTTTTAATTAAGTGTTTAATTAATGATGACGATGACGATGACGATGATGATGTTCATGTTGATGCTGGCAATGATGATAATGATGCTGAATGCTGGACATCGTTGGCAGTGTCGTTTGACCACGTGATGTGGGCACCCTGGACAGCCGACAAATGCCAATGAGTTTTGCATATGTGAGTGCAATGGGATTAACAGATGAGATCAGGATGACCACAGCTGAATGGCTGGGTGGCTCTATTTGTATATACATATATGTGTGTTTGTGTGAGTGTAAATAGACATTATTTGTCTGTGTGTGTGTGTGTTGATTGAGTCACTGAGGAGAACATCAACGAAAATGCTCTTTAAATTTAAATCACAAATCTGTGATTAGATTGCAAAATTGTCGCTGATTTGTTGGCAATTCTTGGGCATATAAAAATGTTTTGGTTTTTTGCTTCTATTATTATTATGTATTAATATTTATCAATATAAATATTTTAATTATAGCTGGCTCTGTGATTAGAGCGTGATTAGACGCTCATTTATGTTTGTGCTCGAAATTTCTTTATGTTAATGCAATTTCTTTAAGCTTTTGCCTTGGCCCACTGAAAATTTGCGTTGCTTTTCTTTTTTAGCTTTTATTGTATTTGATTTGTTTTGTTGTTGTTTGGTTTTTATTTGGCTGATTAGCGCACCTTTTGCTGCACATTTCGCTGTCCCGTTTCTTTGCTCATCAACCTTGCCACACATTTTCGTCTTAATTTTCAGCTGCATTAAAATCAAATGCAATTTTCACTTTTCCTACCTCGACTCGCAAACGCCCATGGCTCAGTGGCTGCCAGACTGACTGACTGACTGACTGACTGACTGACGGACTGACTTGTATAGTCAGATGAGTGTGCGTGTGTGTGTATGTGTGTGTGTGTGTGTGTTGTTTGCTTACTTGTTTGTTTGTCTGTTTGCCTGTTTGTCTGTTTTTTCGGCGCGCTGTTTGCTTTCTGTGCGCACGCTCCGCTTGCAAACATTGCGCATACGCCGCGCTGGCAAAAGTAAAATCAAAAGTTGCCATCTGCTGCGTGTGTGTAAAAATTGTGAAAAGCGTATCTGGAGCAGAAAATGTAATGTGTCTGCGGCCCGCCGGCAAGCCAAACTCCTCTACTTCTTATCCACTGTAGCTGCCGCTGCCGCAGCTTCTGCTTTTATATTTGCTTTACTTATTTATGTGCATAAAGCTTCATTTAAATTATATTTCTCCTATTTTTTTTTGCTGCTGCTTACTTTGCAATTAATTAAGCTGCGCATAGCGCTCACGTGATGACTTCAAATAAGTTTGCAATAGTGTGTGAGAGGGAGAGAGGGAGAGAGAGAAAGAGAGAGCGAGACAGAGAGTCCGATATGATTTCTGCTCAAAGCTAAGACTGATAAGATTTAAGGCAGCGATATTCGCATGACTGCCGCGCCTTACGCTATGCAAATAGATAAGAATTTTCTCGTTTCTTGTTATCAGCGAAGGTCGAGCCGAGAACTAATCGATTTACGCAGTGACTCAGCAATGTGGAGCAAATTAATAGTCACTCAAAAAAAAAAAAAAAAAAAAAAAAAGGCTAGTTCACTCTGTCCCAAAAATAGATAAATATAATAATGACATAAATTATATTTGAATCATTATTATCAGCATAGTATGGCCAATCCTATGGGGCCTACAAGCAGATGATAACTTTTATTTATGGGCCCATATAAAAGCAATTAGTACGAAGTGATTTAAAATATTTCAATTAATTTTTGATAATTTGTTGTTTTTTACTTTATGTTGAAGACTATCATGTGTCGGATGCTAAGCGATAAGATCGCCATAAATTTTGGGCATATAAACTAGAAAAAAAAAACATAATATCCTCATGGAAAATAACCACAGAGATAAGCAAGATAGACTGCTGCAGCAAACAATGGTCGCATTCTTGGCCCAAAAACTGATTAAGCCTGCTAGAGAAATCGTTGAAATGCGTTGACATCAAGTGCGATTCCATTGTGCTGCCAAGTTCAATTCCAATTCATTCAAGAAAAATTGAGTTGTGCAGCTGTAATGCGTATCTTATCTTTCCACACTCGAAACGGTCAGTTTTTTTGCTTTTAATCAAGATATATATATATGAACCTGATTTGTTGCAAAAATTCTACATATGCAGTTTGTTTTAAAGAGAAGCAATATTGTTTCATCAAGCAGGATATCTGAAAACAGGCTTGTATAAGACTTATGTATAAGGTAATACTAAAAAGTATAAATTTATTATTTTTACAATAAATATGCATGTCTTGTTAGGGATATAGAAAATGCTACTATACTACTATACTAATTACAACTATATTGAGTGATAAAGTATATTTGAGAGAGAGAGAGAGAGAGAGAGAGAGAGTTATCAGCTAAAGACAGTTCTCAGTTGAGAGTTTAAGACGTCTCTCTTTTGTGCTCCACAATATTTATTTCTTTCATTAAAGCTTCACGCTCTGTTCACGAGTTCGATCGAAAAAAAAAAAAAACACTCGCTCTCGCTCTCACATTCGCTCTGAGTAAGTGTCTTCGGTTCTTTTCTTTTTGGCTTTCGGCTGATGCTCGTTTAACGAACTTCGTTTTGGGAGCGATACGTTTGATGTTCGTGCAATGAGACTGAGTAAGTGAGTGCATCACTCAAAGAGGCTACGCAAACGGTCTTTTTATGCATGGACAATTGCACTTCGACTCTACTCGCTACATTCTATACTCTAAACGCGTTTGCTATTGCTGATGTTCATGCACACATGTATTTGCACTCATGCACACAATTCATATGGCTAGCAAAGATAATCCTCGCATACATATCAATACAATCATAAAAGACTTTTTACTGCAGGTACAGAAATAAAAATCCAAAAAAATAGAGTTTGGTCTGATCGAGTTTATTCTCAAATTGCGAGCTCTGGTTATACTTTTATATAAATATGTTTCAATTCATTCATATAGTATCCACTGTCTAGGATAGAGGAACGGAAGATAGGAAAAGTAAACCTTCTAAAGGATGTAGAAAATGATTTAATAATAGAATTGAAATACTTTAAGTAATTCTGCCAATTCAAGTGCTCAGAGTTATCAAATATGATTTAGTTCTGCACATGTGACTAATTTTATTAAAATTATTTACTTCTTCTCTTACAGCTCGACGAGTGGTGAAGTAGAGAGTGAAGTAGTAGAGCAGTGGAATAACAAACGAGTCAAGACAACGAGTCAACCCAGCTGCAGACGTGGCTAATTGCAAGTAAGTCGTCAAATGTAATTTCTTTATAAAAGTAGATTATAAATACATATATATACATAGATAGAGAGAGAGAGATAAACGTATATATATTTTAAAGATAGACATCAACTGTGGGGTGTCTTGGTTGCGTTTTATTTTGTTGTTGTAAAAATGGGCAAGGCGCTGGTTGTTGTTGCTGCTGCTGCTGCTGCTGCTGCTGCTGGGTGGGGGCCAGCAGGCGTCGTGAAAATTTTGCCTGCGCCAACACTTCATGTAAATCGCATAACACGACAGCCAAGGCGATGGCGATGGCGATGGCGATGGCGATGGCGATGGCGATGGCGACAGCTTGCTTGACTAGCTCAAAGTCCAACAACAGCAACTAGAAATGAACAGCAATAACAACGACAACGACAACGACTGCAACGACAACGACGTAGTCGTCTAACTTGTCAGATCGCGTGCCAAGAAATAATAATGAAGAAAAATCGTGTTACTTAGGCCTGGGCCAAAGGCAGCAACAGCAGCTTCAGCACTTTATGCCTAATAATCATACACAGCAACAATGAACAACAATTGCAGCGACAGCAACAATAGCAACAGCAACAACAACAACCATCTCCTTTAACTTCTATGCAGTACCCTATGGCCCTGCGGTTTGCTTTGCCCTGCCTTGCCTTGCCTTGCCTTGCTTTGTTTGTGTTGCTGTTTTGGCTTTTTATACCCTGAACCCATTGAAAATGGGAATTCAGGGTATAATGGTTTTGTGAAAATGTATGTAACAGGCAGAAGGAGACGTCGCAGACCCCATAAAGTATATATATTCTTGATCAGCATAAAAAAATAAGTTGATCTAGCCCTGTCCGTCTGTCCGTCCGTCCGTCCGTCCGTCCGTCCGTCTGTCCGTCTGTCCGTCTGTCCGTCTGTATGAACGTCGAGATTTCGGAAACTACAAAAGCTAGAGAGCTGAAATTTCACATGAACACTCGTATGTTAGCTACGCAATACAAGTTTATTTTGTTTTTTTCGATAACTCGTCCCATTTCTAAATTATCGATAAAAAATCGAAAATTCGTTTACATTTTTTAGGTTTTTAGGGTATAACTTCCACACCGTTTCAGCTAGAAACTTCAACTTTATATATTTAGATAGATATTATGAATACGCAGATTTTATAGTTTTCAGATTTTGGATGCCACGCCCCCCTCGCCCACAATTTGCAAAAAACGCATTTCAAATACTAAAGACTTGCAATTTGGCAAATAGATAGATATAGATACTCTAAATCTACTCTTAAAATTTCATTAAGATCATGCATCTAGAAATGGAGTTATAAGCGTCCAAAGTTCAGCCCAACCCACCCACCAGCCACGGCAGCAACTGCGCAGTTAGCAGAGCGCGCGCCTCTAAGTGCGTAAAGAAGAAGAGTATCACTTTTTTTGCAGGGTTCAGGGTATCTCGTAGTCGAGCCGTCTCGACTAGAGCCTTCTTACTTGTTGTGTCATGCGCCTGCGTGACGTCTGATTAGCGTGCATCGAGCAATGCACACCATGCCACAGCCTCGCCCCCTTCCCCCCTGCCCGGTCGGACCAGTGCACTGCATTTACCTCAAATTATAGCGCTTGACAATAGACGATTTGCTGCAGCGCATCCGTTCGTTCGTCAT
This sequence comes from Drosophila borborema, assembly GCA_030914335.1. Lineage (NCBI taxonomy): Eukaryota > Metazoa > Arthropoda > Insecta > Diptera > Drosophilidae > Drosophila > Drosophila borborema. Next base: position 5,894,991 of record JAUESP010000311.1, on the reverse strand, counting down.
GCCAATGAAGTGGCTAATGCGGCAAATTAATCCACAACTCTAATCATTGACAATGGCCGATGCCAAGAAAATTTTCAATGGCTAGCGCACTTTGCAGCAGTTCATCTTGAAGAATGCATATTAAGGCTATTGTTAAGCATCCGTTGCAATGTTGATTATTGCCTAAGCCCTTTTAAATTGGGAATATAAATTGAGAGTGTAGCGAAAGATTTGCTGCATGATTTACAGAGTATATTGTGCAATATTTTGAATTTGTTATAAATATTTTCAAATATAAGAAGATTTCAACAACTTTAATCGACATTTTTCCTTTCACATAATATCATTTTCATTCTATTCGCTTTGCCCAATGTTATTCATATTCTAGCAGTAAAATTGAATAGTTAAACACTTGCAAATATTGCATAATTAAAGTTTGCATTAATCAATAAACAACGAAAAAAATTAACTAAATCGCAGCCTGTGGAAAAATGTCCGGCTTTAGGGTCTATATAATTTGAATGTGCGTGACTGCCATAAGGCGGATGACGTTGAGGGGCATGCAGCCCACTAATGGGCTATTAAGCGTTTACGGATAATTGAGATGTGATGGTATGTATACATATATATATATATATATATATATATATATATATATATATATATATATATATATATATATATATATATATATATATATATATATATATATATATATATATGTATATGTACTGCTATACAGAATCGAGCACAGCTGGGCTTTAATGGGGTAGGATGTGCTTAATGCAAAAATATCAATCAATAGTTATGCATGATTAGGCAACGGATACATACATAACATATATAATTTGCATGGTAATTGATATAATTAATGAAATGCATACTTATATCATTAGCCATATTAATTAATAAGAGAACAAAACAAAATCAAATTTCAAATATATATTTATATAATATAAAATATCAGGTAAAGCTTTATCAAAAACAATATTCAACTTAATTTATATTCCTTACTAATTAGCTTTTCATGGCGAATTTATTGTTGAAAGTTTTCGTGGCTTGGCTTAGGCCAAAATGCCAGCAATCTAATGGCACAGACTTAAATCGCTATACTCGACGGTTAACTTATGGGGCTCACGTGCCTAGATAGTTATCTATGCGCTGCTAAAGCATATATTTCTCTTGCCCATCTCTTGCGGCTCTTTCTTTGTCGCAAACGCAAAAACCGCTAGCGACACTAAGCCTAAATCGTATTTAAGTCCTTGGAGCCCATCAGCTCTGTGGCAGCTCGACGCCGAACTGACAAAAAACTATTCACCAGGCTCATGCGTCTCATGCTTTAGGCAAACATGGCTGCTGACTCTCTCTAACTTCACTCCCGACTTCCCTCTCTTTCTATCAGTCTACAGTTTTACCAATGGCATCGAGCACCTGCGTCTGGATTGTTGCCAGTCAACCAAAAAGCCATTCAAAAATCCCCAAAACAACTTGCAACAAACGAGCTGCGTTGCGGCCCGCAGACAACATGCTAATTAAAAGCTACTTTTGCCAGCCGCATTAATATACACACAATACACACACACACATATACAGGGAGAGAGTGAGAGAGAGCACTGTCTGCAATGGCAGCGGATTAATGAACATTTACGAGGCGGGCCACAACACGGGCACAGGACGCCAAGTGGTTCGGCTTCAGGCTTCAAACCAATCGACTGTTGTTGTCCTCGTTGATGTTGCTGAATGACAACAATTTGCATTTGTTTCATTTGAAATGTGTATATAGACATAGCATATATCAGACAGGTTGGCGGTGTGGCACGTGCGGCACGGCAAAGCGGAACGAACTGAGCTGAATATCTGTCTCCCTGTCTGTCTGTCCGTCTGTCTCTCTGTCTGTTCGCCTATCTGTCTGGAAACACTTAACCACACCGGCAAGGCACAGCGGGCGAGCTACGTCTGCTAACTGCTTGAATGCTGGGCCATGGAGCCCACAGCCTTGGGGCATCATTAAAAATGTCTTGATAGGTTCTGCGGCTTTGATTAAAATGCGTTGTCGTTGCGACTGCTGCAACTGATGGACAGACATGACAGGACATTGACAATCGTATTGCTTAAAGACGGTTGAATATCGCTTGAATTTAAATCACAATTGATTTGAGTCTCAATTGCTTGCTACTGAATTGCTTTGCTAACAAGCATTAAGTAGATGTAGTCCAATGATATCTGAGTCCAATTAGCCATCTGTCTGTCTGTGCCAGCGAAAATGCTTGCAATTTACAATTTAAATTCGTTACTTAAAATGTTGAAAAGACATTTGCAAGCAGCTTATATAGATTAAGAAAATACATTGTTTCTCATTTTAAATATATTCATAGGCAGCTAAAGTTCCATATATGTAGCTAATTTAGTAATTATCGATAAGTTTCGATAAACAAGAGTAAAACCTGAGAGCCTTTTATACCTGAAAGAAGTTTATGCAGAGAGTATATATATTTTAAAGAGAGAGTATATATAAGAATGGTAATGTATACTCTCTACTTTCATATATATAACTTATTTAGTAATTATCGATAAGTTTCGATAAACATAAGTAAAATATGTTAGAATTTTATACAGACAGGAATATGTCCTGCTTGTTTTACTATCCTTATATATATTATATATTCTTATGAAGCTAAAGTCTCATATATGTATTAACTAATTTAGTAATTATCGATAAGTTTCGATAATCACAAGTAGAATATGTTGACAAGCCTGAAAACATTGGATATCTGCAAGAATTTTATATAATTAGGAATATATTCAGCTTTGATTACTCTCTTTATTGGAATATATTCATATAAAGCTAAAGTTTCATGTAAGCTAAGGAACATGTTCTACTTTGATTAGAATATATATGCAGTAGGCTGATTTTTAGTTTATACATACATATATGATATATAAGTGTGAATATGTATTTGCTGTCTAGTAAGAGGATAGAGAAGACAGAGAAAGAGATAGAGAAAGAGATAGAGATAAGTTCTTTCTGTCTCTCTGAAGATATTGTCTATTTGGTTACTCTCGATTAAAGCGACTTCACTTGTCTAAGAGCTTATGCAAGCTATTTATAAGCAATTCACTAAAGCATTCTAGCATGCTTTTAATGTGGTTCACCTCAGTCTGGAAGAGGTCAAGTATTTTCTTAAATTTCATTAGCAGCGTCTTTAACAATTGTTTAATCCACTGAGACTTGAGCTTACCTGCCCCAATGTTGGTTAATTCGAAATGCAGTGCAGCTGGAATGGAATGTCCTGATGCACATATATTTATATGTATATATATATATATATATATATATATATATATATATATATATATATATATATATATGTATATGCATAATATATTATTATATATGTATATGCATGGGTCCATTGTCACCAGGCGCTTGCTGCAAATTCTTGCCGAGCCATAAATTCAGAAGTTCTGAAATAATATTATTTCTTTTATATATTTTGAGAGTTTTTTCTTTGGCCTCGGCGCATTCGTCTCTGTCTTAGCATTTTGCAGTTTAACTTTTTGACAGTCATAAATTTGCGTCTAACATGAATTCGACAGCAAACTTAGAAGCCAAAGTCAGCTTAGATATAGTTGTTTTCTCTTCTGCTTCTTGTTCTGCTGCTGCTTCTTCTTCTTTGCGCATTTTTATTTTATTCTGCTCGCACTTTTTTCGTCCGTTTGTTACGCGTCTGCCTTGGAAATAAGTCAACTTAAAGTTAACAATTTCCGAAAAAGAATCAAAACTTGGATGCACAAACGCGAATTCTTTTGAAAAGCCTTTTATTTTATTTTATATTTTGTCTTATGTTTTGTTAAATGTTGTTGAAAGTGGAATCAAAAGTTTTCACAAACAATGCCAACAGTTTTTGCTTTACATTAACTTATGCAACTGTTAAGGCTAATGTTAAGTTAACATGAAAGGAATTGTGTTAATGTTGTTAGCTTAGCAATATTTGCGCAAGTTTCTATAAATATGCCCGATGTTAGATTTTTTTTGTAGGATTTCCATAATGTGATTTGAAGCACATGAAGTTCTTTTGACAGTTGCGAAATGTGGGCGGGCAAAGCTCTCTGGCTGCGGATAAATGTCTAGCGCTTGAATTGAAAGTCAATTCAATGGAAACTCGTTGGTTACCACTCGCGCCCCCCTCCCCTTTCTACTATGCCTGTGACTGGGCGCTGTGGTGGCGCCACATTCAGCTGTCCCTTTGTGTGCCACATGGTACATATCATTTATTTAGTCGTTGTTGCTACCTGTGTTTGAGTTGACTCAAGTCGTCTCGAGTCGACTTCATGCCATTCCATCCTGCCATTGCTGCTTCCTTAATACGTTTAAAAATATGCATGCACCATGGATGGTTGGAGGACGGGCAGGAAGGGCGTGACTGCAACGCGGCCTGACTCTACTTGAGCGTACAATGTGCCCGGGCAAGTACTATATCTTTGACTGCATTATTGTTGTAGTAGAAGTTGGTGTTGTTGTTGTTGTTGCTGCTGCTGCTGCTATTGCAATGGCATTGACTGCTTGAGTAATTGGAACGCATCAGGATTGAGTAAGCGACAGAAAAGCAGAAACAGAGAGAAAGCTGCTTAAGAGGGACAAGTGAAATATGTTGAATCAACTAGTGTTCTATTCAGCAAGACTTTCCATTCAGCATTTAGATTATAGAGAAGCAGCAACAGCAGCAGCAGCAGAAAAAAAAAAAAAATATTGAGAAAAATGAAAAATAAAATAAAATACATTGAGTTGATTACATTCAAAGAGCTTGTTAAAGTACCCTACAAATGGCATTAAGTCAAGAGATGGATTTGGCAAGAGCTTTAAAAAGAAGTATTGAAGAAGAGCTCAATGCTTTGGCTTAGTCAAGTTTAGGCGAGGTTTTTTCTTTTTTTTTTAATTAAAAATAACTTTGTGGCAGTACTATGCAGAATCTTGACTTTTTACATTACATTTAACTTTAGCACAGCTCAGTTTACTTACTATAATGAATCGATAGGAATGAAGCAAATATAATAATTTAATGAAAGCACATTTAAGGTACTTGAGACTTTTAGCTTATTCATTTTACTTTTTTTTTTTTTACTCTGAACCCAGTGAAAATGGCAAATCAGATGCCATAAAACATGTATATTCTTGATCAGGGCCGATATAGCCCCGTCCGTCTGTCCGTCAGTCTGTCCGTCCGTATGTATTAACGCGTCGATCTCAAAAACTATAAAAGCTAGAGAACTTATTCAGAAAATCGATATACTTTTTCCCATATCAGAGTTATCGATTAAAACATTTATCGAGAATCTGTTATAATACTATATTATATTATATTATATTATATTATATTATATTATATTATATTATATTATATCTCGTTCATCTTTAGAGTTAGAGTCTGTAACTCTTCTGCATATATATAGATACTAATTTAATACAATTTCGATTTATACTAGATTTTGTATATCGGCCTTAGATTCGCCTCCATCCCCACGAAATTTCGAAAAAGTGTAACTCAAATAGTAAAGACTTCGAATTTGGCATTTAAACACATTTGAATGCTATTATTACGTTCTCAAAGCTTCAGGAGGATCGTCTATCTAGAAATAAGCTTATAAGAGTGCCAAGTATAGCCCAATTTGATAATTCCTGTGTTAATTAAGCACTTGAGCTGATTTCCAATTGGCACTTGTAATACTTTCCCACATATTTTGCACACTTTTAAACTGCATTTAACGTGATTCACAGATCGCCGCATGGCCAGTCGAATTGTAGTTAAACATTTTTGTATTGGGCAATGTACGTACGTCGAATCAATATTTATTCATGCCCCAATGGCATAAAACTTTAGATACAAACGGTAAACAATGAATGCCACAGTGTGAAGCACATGGGTGGGGGCGTGTGATGTTGTTGTTGGTGTTGCTGCTGCTGCTATTCCTGTGGTTATTATTGTGGCGGCTGCCACTGTGACTATGTCTGCGACGTTGTTGCTCTACCTCTACCTCTACCTCTCTCTCTCCCTCTGTCTGCCTGTCTGTCTGTCTATATTTGTCTCCTTCAGTATCTCTGGCAGTCGTGTTCTCCTGGGGACAACAATAGCACCGCAAACGTTTAAATAATCAATGAGTGTTTTCTGTCTCCATTGGTGTGTGCTTGCGTCTGTCTCTCTCTCTCTCTCTCTGTGTGTCTGTGTCAGTCTGTCCAGCTGCTGTCTGTGTGTGCGTGTGCGTGAAAAACGAAACTATCAACTGGACAGGTGAATTCAATGGTCGCTCATTCGGTTCAGTTGATTGGTCTCCCGTATAAGCGCTTCTCATTACTCATTTGTTATTATTTGCTTAGTGGCCGTTGGCATATAAAGTTTTTCACCCACGCACACACACACGCACAAGCAACAAACACAGATACACATACAGTCTGAGAGTATGAGTGAGTCTCGACACTCTTTGGCTTGATGGCAAATTATCAAATTGACATTAAAAACGCTCATCTGTTCCTCATTTCAACTTGAATGCGCAATGTAGAGAGAAACCAGATTCGTAGCCAGAATAGAAACCAACTCGACTCGGAACTGTCGAGAATTGACGTTGATGCCACTTAAGCGCATTTCCTCAACTCACACACACACACACACACACACACACACACACACACACACACAGTTAGGGCTTAGAGTGGTTCTGTGTGTCTGCTTATGGTTGCAGCTTACTTACGAGCCCAAGTGTCGGCACGACCATAAGTATGAGTATGAGTATCGGAATGAGCATGAATACAAGCATCTGTTCGAGCATGAGAGTATCTCAGTATGAATCAGAGTCATACAGGTAAAGGTAAAACGGAAATTTGTGCTGCAATGCGAATGGCTGAGCGTGAGTCAAACAATATTGAAAGCAGATCAGAAGCGAAATTAAAACTAAGCCACACACTCATCTATAAGGCGGAACAGTTTTCTAGTGATATATAATTGAACTGTATATGAATATGAATTGAATAATATATTAAGTATTTTATAAGAATGAAGTTTGCTCATATTTTTAATTCGAACTTTTCTTCTTACAAAGATTCTACAAATAAGTCCCACAAGCTTTAAAGCTAAATAGTTAAAACTAATGCATAAACTAGAAAGTATTTCATTTAGTGTTTTTTTTCCATCATTCATTTTATTATTATCTATTAAAATTAATATTAATTAATTTATTTCTTTGAAGAAAACATTTCAGTTTTTGCAAAGTTTTCTATTCAGCTGAGCAACATTGTAGAGCGAGCTAGCCAAAAAACGTTTTAATTTTGGGCAATTTCGACAGAGTCAAAGTATTTTTAAAGGCCAACAATTGTAGCATTGGCCATCGGTTTGGCAAACGTAACTTTATTTATTTCTTTCTCTACTTTTATGTATTTTTTTTTTTCCTGTGTAGAGTGGCAATGGCCTGGCATTCAGTGCAGCAAGTGCCACATTGTTGCAATATGCAATCGAATGGCGGATTGAGAGCTTCAAAACTTCTTATGTGCCATGCTGCCTGCCCCCCAGTGCACACAATTGCCACCTTGCACAGGCAGGGGCTCAGGGCTCAGAGCAAATAGCTTGCCTACTTTGCAGCGCAACAAAATGTCAAACTGTAAATAAAGAGCAAGTGCCAAGGGCAAGAGGCACGTACCGGCTACAATTGGCTGGATGGCTAAGGATATGGCTGAGAGTGAGGCTCATGCTGTTGCTATTGTTGTTGCTGTTGCTGAGCCTGTGTTGACACTTGGCAGAACAACTGGCGCTCGACTGTGACTCGATTATAATGATAAAATCTAATTAAAAAAGTTCAACTTAAGATGTCAACTTAATTTGCGAATCGCTGCTATCGTTAACATCTCAGCCGCAGTGCTTTCAGCATGAGCATTGTGGATATCAACTCGCTCACAACTTCAGGCTTCAGCTTCAGTTTCACGTTGAGCAGCTTCGAGTATTTCCTCAGTCATTGTTGACTTCCAGCAAACCCGTTCGACAGCCGTTTGCCATTTCACTTTCTTTAGCTTGGCGTTGAGTCGCACTTTTTTTTGCTGCGCATTCTTTTCGCCTCTGTCGGACAGTTGGACGTCTGTCTGCTTGTCTGCCTGTCTGTCAGCACAAACATCCTAATTACCAAGTTTTTGCCCACGACTCTGACCCAGACGCTGATCCAATGGGGAACGCGCTCTCCCGCCATCGAGGGCATTGCTCGTTGGGTCAATCGAGCGGCATTCGCCCTACTTTACATGTTTTGATGTCGTCTCCGTCTTCGTCTCTGTCTCCGTCTCCGTCTCCGACTAATTACGTTTGCGCCCATGGACAAGCGTCACCTAATGACCCAAACCTGCCAACAATGAGAGGCCACGGCAGAAAGAAAGAAAACTTTTGCTTTGTACTTTACGCACTTTTTTTTTTTTTTTTTTTTTTGATTGCGAACCTCTAGCCTCTGCCTGCAAGTTGAGCCAAGTGCAAATGAGTTGTGCGTGTGCCATGCCCTCGGGCACATTTCTAATGACCTTCATTACATTGAGTGGTTCGCCTTGGCCCATCCCAGACACTTGACTGGCTGGACAAACAAAGGGCAGCGCAATGCAGGAATAGGTGGCAGAACGTTAGTATGACTATGATCCTTCCTCGGAATGAAAATAGAGATGGGATAGATGGTGTTCGGTTTGGGGGGAGGGGCCGTGGGACACGGGTCAGTGGGGCTATCTAGCATGCACGAACGCCTCGACAAAGAAATTGTAACAAGGCCTGAATGTAACTAAGTAGTTGCTCTCATTGTTGCTGCTGTTGTTGTTCTGTTTGCAGTTTCCGAGAGTCTAATAGCTTTGAAATGAGTTTCGCTTCACGTAGCTAGTTTATTTGACTGGTCGGTCGGTCGGTCGGTCGGTCTGTCAGTTGTCTCATAATCCAAAGCTCATTAAAAAGTCTAGATAGACAGACAGTTGGACGGACGAACCAAATTAGCGGTCAGATTGTTGCGTTGCAGCTATCTATAAGTATATTGGGAACACAAGTTAATTACCTCAAGTACATTTGTCTACAATTTTCATTTAATGATAGAGTCAAGCTCAAAGCAATTAAGCTATGCCTCGCACATGCCCGAACTGTGCGAAAGATTCTATAAAAAATGATATAGATAAAGAGGCACACAATAGAGTGAGAGAGAGGGAGAGGAAGACAATATATATACATGTGCATGATACATAAAATATATGTATGCATGCTACGTGATAAAAATAATTTAAGCAAACAAATTAATCTGATTTTTCAGTCTGGCAAGTGCAAAGCAAATATTATTGATGCTTCACACTAAATTATTATGCATAGTCATAAAGGCAGTTCAATTGACAAATTGTCATTTGTTAAAAAAAAAAGATATAATAAATAAATAAATAAAATAAAATAAAATAGAGACGCAATCAAAATCAAATTGAATTATATAATTTAATAATTATTAAATGTAAATATTAAAGTTGCAAGTTTTCAAAGCAATTTTAAAGCATTGCCAAAATTTCGAGTAAAATTCTAACCTTTCGCCTGGCATTTCTATTGCCTGCAAATAAAACGAGCAAATGTGTAAAGGTGAAATGCAAATGTTATTTACAGCACACATTGCTCATACGCCATGTCGCCCAGTTCACTCACTCCCTCCCTCACTTCCATTCTCAGTGTCTTACTGGCTCACTCTCTTAAGTCTCTTATTCCTATGAGTGCATGCTCTTTGTTTTATTGAACATCCTGATGTGCTGTTGGCACACTGGGTGCTGCTGATGCTGCACAGTCCAGGTGCAGGTCCATTTCGGGAGTGGCGACCACTTTTCGTGGTCGTTTGAAGTTTTTATCCTTATTTATCTTCATAAAATATTCATGCACTTTGCTTTCGGCTACTTTATATGGCTGTATGTTCTATCTGTGTGTGTGTGTATGTGTGTATGTGTGTGTTGCCTGTAAAACCACTTGAAGTGTAGTGCTGAGCACTTTCAGCAGGTGACCCGGTCAGCTGGGATTGAAGCTCTTCAGCCACTTTGGCTGCTTTTCAATTAAAAATTGTTTTTCACTACATTTGAGTTGATTGATTTTTAATTGATTGCAATTGAGTAAAAGCAGTTCGAGACAAAGAGTGTGTGAGCTTGAGCTTTTAAGTGCACACAGTCAAGAGGCACCCATAGAGCGAAAGAGAGAGCGAGAGAGAGAGAGCGAGAAATGGAAAACCTTTTAAGAGGCCGCCCCGCCTTGAATAAGTTTTTGCCGCAATGCTTATACATTATTGACGAGGCAACTCTGGCTAGCGATACAACGTGGCAACGCCCCCAATATATCCCACTCTCAACTCACCACTCCCCCCTCTCCTCTCGTCTTGAAGCAATCCCCAGTCGCATTCGCCTCTCCGATAGCTCTGCTTAACTGAATGCAAATTGCATGGGTCACGTCTGCGGCTTTAGTGTCTCATAAATTCTTAACAAGGATTTGGGCCATTTAAGTAACAAAAACCTCAAAAAAAAAAAAAAGAGAACTGTAAAATATTTGAATACAATGGGACGTCCTTTTTTTTTTTTTTTTTTGAATAAAAATTAAAACTAAAGCGGGATGTTGTTAAGTGAATTTTAATTTGGCTAAAAAAAAAAAAGCAAAGGGACATGTGTGCTGGGGGTGTGAATGGAGTTTTAAAAGTCATTTTGGGCGAGGAAGTGGCTGAAGGAGCAGTCGGGGGCAGCAGCGGGTTGCTGCTGCTCTAAGCACCGGATGTGCGCAAGGGTTGTCGCTGCGACAGACTTGTTCAAACTTTGTAAAACAAAAAGTAGACAACAACAACAACAAATCAACCCAAAAAAAAAAAACAGCGTTAAAATACTTAAGCGAGGCGGGCGCCAGCTACAGCCAAAAGGTAGCAGAGCCAGGCAGTCAGTTCCCCCTTTTACTCTGTTGGTCGGACAACCCTTTTCTGATGAAATATTAGCAACAAGCTGGCAAAATTGAAGTTAAACAAACAAAGTAATAACAGCCATCGGCTGCCGTACAACGAACAGCAGCTAAACACCATAGCACAGGGCTTCCCCCTGGGCTGGCATAACTCGCATATCATTTGCACAGGGGCCAATGCCTGGGGCCAGTTTACACCTCGTTGTGATTGCTCCAAAGGGTATTGACAATTTCTCATGGATTGTGTAACGTACATCTATAAGATCATATATTCATTATCGCACAATCCATATGACCTCAGTTGCAGAAATCTATCATAAAGTGAAGAGCTTTAGCTGCAATGCGAATTTCTTTTGCAAAAGAGCATTCACTGTTCGTTGGCTAATGTCTCTTTAAAATTTGTCCAACGTGCCCTGCCATAATATTCAATATTTATGTATAAATAAATTGCAAAAAATACCTAAGGCTATGTTGCTTTCTGCATATGGGCTAGCCAAATGATACTTTGTATACTCTACTTTCAGAGCAGAATAATTATGAATTCTGGTTAGAGTTTATAATGAAAAATTGAACATTTAATAGACATAAATGCAAATGTCAATCAGATGTCAGCCTCTTTGGCAGGTTGTTAATTGCAGAGTTCAAAAAGAAATGTGATGCGAACTGTAAATAATTTTTAAATATTTATAAAAAAAAAATATATATATATGGAATATTAATATTTAAAACTTAAAAAAAGGTTATTATATATATTTATACATATTTTTATTTATGTATATTTTATATTATATTATATTGATATATAAGTTGTATGTGTAGGATTATACGAATTGTCTGTATGAACAAAAAAAGAGTTTAATATTATATTGGTGAGAATAATTCCTTGAGAGTGTGTCTTTATTATTATTTTTACTTAGTTTACTGAACTTTATGTTTGAGTTAAAAATTACAAGAAATGCAAGCTCAGCATTGAGTAATTGAAAATCACAGAGAGTCTTAAAAGAGCGAGAGAGAGAGAGGAGAGAGAGAGAGAGGAGAGAGAGAGAGAGAGAGAGAGAGAGAGAGAGCGATTGACTGCCTGCTTAACTAACTAACAAAAAAATAGAAGCAGAGCTCTTAAATATTTATTGATCGTTTTTCAATGCCTTCAAGTGTCTTTCACTCACATTGAGGAAAAACTCAGAGAGCCAGCGACTGCATCGTTTCTTCAATCATGAGAGAGTGATTTGTGCATGTGCACATATGTAAGTGAAGATCGTATGCATAGACTCTTTGAGTGGACTGCTCACTTATTGTACCTGATTGTACGAGCATTAGTCGTATTGCTGCCTAAGCAATGTTCGGCAAATGAGCGTCATACGAGCAATTCAACTCAAAGTGCTCAACCGAAGACAGAAACGAAAAGAACCGAAGGCATTTGCTCAGAGCAAGATCGTGTGAGTTGATCGGCTGATCTCGTAAAGTTACTTACAAGCTATAAATAGAGATGTCATAAAGGATTGCCTCACAGAAAGACCAACTGCCTGCCCAATTGATGAACTGCTGCAAGAACGACAATGACGAAGAAATGGCAGCTTAACTGATTGATCAATAACTGTAAAGTGTTTTTACCCAACTAACTTTAACTATCGCATCATTCTAACATAGCTTAGCTTAGAAGACTTTTAGCCTCTAGTCTATCTGATCCTCACTTGAACGCACTTTCAATCATGGCATTTCTTGTCTCTGGACGGGCTCACATGGCGTATGAATGATACGCAAAATGAGTGCGACACTTGGCAACAACTTTAACAAAACTGTGCAAAACTGACAAGAACAACAACAAGAAAAAAAGCAGGCAAAAAGCAAAAGCACAGCAAAAAATGAAAGAAACGAACAACAACTGTGCATTGAGGGTTATGTGTCCCTGGCTGTTACCTGAAATTTATGGCAAAGCTGTCAATACAAGAGTGTGCGTGCGTGTGCGTGCATGTGTGTAGTATTTCTTTGATTTTTTTTTGCAGTTGCTTTTTTGCGCTTTTTGCTTGTCTGAATTATGACAGAGAGCAGTAGCAACTCGGTAAAAGTCGAAGCTCGAATGCTGCAAGCTACGAACCGATAACTTCGTAAGGAGAACACATGTCCCTGTCTGTAGTCCTGCTTCGTTGTTGTTGTTGTTTTTGCTAGAAAATTGTTTTTGAAATGGCTAACAAGCTATTAGCAAACAAACAAAGGGCTATTCATGCTGATGACGCTGTGCTTTAGAGGCTAAGTGCGTTGTCTTCTGCCACTGGCACTGGCACTGGCAGCTGTTGCATGCCACGCCCCCCACTTCGCATAAAAGCGACATATATATATATATATGTATGTATGTATGTATGTGTATATCTTTAGCATCAATCAAGAACTATGAGGACAACAATTCATTATCGGCCCGGATGCTCTCGTTGCTTCAGTTCAGTTTCAGTTGCTCCATCGTCTAGTTGCCACACCTAGACTGATGATTTATGATCACACAAATGTGAAACGCCATTTAACTTGTTGTCTAGAACTAATACTAATAGAGCTGCGAGAGCGCAAATACAAGCAGCAACTGTCAAATCACATCAGGCCATATGTTGCAGAAAATTTAATTCATTTGCCCTGCGTTGACTAGTTGTCATAAATCAAGTAAACAAAAAAGTCGCTGCAAGTGCGTGCAAGTTGTCGCTCTCTCTCTCTCTCTCTCTCTTGCTTTCTCTCTCTCTCTCAATCTCTCACTCGTCTCGCTGCAGCACAAATGTTGGCAATAGTTTGTTATTTAGCTTTTCTTTACGTTTGCGATTCGGCTACATTACGCATACGCCCCGTTGTTAGCTTTGCAAAAATTGAATTGAACTCAACTGGCAGCACGACTATTGAAAATTGAAAAGAGCAAAAAAATGAAATGGCTGTGCGTGTCTAACGTCTAAGGCACACACACATACACACAAAAACATGCGTACAGCGCAGCAACAAACAGGAAAATCAATTAATATGTGCAGCTTCAAAACACCAATCCCAAAGCCTCCTACCACTACCCTTAGCCGTGGCCCCATACCTTGCTGCCCCCCGCTACAAACAGCACACAAAAATTTAATAAAAAGCCAAACAAGCATCAAGCAACAAAAGCTAAGCAAAAACAATACAAAAGGATATTCACTCCACACTCACACACACACACACACACACACACATGCTCGCTTGTTGGGGTTTGGGCTTTGTTGTTGTTGCTGCCATTATGCTACGCCTCTCATACTTCACGTCTGCCCCACTCTGCACTCTTCACTCTCCACTCTCCACTTGCCACTTATACTTTATTAGCTGCCTGCGTTTGGCTGCTTATTAAAAATCGCAAATGGTAAATGCGGCAACTGCCTCTGACCAAAGCAACAGAGCGCTGCTGATTATGAGCTTAGGCAGCGGCTATACAAGCCAGTGAAATTCCAGAGGCATTTACCCACGTAACCCCGCCGCCTCTGCCACTCTACCATGCCCAGGCTGCCTAATGTGCGCGCAGCGAACCACCCCCACCACCCCCACCACAGTTGGTTGCCTGCTTATATGGCTTACCTTTTTGGGTGGCCGACAAAACAAATGACAACCCAAATTATTTTGACACCATTACCAAAAATGTTCAACACACTCACACACATGGAGCACACTCAAGTGGCAGCAGCAGACTCTAGGCGGAGGCGTGGCTGTGGGCGGCTGCAAAGGAGTGGCAGACATGGCAACATATTGTGCCATGTTCTATGCAACAAAAACAAAGAGAAAAAAAAAAATACACACACGAGCACACAGAGACTCGCACACGCTCATGGAAATTGCTGGGGAAGTTGGCGCTGTTGCTGCTGCTGCTGCTGCTCTTGTGTATCACTGTCTGCCGCCCTTGTCGACCTCCCACGCTGCGTTCGTCCTGTCTGCCCGTCAGATTGTCCTTTTGTGGCTCCTGAATGCGCGTCCCCCTAATGCCAGCCAGCCAGCCAACCAACAAGGCAGCCAGCCCATTGCCCGATGCCCAGCCAGCCCAGCAGCTCTGCCGTCTGTGTCCGTCCTGGCGTCCTGCCGTCCTGGCCGTGTCTGGTCGTGTTGTACGTGCGTGGCGTGCGTTCTGCTGCAAATTGCCAGTTAAAATTTCTGACATGTCAGCAAACGGTGACTGCAGCGCCAACACACCATGGGAGCGACTGACTAGCTGCAAGGATGCACAGCATTAATACTGTAACAGACAAAACGGCCGAGATGTAGTCGAGCCATGCTCAATCTTTGGCGTATGAAATATAAGTTATCGTTTTTATTTCGTTCGTTTTTTTTTACCCCGATATATGTGTCTATCAAAGTGTCAAAATTATTGCTTGTTATTCTTATGGCTGGCAGCAATCGATTGGGTCAAAATATGCCGATTAATCAGGGCTTGTTTAGTTTTTGAGGTTATCGATAAGTTCGATAGGAAATTTGCTGACAGTTAGCCAAGTTGTATAAGTGATAATTGTTAAGCCTCAATGTTATCGATAAGTGTCAGAGTTTATTGAATGTAATTGTTATGACTATTACAGTTATCGACTGGGTCAATTAGTTATCGATTGACGAATAGTTTTAATTTTGCAATTTCCGTTGTTATCGATATATTTGATAGGAAATTGTGAACAGCTGCATTAGCATTGATCAGGTTGAGGTGTTATCGATACGTTGTGGCAATCGAAGTATTAGCTTTAACGTTTGTTTTTTTCATAGGTCATAGGGTTGCTATTCAGCATATATAGAAATCAATTGGGACCATCTTAATTTTAACTGTTAACTGCAATGCTGTTAATAAATTGCAGTAATCAAAGTGCCTTCAGGCTCTTACTATAATTATCGATATATATATCGATTAGTCAACATCAACAATAACAAACCTTAACCATAATGCCACAGTCTTACGTGATTTTCCATGACAAATCTTTAATAGATTTAATTTGGCATTCATTTAGTCAAATATCGATTATGTTGAATAATTATAATCGATAGACAAGCTTGCGTGCAATTTGTTCAATACGCAACTAAGAACAGGTGCCAAATGGCTCATTCTATTGAGTGTCAGATGCTCGCCCATTGTGCATACATTGCGATTTAGTCTATATATATATATATATATATATAAATTGTGTGCGTGTGTGTGTGAGTGTGTATGGATGAATGCTTGGCTGGTTAAGTGGTAGCTGGTGATGGGCTGCTGCTACATAGACGACGGTGCGGTGCCCGGGCAGAAGATCAACAATGGCACGCTTTGTCATACGAAAAATGGGCGACATGCAGCTCGTGTTAGAGAGTGAGAGAGAGAGAGAGAGAGAGAGGGAGACTGAGAGTGAGCTAAGCACAACATATTCAATAGATGTCCTGAGCCTGACTCGTTGCCTGGCTGTCGTCTGGCTGGCTGTGTGTGTGTGTGTGTGTGTGTGTGTTAACAGCTGCGGTGCAGGGCATTGACAAGAGTCGTAATTGAAAGGCAGCTGCTTTGAGAGAGAGAGACTGAGGCAACATTTTGTATAATATGCACAAGGAAACAACATAGTCGGATAAAGGTGTCGCCTGCACGACGTCAGCTCTGATGTGTTCGTCTGTTATCTTTGTGACAATGTTAGTTCAATATAACGTATAATTTGAACAACTTTCTCGCCTCCCCACACCCCAACACCCCCAGACTAGCCAGGACTGCTCCGGTTTCGAATTCAATTGTAATTTATACAGCTGTAATTTATACATAATAATAAAGTATTTAGTTATGATAAATATGATTTATGTGTCACAGTAGGTGCTAAGCTGCAGCTCATTAACTCTTATATGCTGTCGATAGACAATGTTTACTAATGCCGCTCTCGGCTGCGGGCCAGTTAATTGTCAACGCCTGCGCACGACCTTCAGGCTATAAATATATATACCTATATATATATATATAACTATTTGAAATTGAAAACTAAACGTTCGCCAGCTTACCATAAATATCTATAAAAAACTGAAATGAAATAAAATAAAAGCGAGTATTAAATGCGCAATGTACGGCGCGCATTTCAAGGGCGTTCGATATAATTTTGAACGCGTGCCGCGGCATACAAAACTCGGCAATTGGTAAGACAAACATAAAAAGCCCAAGACTGCATTCCAATGCTGGCCATAATTATGAGGCGGGGGTGAGGGTTAAATGCAAGGATGGCCAATGCTTTGACCCAGCTACATTCACTGCCAGCTGCTGCTGCTCAATTATGCAAAGCACAAAGAGCGAGCAATAATAAAAGCTGAAAAAAAAAAATACAAATATATACATAAGAAAAAAACAAAAAATAATTGACTGAAAAATTAAGGCGAAAAGCCGAAAAATCGAAAAACCAAAATGACGCGATCTAAATGCCATTGAAGTGTCAGTTTGGCCACGTTCGGGCCGAAGTTCGAGTTCGGCCTGAAGTATGTTGGCCATAACGCATTGGAGTATCAATCCGTATGCGGTTCAAGTTGGGTCACTTGTGCTCTGGCCTAGCCTGGCCTGGCCAGCCAATTGGTATTGTTGTAAAATTGGTATTCAAATGGCAGTTAAAACTCAGCACTCGACTCGGGCCGTGCGACAACGGACAAGCAAACACAATCGACCATCGAGTGTTGTCCATTGAAAGCAACTGCCAAAAATAAGTTGAGATTGCGCGCAACATGTGTGACACTTGGCTTTTGGTTGTCAAGTTGTTGTGCGCATTAAATCGAGTGCCACAGTCGAAGTGGCAACATTTAAGGGTCTTCTATTTTATTTGATTTTGTATTTCCTATTATATTGCTGTCAAAGTTCATGTCAATTGAGTTCAAATAAGAGCAGCTCATTTGACAAGAAATCTAGCAATTTGCTTAGCAAGCAAATTAAGTCTCTAACAAGGCCCGAAACCCATTTAATTTTCAACTGTCTTTGGAAATTAAATATCGTATTTCAAAACCAGTTTAGCAATATGTTAAAACAAGTCCGTTAGCTTGTAGGTTTTTTTTTTTTTTTTAATTTTTTTTTTTGTAACCCGTCCATCCCGGGTTCCCGTTTACAAAATGAAAATTCAGGGTATAATGAGTTACAGAAAAAGTATGTAACAGACCGAAGTAAGACTGATATATTCCATAAAGTAAATATATTGTTCATCTAGACGACGAACTGAGTTGATATAGTCATGTTCGTTTGTGTATCTCTGTCTGTTAGAATGAAGGAATTAATAAGAGTTAGAAACCTGAAATTTGTAGATCTTAAATGTATTTCAAATAATCAATAATAAAATAATTATAAATAATAATAATTAGTGTAATAATAATTATATATTATAATGATTATTCACAATTTTATATTATTTGGATAATCAATCATAAAATTATATTTTAATTGTCTTTGGAGTTAAAGTCCTCAACTTTTGCATTTAATTTATTTCAAATAATCGATAGTAAAATTTGAATATTTTTAAATTTAGTTACATTCATACTTTATTTAATTTTAATTTTTTTTGTACTATATTTTATCTATTCAGTCGTTAAATTAAACTTAATTTGTAAATGCAGCTAATAATTTATTTATAGAGTTGGAATTTTTACTTAAGCTATGAATATTCAATAGAGAATGTTATAA
Source organism: Drosophila borborema (assembly GCA_030914335.1). NCBI lineage: Eukaryota > Metazoa > Arthropoda > Insecta > Diptera > Drosophilidae > Drosophila > Drosophila borborema. The sequence continues at coordinate 5,876,433 of JAUESP010000311.1, read as the reverse complement.
ATAAATTTGGATTTTATCTATTATATTTTATATAATTTTTATTTGTATTTTTATTTATTTATTTATTTATTTATTTTGCCTGCTCTAAATTTTATGAAATTTCTTAAATTAAAATGCATATGTAAATGCAGCTAATGTTTGATTGAGTTTGTATTTTTACCAAGTTTATAAATATTTCATGGAAAAATCGAATTTTTTATTAATTTTTTACTTTTACAAGCTATGGCTCAGCGTATCTCTTAGTCGAATAACTACAACTGGAGCACTTTTACCTATTTTGATTTTCAATACATTTTTAGTGCTCATCTTTCACTCGATATGCATATGAATGCCTGCCATGGCCTATGCTAATTAGGCCAGCTCATATATAGTAGTAGATTCATATGAATCTTGGCATACGCCATATCACAGGCAGCACTATCAATAAACATCAACAAGCTCGCCTCGTTACGGCAGTGTCACAGCCGTCGCTCACCAAAACCCACCCTCTCTCCCTCGCCACACCGCATCCTTTGAGTGCGACTTTCTGCCTGAGCCCTGAGCCCTATCTATAACAATTTTCCCATTTGCTGTTGTTTGTATTGTTGGCTGTCAGTCGGCGATTTGGCGCACATTGATAAATGATGCATTGAGTAAACGCAGCTTAGTTCGACGCTAATTTTCTGTGACAAATTTCAACAGCTACATGTCAATTCTTATAGCTGAGTCGAGTTGAGTTGAATCGAGTTGCGTCCTGTGCTGTGCTTTGCTGTTATTCTGTTACTTCAAGTGTCGCCTGTCTATTCAATTTGTCCGCTGGGTAAGTTTGCCTTGATTGAGGCACTTACGGGACGCACTTAATGCCAGCTTGACATGCAACTAAGCTATTTACCCGACTAATACATATATATATATTTAGATTTCGATATATATTTATAGTATATATGTATATTCAGTTCCTTCCTTGTTTGCTCACTTATACTTGTTATCGCCACATCAGGCTAGCTGGCTTCTAGTGCAAATCTCAATGCCCATAAATCTATATAGCACTTATATTTATATTTCTCTCTATATATATATATGTATATGTCTGGGCATAGCTAATGCTAATCTATTTTGTTTTCAGCTTCTGTTTCCGTTTCGCCATTGGCAGGGCCCAAAATTAATGGTAATTTCATGCTGTCATTGCGCAAAAATCAACACGGCCCCCGAAGCGCCAGCAGAACAAAACACAAAGGTACGTAACTGGGGTAATTAAAAGTCTATTAGGGGTAGCTTCAAACTTACAGCTATAGAATACATCCCATTACCAAACAACAAAGGAGAAGAAGAAAAAAAAAAAAAAAACAGCAGAAAACACCTCAGAGTCTTACATTATATGGCCTATAGTACGGGGCTCTCTGTGTATATATGTTTAATTTTTTTTCTGGCTTTTGTATACTCGACGACGAAATGTTTGCCAATGAAAATAAATTGGCAAGACGAGCGACAACAAGGAGTTTCGGCCAATTGTTGTTGGCCTGTACTCAGTTGACTTTGACAATAGAAAATTGAAAAGTTCTCTGCGCCTTTTTTTGTCGCGACAAAACTCAATCAAGAATTTAAGCAAGATTTAATTAATATCACAATTTGGCCAGCATTTGCATAAGTTTGTACAATTTCGAAACTCATTAACGTATCTGAAGAAAGAGCAACACTAGTGCTTAATGTTTAGTTCATTAAAAGTCGTGAGCAAATTCTTGGTAAATCGTCTTCACACAGCTGAACATAAATTGCCAAGTGGCTTGGCTTGGCTTGGCTGACAGCCCTATCAATAAGTAATTAATATAATAATAACCCGTTAGCCTTGACAATGGGTTTATCTACAGTTTTGACCAACAATTCATTTAGCTTCTTACCATATATTTCAATGTTTATTATTAACTTTGATTAGATCATCGCTCAATTCGCTTAAACGGCTTTCATGAATTTCATATTACAATATATGTATATGCGCACAAGCATGGCTTTCTTCACACACACACACACACACAGCAACTAGACTAGTCGTATGCATATATAGTAGATATATATATATATGCAGTATATTATCATTGCTCATAGCTCATCTTATATGTGTGAGATGTGCTATGCATTGGCATCGCTGGCAAAGTTTAATTGAAATGCAGTTTAGCTTTTAGCTGAATCATGACTCTTTGAGCTTATGGAGTTATGTTAGTTGGCTCGTGCTATTGCACACACACACACACACAAGCGTACACGTGCACACACACACACACCTGTTTCTTATCTGATTTGTCATGGACTGCGAGACGGCAGATTGCCTGGCGCTAATTAATTAGCTTTATGCGCATAATTAAATGGTGTATACACAGATTCTTTTAGCTTTTTCTTTTTTCTTTTTTTATATTTATTTATTTTCGTCATGTTTGCACTCGCAACGACGACTCAGCTCGTCGAGTCGACGCTAGCCAAAAAAATAAAACTTTTGCCAGCCAATTTTTCATACATCTTGGCCATAATGGCCAGCAATTACGTTGGCCATCCGGCTGCCCTGACTGAGCTGGCTGAGCTGGCTGTGCTGAACGAGGAGCAAGTCCACTTTGCTGATGATCATAATCGTTAATACGTAGTCATAATCATAGTTATGCTAGATGTAGTCGTCGCTCATCTGCCGGAAGTTGGGCATACGAAAAATGTTGGCTAGTAATTAATGCCGTGGCCAGGTCCGGTCAAAGCGTTCAGCTTTTGGTTGCTTTTTTCTTTTGTGATTATTTGATTTTCACGGTTAGTTGAACGACTGAAATTATTTTGTAGCAATGTGAAAACTAAAAGATTGATTGATATGTGAATAAATATATACATATTCTGTACAGACATTATACATATATAAAAGGATTAGCGAGTTGTTGGGAAATGTCTGGAAATTCTTAATTAAATTTTGTACTTTTAATTGGATGATATCATCAGCAATATATGTACACACACACACACACACACACACACACACATTATCAATAGCACACATCATTATCTATCTATTATCATGCAGCAGCTCCGATTGATGCGTCAGGCGATAAAGCTTTTATGCAATCCACATGCAATGGCAAAGGAGGCACATCAATTATGTTGCCTCGCGCTGGCAGCAACAGTTTGCAAATGATTATTAACTTATTAATGTTTGCATTGTTTTTTAAATACGCCAATGTTTAATTGACAACTGAATGTGGGCACGTGTGTGGCGGTGCGGTTATCTGGACAATGCATAAAATTAATATCATGTTGCTTGTTTTATTTGTATTTTATTTTGTTGTTGCTGTTGTTGTATTATTATTAAAATTTATATTTTATCATTATGTCGTGGCTGGAGTTAACATTTTTTCAATCGTACGCTTTGTTAATTGCGTTAAGCCCAAGTCAATTATCAAATATACAAACCACAATGTTTATAGCGATGATAAAGCCGATGATCATGATGATGATGATGATGATGTTGTTGATGGTGGCGAGAAGGGGTCGTTGCCAGTGCGCCAGCGGCTCGTTCAGATTTTTAATTATAATTCCATGACGTTAACGACTTGTCTGTTCCCCCCTCTCTCTCTCTCTCCCACTCCTTGTGTATGCCTGTTGTTATTTTAAATAGTTTTGCCATTTCTATTGCCATTGTTAGTTGTTGTCGTTGCCGACAGTTGACATGGCGGGCTTTACAGTAGCTGACATCATAAATTGGCCAAAGCAACAGATGCCCACATATGGACAGTTGCCAAGCTGGCCTAGGCGACTGCGAACAACGTTGACCATGGCAGAAAATGCGTCAAGTGTGGTGAGCAAAGAAAATGCTGAAAAACTTCAGGTACTTCAAGCTACTGGCAAAAGTCAAAGAAAACGAAAAACATAATATAATAATGTAGATTATATCGTATACTTGGCATTAGCGAAAGTTAAAAGCTTTTAGAATTCACTTTAAATTAAAGCAAAAAGGCAACTCAATGAAACGGCTTTAAATTGTAAAGGAATTGATGTGAAGTGGTTGCTGATTATATTGTGCATATAGAAAACTTTAATATAATATAATACATTTTTTATTTTATTGCAAATTTTAAATATTATTATAAAATCAAATTCAGTTAAAAAAAAAAAAAAAACAAATAAATCAAATAAATTATAAATAATAAAAATAAATAAGAAACTAAATATTTTCATGCAGGTTAAAACCCAAATAAAAATACAAAAAATATATAAATTAAAATAAATTAATAATAAATACATAAACAAATATAAATAATATATATAAATTAAAATAATATATTTATTAATCTTAAAATATTCACAAATACAAATTAAAAAACAAAATTATAATGTTTGTCATTATATATATTTGATTTTATTTATTTTGTTTTAATTTTATTTTTATTATTCGTTTTTATTGTATTTAATTTTTATTATTTCCTTAAAATATTTATTACACAAAAATCACCAAGTAATTTTTTAATAAATTTTATAATCAATTATAAAAAAAAAATCATTAAAATCTTAATACTGTTATTTTAAATTTCAAAATGAATTCAAGATGAGTTTAATGCTAAATTTAAGACAAATATTCAAGTAAATTTAAGAATCTTAAGCAAATTGTGAATATTCATGTTTAAATTGCGATATATTTTAAATAAAAAAATGACTTAACATCTTTAAATAATTAAGCAACAAAATTTATAAATAATTGCAAACTCAATCGATAACTGTTTTTACAGTTAAGTAACAAAAAAGATTTTGTAAAATGTTTTGTACCAAATAAAAAAAAAAAAAAAAAAAAAAACTCCAATCAAAGGTCACAGATTTATAAAAGGAAAAGAGTGAGAGAGAGAGAGAGAGAGGTAGTGGCTATAAGTGGGAAAGAGTCTGAGATAGTTGAATAACTGATGATGGCAACAACCTTAGCTCAGCTTCCAGCAACAGATACAATAATCTGCGACGTGAAGCTGTGCGTTATTTTTATTTCTATTTGAATTTGAAGTTTTTTGAACCCTAGACCTAGGCGGAAGTCGGAGCACTTATGACTCATTTGATGGATAGATGGAGATAGAGCAGCAAGCTAGGCAAGGCTGCCGCTGCCAGTTCGAGCTGCTAGCAGCGAGAGCGAGAGTCCCAAATACAAATGCGACTTTAGCCATTTTTCGGTTACTTCGTGATTTTTTTTTCTTTTTTCTTCTTTTTTCGTGCTCAGCCTGACAACTTGAAGCCGCAAAGAGCAAGATATTTTTAGTGGCTGCCCCTTGAAAAACGTTTTAGGAGATGTGAGTACGTGTGTGTGTGTGTGTGGGCGTAATTCTCACCCACTTCAACACTTCATTTAATAAATGTTGTAAACACGCACGAATTGAATTATTTATGCTTAGTTGTCATAAATTCATTTGGAGCGCGGGTAGGCAGGGGCGGCACACCCACTGACATAATATGTGTGTGTGTGTTGTGGATGGGGAAAGGGGAAAGGGGAAAGTGGATGCTGCAGCAGCCGAAAAACAGATGTGCGACGGCAATTAAGCGAATGCCATAGCCGTTGACTGACAAACGCACTCAAATGTCAGGCGGCGCCTATTTTTAAGTTGGCTTTTATGATTTACGATTGCTGCCAGAGAAAGAGAGAGAGATGCAGCAGTGTTGGGTTGTAGATGGTGTGAAGAGACTGTTATCAGGAATGCGCCTAAAGTTGAATTCTGTAATTAGAAATATGTTGCCATTTGCAGCTTGCAGCTTGCAGCTTGCCACTGCAAAGTGTGTTGGCAATTAAATTATGCGCTGCTGTCTTTGCGCTGACCCATTTCCTGGAGGGAGGGGGGCAATGCTCAAAGGCAGGCAAACATTGGGCGAATGCCAGGCAACGCGAACGGATGCCAACATTACTGAGGCACTGGGCTAAAAGGATGCCTCAAGAACTCAAACAAAAACATTGGCTGGCTATAAAACCCACCCGCCCCGCCGTGGCATAGCTACAACTGGGCAACGTTGTCTGCCGCCAACTGAAATGAAAATGAAAATGAAAATGGAATTAAGCACACAAGTTTTGCCTAAGTATGTAGCAAATGTGCGTCTCTCTCTCTCGTGTATGTGTGTGTAAATTTCGTAGAACTTGTAGATATTTGTATGTGTACGTATTGCTTTAGCTCACTGCACTCGCTACAGATACTACTTGCCAGGCGAGTCGAGCCAAAGTGTTGCAAAGCGCAATGCAAACAAAAAGTTCAAGTATCCTCCTCACAGTGTCTTATGAGTGCTTTGTCTGATTGTGAGAGAGCTGGCATGTGTGTGAGTGTGTGAGTGTGTTTAAGTGTTTAAACTGTTACACTAGCTGTTGTTGTTGCCTTTACAAGTGAATTCACTTGCATTCTCATTGCCACTCTCCCTGACCCCTTTCTCAGCCAACGTCACCGCCTCTGCTACTGCATTTTTCGGCTGCAAAAGTCGAGTCAACTAAAATGGGCCGTTTATATGCTTATATTGTTATATTTTCCCGACATGACTTTCGGCTTGTCTAACTCTTCCTCCCTCTCTCTGCAATTTTCTTATGATTTTTATTTAAATTTTCTTGCTGCATTTCTCCTGCTAGTTGGTCGATTCAAATGTGAAATGCATTTCAAATCTGGCAAATTATTCAAACTGTATGAAACAATATACTAGTACATAATAAAGCAACTCAGAGAGAGAGAGAGAAAGAGAGAGAAGGAGCACAGCTTGAGATTATATTTTATGCAGAGAACTGATTGTTTAGCCTCGCAATTACTCGGCTGCCCCTCTCTCTCACTCTCTCTCTCTCTCTCTCTCTCTCTCTCTCTCTCTCTCTCGCCCTTTCATTTATGCGAGTTATTCATAAGTTTTTGGGCGAGCACATAGACAATGGCTCTCTGTCTCGGTGACTCCAAGACAAAGGCAATCAACAGGCAGATAGGCGAGCTGCCACTGAAAGCAGCAGCGTATTAATCTCTGAGATGGCAGCCGCCGGGAAGCATATGGTACTGCGTGCCGAGAGGACTTTAATCATTGAGGGGCGGGCAGACAAGTCTGCCATACGTATGAGCAGAGAGAGGGAGCGAACGAGGCCTTGGTTCGTCTAGTCATCTAGCTAGCTAGCCCTAGCTGCAGCGCTGATGCTCGCTCGTTCGCGTCCGTCCGTCTCCGTCCGACTCTGTCAGTCAGCGAATGTGTTTTGAATTATTGCGTTGTAAATTCAAAAAGGATAATGCGCCCGGTAGGGCTTCTGGATACTGGCAACAGCTACTCGACGTGGGCCTCGAAAAATGGCAAAACAAAAGGATATTGTGACAAGGATTTATTAGTGTGTCCTGCGTCGACGAGCACAGGGTAGACGCGTCCATTGTCTTGCCCAGCCCGTTGTCATTTATGAATTTCAGGGTTGATTTGAGGCACACACACACGCACGCACACACACACACACACACAGCACAGCACAGTTGACTGAGGTGTGGGGTCAACTGGGAGAGAGCTGCCCACTCAAGTGTCAAAGCGTAATTATTGCTCATTGCAACGCTCAGAGCTTCCGAGTTCAGTGTGCGCATCGCCCACATGAAGCAAACAGCAGCAGCAGCAGCAGCAGATCCTGAGTCCTTTTAGCTCAACACAACTCGACTTGATGCGGCTCAGCTGCGATTTATAGCATTCAATCTGTTTTCGAAAATATGCTCTGTGCGCCTCCATCCCATACCCTAATACTCTAACCAAGAGCATTATCCGCTACACAATGCATAAGTCATGCATTAAAGTTAGCTTATTTAATAAATAATGTTAGGTGGATTTTGTAAGAGATCTTAAATTATATTAGGAGAAATGTTCTGATTTTCTATCCTCTAGCAAGTTGATTTCAAATTTGTCAGTATACTAAGATATTTATAATTTAAATACAAAATTTGACTTGATTTGAAAGTCACTTATCTTATTACATCATGAATAGAAATGAATAGCGCATGCTGTATTAGACAACTTATTATGAGAGGAGAATCGTTGAACCGTTGTTCGCTATAAATATCCTCGATAAATTTCAAAGCTCTCTTCATAGATACTACTATATAGCTCTATCTGCATTCTCTACTCCCAAAGGGTATTTCATGTACGGCATTTGATGCAAAAGTTTCTCACTTGTTTTGCCCTTTTGCTTCTTTCAGTTTGCTGCAGTTTGGTTTAATTACATAGAACATTTCATGGCAAATCCTCGGTGACAAATGTTTTGTTTTGCTCCTTCGGCTGTGAGACGTTGAGAACTTTAGTCTTGAATGCGAAATTTAATCTCTATAAAGCACTTTAGAGCAGGTGACACGCCTAGCATCCACTCCGATCAGTGTTAAGTTCTTAATACCCCTTTTTCGGCTAAAAAGGGCCAATAGCGCATTTAAGGCACGCAAGCTGCTGCCTAGCTGCTCACTCCAAGCTCATCCCAAACAAGGCGAACAGAAAAGATTTGACTAATTTATTTAATGGCCCGGTTATTACACGAACATGACGCTGAGCCTGAATACAGAAACTGTTTTTTGGGTAGTTGTGGTTCGGCATGAGATGATGGCAACAGCAGCAGCAGCAGCAGCAGCAGCAAGAGAAGATGTAGCTAGAGTTGGGGCTCCTTTTGGTAGTTGCCTGCATTTACAAGGCATTGAATAATGACCAAATCTGCTGCAAAAGTTTTATTGCACTTGCCAAATTAATTTGCCACAAAGTAGAAGGCGCCAGACGTTGTTGTTGTTGTTGTTGCTGGTGTTTGGCACTTTGCTAATGTAGACTACTTGGCAATGGTAAATGGTAAATGGTAAATGGTAAATGAAAATGGAAATGAAAATGGCTATGCCGAAGCGAATGGAAATGACTATAGAAAACAACAACAACAACAACAACAGCAGCAAAACGAACTCGAGCTGTGGAATTGAAAGCTAAGGCTGAGGTTGGTCTCTATGCTGCTTTATCTTATTCTTTTCTTTTTTTTTTTTTTTTTCGTTTTGTTGGGTCTACTGGTATATATTTTCATCCGCTCTTAAATGTGCGTTCATTAATTTAATTTTTCATTATGCAGCGGGAAAATGAAAAGTGTCATAAGACCGTCGCGACATGGCCACGGCCATGGCCATAAACAAAAGGCCAGAAAAGCGAACTCAACCAAATGGTGCGGGCCAAAAAGGCAGCAGAAGCACCTTTTATTTTAATATTTGATCATTAAAAACAGTTTCCAGACTCACTAAGCACAAGATGACGGACCCACAGAGCCCGTTCCATCATAACCAAACCAAAAATGCGTTCAATTCACGACGTTTTTGATTTCGTTTTCTTACACACACACACACACACACACACGCACACGAACACGCACACCTTTGTGAGCGTCTTGTTTTTTTATGATGACAGCGCAAAATGCCGAGAAAAATGCGTAAAGGAAAAAACAAATCGTTGCACACGGCAGCAGCAGCAGCAGCACCAAAAGCAACAACAACAACAACAATAACCTTTAACGCCCCAACAATTAAGGCTAAACGCTTTTATAACATCAATTGTGGGCGGGGCAAGCCGAAAACTTTGGCACTGCTGCCGGAGGTTTGGAAAGTCCTCAGATTAATGACACTGCGCGATTTTTACGATTGTTTCTTCAAGTTGCGGAAAAAAAGTTACGAGCCATTCGGCTTTTTCTTTTATACACATACATTTACATATATATATATATGCTTGTATATATATATATATATATATGGTATATCTCTGTATTTTTGTTGTTTGAAATTTATGAAATTTTACCTTTTGGCCAAGCAATTTGCTCCATTTACATTCCTTATTATCCAAATGCGTCGAGTTAGCTGCGTTAAAAACTTTTCATTTTCTTCTGCTTCTGCTTCTGCTTCTGCTTTTGTTGTTGGCTTTTCCTTTATATTGTTGGCAAAGAATTTGTTCAGCGTATGCAAGTTACATAAAAATCGGCAGACAAAAGATTAAAACAATCTAGCGACGGGTCAGACGGGCAACAAAGTTTTACTTTTTCTATGCAGGTATTAGAAGAATTAAGTGTGAGAATGAGAGAGCAAGAGAGAGAGAGAGAGAGAGAGAGAGAGAGAGAGATAGGGCAGCTGAAAGCCGTAGGCAGATTGAAAATGTAAATTTTGTAGGCTGGGCGTAAAGATTTTAACAGATGTTAAGCTTTAAAGAATTGTAAATAAAACAAATTGCTATTGCAGCATGGAGCAAAATAAATTTGTCATTTCATTTCATATTTCCAAAAAAGAAAAATAAATAGATTTCAAGCCCCGCCTGATAAAGCGTTGAAAATTTGTAAATGTTTGCAATGCCAGCCCTAACAGAAACTGATTGCAGTTGCGCCTCTTCGAGCATAGAATTGCATATTATTTATTATGTCGCAGCACAGTACGTCGAGCTTCGAGCTTAGGGTGGTGCAGGCGTATGCTCACTCCACCCATTGTCTATGTTATCCACATGGAGAGAATTTAATAAATTCATCATCTTTCATTTAGTTGCTGGAGCCAAGTCTGTTACATGGCTGTCCCGCAGAAAAGAAAGAAATAAAGAGAAGAAAGAAGATTTAAAAAAAATGTAAAAATTATATAAATGGGTGTTGTAGTCGAAAGAGCGTTGGGGGCAGGTGGGTGGTGGTGGTGGTGGTTGTTGGGTGGTTGGGAGTTGGCTTGGCGGCAAAGAGATGAAACATTTTCGCAGACAACGTGCACTGAAGATGAGCGCAGTCGGCGCTGACGATGGAGCAACGTCGGAGTTGGCCGAAAAAAGCAAAAGCAAAATCGTGACTGTCATTTCAACGAAGCGAAGTTATTTTTCATGACAAAGCAGCCGAGAGCAGTCCTCCGACTCATTTCGCCAGCCGGCGGTAAAGCAGATAATGGCGACAGGGATCGGAACAGTTGTACGGGACAAGCGATGCCAGGCTGAGCAGGAGGCGGCGGCAGCAGGGCTGGGCAGAATGATTGCTGCACGGGAGGCTACATGATGTTCCTCGTTGTAGTTGAAGCTGGAGCTGGTGCTGGGTGTGCAGTGCAGGCTGAGCATTCCAGCGTTAAAATACCTTTTACTGGCACATTACCAGCAACGCGCGACTGCCCAAACAGCGCGCGCACAGCGGCATCACACTAACACACTAACCATCCCATCCAGCGCCCATTTGCCACCCACGAACTAAGCCAAGTCGACCAGCCAGGCAGCTGAAGCTGAAGCTGAAGCTGAATCTCAAACAAAATGCAGCGCTGTCGACGACGTCGCTGCGTTTTTCATGAAATTATTACGACTTTGGAAATGGGGTCGTACAAAATGTCGTTACGTTTAGGGGACGACCCTCCCCCTTCCCCCCGCGTCCCATACCCTTTTGACTTCTCCCTCGGCTATCGGCGGCGGTACGTTTTAGTTTATTGTAGCTGCCGAAAATGTTTGGAAATTGGTTAAAGTTAAAGACAAAAATTGAGAGCAAGCTGTATGGGGCTCTTCATATATAAAATCTATTTAACGATTTAGTCAAGAGTAAATCTAATTGTTGACAAGAAAAGCACAAGATCAGCAAAGTAGGGAGAGAGGGGGTTAGAGGGGAAAAAAAAAATCGAACAATAGAAATGCTGGGACCGATTGAAGACGGCAGCTTCAAATAAAGCAAAAGAAGAGAGAGTGAGGGAGAGAGAGTGAGAGGGAGGGAGTGAGAGGGAGGGAGTGACCCAGAGAGCATGAGGCATCACCTGAATTGACCCAAAAAAAAAAAAAAAAAAAAAAAAAAAAACAAATGTCGCATCTCATCTCTCGGCTGTCTAGTCACTGAGAAATGTTTGTCGCGCGCTCGTAAAGATCGCATTAAAATGCTATAAAAAGCAACCAGCGAGACAGAGAGAGAGAGAGAGAGAGTGAGTGAGAGAGGGATAGAGTGAGAGAGAGAGAGACGTTACTTTTATTTTTTATATGCCAGTTACTAGCACATAGCACACATATTGCCCTGCTTCATGTTCTTTTTCACTTTTCGTTTTTTTTACTGTTCTTTTTTTTTTATTATTATTCGACTTTCTCGCTAATGAAGTTGGCCGTCATCGGCATCATCTTCATTATGGTCATCATCATTCGAGAATGTAATAAGCGTGAAATAATTGACATTTAAGCAAAGCTCACGCACATTAAGACAATGGAACCAAGACACAACCGCCGGACAAGTTTATATAGCATAGAGCTCCTCATGGCTACCCCAGCTGCCCCTGTCCCTTGCCCCAAGCTCCCTTTGCCACGGTGCATGCTTTGTAGGCCAACATCAGAGACCGTCGAGCAGCGCTTTGGAGCCCAAGAGGCAGCGCTTAGTCAACGAGAATCATGACAGATGACCGCACGTACTTGCTTCTCTCTTAGAGTTTTACGGTCTCACGAATGGAACGCAGCCGGAGCCATGTGGCTGGATGGCGTTGGATTCGATGAGATGCGAACGCGTTGTCTGTAATTCTGGTGCGGTTACGTTTCTGGGGCATGAACCAAAAATGTAAAATAATAAGTTGAAAAAAAAAAAGAAAAGAAGAAATAGTCGCTGTGCCTGACCTCACCTCATCAGCTTGCCGGCTCGCTTACCTATTTCTGTGGCCACTTTTATTCTTCTTCTTCAGCTTTTCTTTTTGTCGATTTGCAAAGCGTATCATTTTTTTTTTTTTTTTGCGGCGTAGCGTGGCACCTGTGCGCGTTGCGGGGGCAGCGGCAGCAGCATGAAACATCTGTCAATGCGACACGTGATGTGTTTGCGAAATTTAAACACACACACACACATACACTGACGGCAAATTGTCATTTAAAGTGTGTGATAGTTGGGTGCCAAGGTAATCAGATTAGATGCCAAAATGATGGAGCGTACGAAATTTCAGAATTATTGCGGCTGCGCCTCGTTGAGCGCAGATACATTAATCTATTTTTAATGTTTAAATATTCGCTTTCTATTAAACGAAATAATGAGACTGCTTTTTATTAGCAGTATAGCCAATATTTTAGTACATATGCAATCAATTTACTAAATTGGTTAACTGACTAGCTATAGATGTGCTTAAAGATTATTAAATGCAGATTTATTTAATTTTTAGTAAATATGATTCAGATTTGCAAATGGTACTAGAGTAATGAATGATGAGACTAAGAAATTTTTCAATATTTATATGATAATTGAACAATAAGTATAATAAATATATTCCATCGAGTCTTTTGCATCTTCTTATGTGGCAGAGCTTTCTATTATGTAAGGTAGAAAGTTCAGTTCGTCACAGTTTGTATGTTGTCTTGTGCTGTTAGCTTTTATATCATTATATTTATGAGGCGATGTAAATATAATAGACAGCTTAGGAAAATGAAAGATATAAGGCTTAAGATCTATATAAAGGGCTAACAATCTTTTTGAAGTCAAGGTCCATTCTACAAGTCCTTGTGAATGATCTAAGTCAAGTGCCAATGCCAGTTCTGGGTCTTTATAATACAGTTCTTGATTCACCTAGTTCGTGATTGCATTAGAGATCTCTCACACGTGTTAGCCAACCGTTGAGTACGTAGAATTTTATATTAAACTTTATTACTCTATAGACTTACAAAAAAAAAAAAGAACTTAAATATAAAATTCTTTAATTTATATAATCCTCCAAATTATATAATTAAATTTCCTAATTTATAATATATTCATGTTAGTTTCATCTATATTTGTTCAAATATTTCAGCTTTTGACTATCTGAGCCACATTTTATATGCATACAAAATATCAAAAGATTTCCTTTATGTCCATACACACACACACACACACACACACACACACACACACACACGATAGACATTCTCATTTATGAAATCCCTTTTTGCTTCTTTTGTTACAGTCAGCGCCATCAATGACCTCAACTAACTCGTAAACGGTAAGTGCAAAATTGTCTGTAAAATGCATTTTAAACTCGCAATCAGTTGCTGTGGAGATGCTTGTGTAACGCAACCCTCGATTTCTCGTACCGTTGGCTATTACATAGAAAATAGCATAAAACACACTCAATGCGCCCCCAGCCTCGACCTTAGCGTCAACGCTGGTCACACCCAGCGCCTGCCCCTTAATGCGGCGCCAACTAAATTGCTTTGCGGAGCTCAGCATCAGGCAGCTTTACCTATAAACCAAAATGAATGACTGAGCGTAGGTCCCGGCGCGCCGCGAGGGTAGAGCACGCTGCAGTTGGGTATGGGAGTGCAATATAAACGGCTGTGAATGCAAATAGATGCGTTGTGCGGCGAGTATATGCAAAAATCTCATGCTGACTGCAACCTCGTCATCAGCAGCATCAGCATCAGTATCAGCATCATGATCATCAACAACATCATCAACAGCAGCCAGCAGCAGAAGCAGCGGCAGCCGGAAAATGCAATCGCATCGGGCGGTCATAATATGCTCGATGAGCAGAAGGGCGTAAATGAAAAGGGTTTAGGGGTTGATGTGTGGTCGCGAGTTGGCCCTGGCCAGCACAGCCACGAGCCACGAGCCACGAGCCACGAGCCATGAGGCATGAGCCACGGGCTAGTTGATGATGCTAGAAAATGTTCGCCACAGGCAATGTCATCATCGCCTTCATGTTCATCATCTGCATTCATATTAACATTAGCAGCAACGGCAGCAACATCGTGTGAAACTTTAAATGCAACATTTTGTTTTTATTTTCCTCCCATTGACTTTGACCACGCATAAAATATATCAGAGGCAACGCTCTACACCCATGCCGGCCAACTGCTCTACACCCATGCCCTATGGCATTTCGCTGAGCTTTTATTAGAATTATCTAGGAGGCCACACACACACACGACTTTCGTGCTTATGTGATGAATCAATTCGTAGCAAGAGGAACGCATTTAGCGGTTGCATCGAATGCGACTGCTATCGCATTACGCCATCTGCCGGCAGTTAAATGAGTTAAGCAGACCCGATTACGGTTACAAGGATGCTCCATTAGAGGAAACAGCAGCAGAAGCAAAACCAAAGCCTGCCAGGCACCACATTAATCCAACCCACTTGCCTGGGCAAACAACGTAATTATATGCAACCGGATAGCTGACTAACTTCAGCCTTTGCTGTTGCACCTACTTGAACTGAAAAGTTGTTTAGAGTGTGCTTGGGGGTTATGTGATCAGTGTTGATTTTAATTTTAGCCATAGAAATCATAGCAGGCAATATAAAATTATTCAAGAGTTTTCATTAAGCTATAGAGAGAACTACAAGTATGAAAGATTTTTTAATTTTGAATTTAGTAGTTGCTTAAGGGTATACGGCAATGCCTTAGATATTCTCTTCTTTTTATTATTTAAGCTGAAAAAGTTTTAATTTCTGTTTTTTAGAAAATCAAATTTTGATACTCTATAATATATTAAATTTTGATGATGAAAGGTATACGGCAAAGCCTTAAAAGCTGAAAAACTTCTTTGTATACTCTGTTCCCAAAGGAAAAAAGAGTATATGGGGTTTTTTTTTTAGAAAATCAAATTGTGTTTCTTTATATTTTCAATTTTAATATACTTAAAGGTATGCAGCAGAGTCTTACTGAAATTTATAGTGTAAAAAGCTTGAATAAATATATAAATATATATTTTTATTAAGTAGATTAACATAATAATAAAATATTAACTAGAATAACATAATTTCATGTTTGGCATAAATGTTTACAGCCAAATTTCTTCCAGCTGCTAATTAAACTAAAAAGCTCACTCAAGATTTTCACTTTAAGCCTGTTTGATTTGAAGGCTTCTAGCCTTAGTTAAGCTTCTATATTCGTGACTTGCAACATGTTTGAATTGTTCATAACATAATCTAAGCCTCAGCACTTCATATGATTGACTCATCACTTTTGACAGAGGATTCACAATAAAAACTATTAAAGGAAGTTGTCCTTGATCATGCTGCGTCGTCTTCTGCCCCTTGGCTAATCTCCAATTGGCAACAACACGTGCTCAATTTAGCGCTTGTTTATATTGTTTTTTTTTTTTTTTTGTATTGTTGATTTGTCTTTTTTGTTTTTTTTTTTTTTTTTTTTTTTGCCATATTTGCACAACCGACACCAGGGTCATAAATATTGTACGTCGCCTTTAATATGCAATAAGCTGTTGTATTTATTTACACAGCTCAACAAATTCCAATGATTTTTTCCATAACTCATTTGGCACACACAGCGACTAAGCGCCTCAATGTATCTGTGTGTGTGTGTGCCCCAATCCCAACCTCGTTGCCTTCCACCCACACCCCCGCCCATCGCAGCCCTCCGCTGGTTAACCACTTGCCACGCATTTTAAATCATGACATAAACACTTTCGCACATCCCAAGCAGCAGCAGCTCCAGCCAACCAACCAGCGAACACTAGGCAGCAATTTTGTTTATTTATTTATCTGTTTGTTTGTTTGTTTGTTTGCTGTTTGCTCGTTGTTTTGTTGCCGTTGCCAATGACTTTTATGATTTTTGTGGTCAGGGTTATGCAATTGCAGCAAGGGACACGAATTGAGCTCATCAGCAGCAGAATAAGTATATATAAATCTATATTTATACATTGATATATACTCGTACACATATTTGATGTATTTGTTGCTAAATTAATGATATATTTGCCAAGCAATTAGCTAAAAATTGCATTGCACTTGCAGTCAGCGAAGCGCTGAGGAGCTGAGCCTAGCTCTAGTCGAGCCTAGTTTGATAATTGAGAATGAACTGTAGGGATTGCCTTTTTATTCATTACAATGCTGTTTCAAATAAATGAGATTTTACAAATATTTTGTTTACTAAATACAAATGTTTTTTATTGAGTCGGGTATTTACTTGATAAATTATTAATATTTGATCTTGCTTTCTTTAAAATTAAATTTACATATTCACTTTTTCTTTTAATTTTATTACGAATTGCATAATTTTTGTAGTTCAGCTCTTATTGAGCTTAAGTCGATATGAGCTCAATAATTAATGACTTTATCCTTATAAAGACATCTACAGATTAAAACTTCTGTAAAATATCAGTTTTTTTCATTTAAAGTAACCTTTGTAAAGAATAAATTTACATTTCTATCAATTGCAAGCATATTTCTAGTTTCAAAAAAAACATATTCAACAGCCCGTCTGCAAATGTATATGTAGATCTTACAATCCATGTGTTTGTTACACATGGCGCAATAAAACGTTGAATATCCGCTGCAAGAGTATATAAACCATATCTAATCGGCTACGTAGAACGCTCTATATATTTCAGCCAGCTGGAGTTTGCCTATCTCTCTAGCCAGTGCAAATATTGTCACAAGCTGCCAACGACGCACGAAGACGTCGTGCTGTGTCGTCCAACTTATCAGATTTCACTGCGAAACGGTAGACGGACGAAAGATTTCGCAGTAAACCAAACCAAACTGTGCAACTATTTGCACAACTAATAATTCACTTTAGTGTTTCATTTAGTTCAAATATTGATAATGCCTTTGCACACAAATGCAGCTCAAATTTGTTGGCTCATCGGGACTGGGATGTGGAATGTGAAGTGTGGAGTGTGGAATGTGAGATGTGGAATGTGTCATAATGGCCATGCTTCTACTGCCACTGGCAGTCTTATCATGCACAAGACTATTCCTCTTTAGAAACATGACTTGGCCAAAATGAAAAGGAGAAAAAAAAAAGTAATAATGAAACAACTTAAAGTTTAATGTTTTTGAATTCCCCAAAGATGATGATAAATACCCAAAAAGCTATACAATGTACAATAATTTTTTGTTTGTTAAATTTTTATTGTATATAAAAGTTTGTGTGTGTGTTTTTTTTCTGCCAGCTCACTGTTGAGTTCTCAGATTTGTGATCTAAGATCTTGGATCTTGGCATGCAAGTCATGCGGCGTGTTTTCTGGGGAGTGGGGAAGGTCTCGTTGAGCATTTTAAATGTTTTTATTGGGGTCTCCCCACATACACTACTCTCCTATACAAACTGTGCCTGCATGCACATTCGTGTGTGTGTGGGTAAAATGTCAACATCATGTGGCAAGAAGAACTCCATAAGCTGCTTAGCGTTGTTAGCAATTGCCCATTTTTGGTTGGCTTTGATGCGGCCTGTGAGATGGCCTTGAGAATCTCTTTTTTGGCTTGTTTATGGCCGTTGTCTAAGCGTTCAATTGCTGACAATGAGCACAACAACAACAAAAAGAAGATGAAGCAAACAGAGGCTCCATTGAAAGCAGCTTTTCCCTTGATGCTTGCCGACATTTCAAGCTTGACGCTGAGAACTGAATTATTTGCAACTTGTTACCCATCCGTCAACTACACAACTTCAGATGCGCTGCGAGCTGAGCACAATTGCAGGCCATGAATTTCAATAAACCTTTGAATTAACTTGAGTCAATATGAGGCGGAATATTTTAATTGTTAACTTTCGAAATGGGAATTTTAATCGCGCTTAGCTGAGATGAGATCTTAAAGAGATTAAGTTTTTTTTTTTTAGACTGCATAGAATACGAATTTGCTCATTTCTAAGATTTTGTGATTGGGCAGCGTATATGAATTTCATCTGTTTATTAAATCTGAATTATGTGCATTGCTTTTACTTTGCTTATATTTTACTTATATTTGACTTGATTTTTTGCTTGGCAAAATAATTTTATTTATTATAAATTTTTTCATAAAATATAAATATTTGTACTTCTAAATTTAATTTGATTTCTATGTGAATTTCAAGAGAATTTCATGTTTTCATGCTATTTAAATTTGAATATAAAAATTCTCATATATGTAATTTTATAGCTTTGACTTCATTTTGCCTTAACAAACAAGCTCATTTTAATCAATCTTTGTGTAAGTCTTCTTTGACTCATCATAGAATATAATTTATATATCATGCATTTATTCAATTTCAATTTCTAACACTTTGACTTATCTCTGCCTTAAATTTCCGCTTAACAAACAATTCAATTTATGATTTCACTAATATGATTTTCACACTTTAGCTTGACTGCGATTTCGATCAGCCTTCGCGCTGACAATGACAGCTATATAACTAAATGTAACTTTAAAGCTTTCAATGCTAATTAGCTGTCTCACTAGAACGATTAATTGATATATAAAAAAATATTTAGTGCATATTGCTTAACTATTGAGAACCGCAATTCATCGACGCTTTTCAGTTTTCTCTCTAGCTCAATCAGATTTCTATTCAGTTCACATGAAACGTTTTTTTTAAAATCCATTTTGCTTATCAATCAGCAGAAATGTCGCAAACAGATGGCCATAGAGCGCGTTCAAATCAAATCTGTATTGAGTTGATTTTCGCTTGAATGGGGCTTTCAATCAGTGCCATTGGACTCTTTCAATCAGCTTAAGAGGGTGAAAGACAAAGAGTCGCGACGAGGCGTGGTCAGTTGTGGCCCGTTTGTCATTCACCTTGGCAATAACTTGGAGTGCACGCTGAAGCGGAAAAACCAGTAATTAAATGGCTTCACTTTTACGCTTTTTTTTCTCTCTCTTGCGACCAAACAAACTACTATAAAATAAAGTAAAAAAAAAAAATGAAAAGCTAAAAAAATAAAAGATGAAGAAAAACGCACGCCTTCTGCATTTTCTTTGAGCGCTTGTTGGGTTTTGCCTAGCAGAGCAGCCAGAAACGAGCACTGTACTAACCCGTCCAATTTGTAATTGAAACTTTCATTTTCATTTCTTTTCTTTTTTTTCTCTACTCATTTTTAGCGTTTTACTTTTTGGTTTTTTTTAAGCATGTACCTAATGAAAAACCGGCACAGCGCAAGATCTGTGAATGTGCAGCCGGTTGAGCTATGAACGAAACAAGCAATCAGTTAACATTCAGTTAACATGCTGCTGCTGCTGCTGCACACCGAATTCTCATGATACACTCTCTGTGTGCTATTTGTGTGACTCTACAAATTGCAATTAAATTCAAATTTATTCATATTTGAGCTTTGTCGCATCAGCAGCTTGCAATTGCAATTGAAATTGAAATGAAAATGTTGAGCAAAAATCGAGAGCATACAAATTGAAATGAAAGTGGAAAGTGTACAAAACTGAAAATAAATATGTTAAAGGGCGACAGCAATAGAAAAAAAAAATAAAGAAAAATATGAAAAAAAAGTATAGTTAATGAAGTCTCGTGTTGCTTTTCCAAAACAACTCATATGAAATATGAATATATGGCAAATGTCACAATATTGAATTGGCAATTGGGAAATGGCAAATGGCAGACTCGATTGATTTGTAGACTTTGGGCCTGGGCATTGCACTTCTTCGTTTTTTTCAATAACTTCTTGCTGGCTTTCACTGACGGTGTCAAGCTGGTCTAAGGCGAGTGAGTAAACAAATTGGCTTGAAATTTGATGAGTTTATGTGCGAGCGCTGTCGACAGACGGTGCGTCGAGACGTCGCCATGCAAGGGTTGAGATGTTGCGTAACGGGTGTCTGCCGACACTTAAATGCAAGGGGGCGGGGCGGGGCGGGACGGTGTATACCTAATGAATGACATGCTATACTAATGAATGAGAAGCAGCGACACGTTGCCCGTTAGTGCCTGTTACCTGTGCACAAATCAATGGCTCGACTCTAACAAATGATGAAATACGATACCTGGCCGCATGGCCAGCAGCGTGGCCGCTATTGCCATTGGCGCTGGTTGGTAACACAAATAGCCAGAGACAGAGTGCAGCTAGTGTAAATGAAACCCAAAGCCAAAAAAAAAAAAAAAAAAAAAAAAAAAATAACGGGGCCAATAGCAATAGCAGCCAAGGGATGACGATAAAGTTAAAGGTAAAAGCCAGGGGCAGATACTGTGGAGTATCTGCAGCGCCCAGCACATTGGGCATGTCAACTTAAACTTGTCTGCCATCAAACGAGCGAGAAAAAATTAAGCGCAATAAATAACGTATACGCCGCATAAGCCAACGCATATCATGGCTGTCCGGCCGGCGCCTCAATGATGGCATTAAAAAAAAAAAACGAAAAAAATTGCCCGTAAATGAACAAAAAATAATTAAAAATGCATTTTTCATTAAGGCATTAAAATGCACAAACAGAGAGAGAGAGAGCGAGAGAGAGAGAGCGAGAGAGAGAGAGAGAGCTATTGCACATTCACAGATGCCGGCAATGCCATTCATTTAATTCATTTATCTGTGGGGGGCATTTGGTATGGTGGTGCGTGGGGTGTTTGGCCTGACCAGTTCATTGATTACAACGCCATGCCTAGAGTTGGCTATATGGTGCCCGCTCCCCGGGCCTTTCATCCATTCGACGCTCGCTGCCTGCAGCACTTCGGCCACTTTTATGTCATTTGGAAATTATCATTAAAGCTCGTTGGGAAGAGCGAGCGGCCGGGGTTTATACAGCACAGATATGACCACTTCATTTTGCAAACAAACAGCAGCAACAGCAGCAGCGGCAACAGCAGCAGCCGCCGCCAACAACAACAACAATAACAATGATAACAACATCAGCAGCAACAACTTCAACTGTTTGGCCGGTTGGCTTGGTGGCGGGTTGCGGCGCGTGACGGTCATTGAAACAATGCGCGAAAAAACGCATGAAATTAAAACAATAAAAGCCAACAACAACAACAACAAGCAGCAGCAACAACAATGCAAACCGGCAACAACAAAATGTTCAGTTAAGTTTTAATTTTCACAAGTGTGAAAAATACTATTGAAAAGGCCGCACACAAAGTGCGCCTCGGCAACGAGCTATTTCCGCCTCGGCAGCACAAAAAAAACAACAACAAAAAAAAAAAAAAAAAAAAAAAGCAACTCTGCGAAACTGTAGAAAAAGAAGAAACAATCATGCGGCCACTTGTCGAATATTTAATACACTAAACTTTTTCATCTCACGTCAAACTTTTCAAGTCCAGGATCTTAAAGAATTTATATGAAACTCATAAGTTCCTCCCTATCGATCCTCGCAAACCCAACCCCAAAAGACAACCCTAACATAATTAAGTTCCTCAAAGAATCCAACACATATCATCTCATATAACAAAATATATTAATTTAAAAAGATATCTTTTGAGACAAAAAATATATGATATATGATAAGTAATATGATATTTATAAAATAAAATTAAATATTGCATGTGTTTATTAATCAATTTATAAGACTCTTAAATAGAGTAAATTAAGTGATTTAAAGTGATCTAGGCTAGAGTGAAGGACTAAGATATACCCTACTTAAATATGTCAATTTATTAATTCTAAATATAAATAAAAATACTAAAATACTATAGCGTAAAAAATTATTTGTATAAATCAATATTCATTATCATAACTATTGTCAGAAAATAGTAAAAGTAATATAAATAAATCAATAATATATTGAAATGCTATTTCTATAAATTTGCAACTACAAATATTTTACAGTCCAATCTAGATTTATAAAAAATAAAATCAATTTTATCCTATCCAACATGCTAAAAATATCAACTAGTCCCATTTTGACATAGGTAATGGGTATATATAAATAAAAGAAGAAGAAACAGGCAAAAAAAAAAGAATCTCGTCATGAAAAGAATGTGGCTCGCTGTTGTCGTTGTCACTTTGCTGAATTGCTTTTGGCCCGCAGTGTTAAATGATGTGCATATATACATATATATATATTATATATATACATATATATTATATTATATATATACATATATATTATATGGAAAATCATAATCCACTTGCTGTGCCATTCAACTGACCTGAAATGGCTCAAAATTGTGTGTTGAAAATTAATCACAGGCATGAATCGAAATCGAATTAAAGAAAGCCTTTAAAGCACTCCGATTTCTGTAAAAAAATCTAAATGTAAAATAAAAGCTCTGCACATATTTAGCAATTCACAAATTACATTCATTGATCACAAAAAAGAAATTTAAAATAAAATATAATAATAAAAAATAAAATAAATAAATAAGAATAAAAATAAATAAAAAAATGATATATAAAAAATGAAAAATAAATAAATAAAAATAAATAAATACATATAAAAAATAAATAAAAAAAATATATATATATAAAAAATACAAATAAATAAAAAATAAAAATAAATAAATATAAAATAAAAATAAATAAATAAATAATAAAACAAAATATATATAAAAAAAAAATGAAAAATAAATAAATAAAAAATAAAAATTAAATCAAACAAGAAATATATGTATATACCTATATAATATATAATGAATTCAAAATTACCTACAAAGCAATTATTTTTGAATTAAATAATTGTATTGAAATTTATAGCGAAAATAAATGTGTTAAAATTGCAGTTGATTGAATTGAGGCAACAGCCAACAGCTATGCCTAGACGCATATGGAGCTGAGGACTGGTAAAAAGTGAATGTCTGGGGATATTTGGAGTGCTCCAAAAGGCTAAGCTCAAGCCAACGATTATTTCTAAGCTCAATAAATAAGCGCAGTCAAATGAAAGTGAAATCCGAGCAACATTTGTTGTTTTTCTTTTCGGTTGTATTTTTTTTTTTTTTTTTTCATTTTTGTGTGTGTATATTTTGGCCATATTTGTGGCTGATTTGCTAGTCATTCGGCAATCTTCTGCTCTTGGCTCGCGTTCCGCATTGTTGTGGGCTTATGCAATCTAAGCGATTCCCAACCTCAATACCAATACTCCATGACAATGATGTGTCACATTTTGGGCTGCGGATGCGGCAATGTTTGTGGCTGCTGCTGCTGCTGCTGCTGCTGCTGCTGCGTCTGTGGCTTCCACTTCAGTGTTGGCTATGCATAACTGTAGCTGCAAATCGGAAATGTAATAAAAATGGCTAAAAATCAATTTTCATTTGCTTTGACGAACAGTTGCACTCGCTGTTGTTGCTGTTGTTGCTGTTGAAGCAAAGTGAAGTAATCACAGTAAACAGTAAAGTAAATAAATAAACTGATGAGCGCCAGGCTAGCAATATTGTTGTTGAAAGCAACAACAACAACAACAGCGACAGCAACAACAGCGGCAGCAAATACAAAATTGAACTGAAGAAATGCCAATCATGCGCGATAATAACAACAACAACAACAACAACATGAAAATAACAACAGCAACAACATTTACCAAAGATGATGGCAAATGATGACACAGTGTTGGGGTACGTACGTATATATAGCGAAGATGTACTCAAGCCAGCTTTGGAGGCAACATGTCGAAAATCAATTTAATGCAGTGCAATCAAAACTTAAAATTGAACGACCATGCAGCCAGCAAAGTTGAAAGTGCTGAGAGCGCAACACCAAACAAACAAACAAACAACAGCAACAACAACGTAGAGCAATTGCTGTGATTAGTTGCATAAAAGCGTCTAAAGGTACCAGGATGAGTTATCTGAATAGCACAAATGATGACTTGACTTCAATTTTCGATTGTCAACCGAATTCATGTTGAGCCATCTGAAGCGATTTCATAATGTGCCACTTTCAACGGAAGTGTGACTAAGCAGCAAATCAGCGCAACACGAGTTTAGAGCCTTTGCGAAAGTTGTGATTGAGACTAATATACTAAAAGAAATACATACTTACATATGTATATATGTATGTAATGATGTATGTATATATGCATGTATATATGTAAGTATGTCTTTACTTCGCTAGCGTTGCGAGGCGTTGAGTTGTATTTTCTCACATAGACAAATTGACAATTAAATAATATATATACATATATGTATAATAATATATACTAAATAATTTATTAACAAGTACGTCTAAACAATGTATGTCTCATCAGAACATGAACAGAAGCATAATATAGGCTTCATTAGTTGTGTTCTTCCCTATAATTTATCTTTTAAACATCGGCAACGGCAAATTAATAAATAACCAAATTTCAGCAATTTGAGAAAATTTAAAAATTGTTAATTAAGTTTAATTAACAGTATTTTGCACCCATTACAAAAGCAAAGTATATTTTAGAAGCACTATAATTTTTTACAATATATAAATAATAAATTTCATTTTACAGTTATTATCATATTAAAAATAAATATAATAACATTTTATTTAAATATCTAAAAAGAATCATATCAAATTATTTTACAAAGAAAATAATTTAAATTATTTAACAATTTTCACAAAGAAAATTATTTTAATTATTTAATATGATTAAACACTTTATTTAAATATTAAAAAAAAAAAAAAGAATTTAACTAAAATTATGTTACAAAGAAAATAATTAATTATTTAAAATTTTTTTTGTACAAAAAAAAATTAAATAATATTATTATTATTATTATTATTATTATTATTATTATTATTATTATTATTATTATTATTATTATTATTATTATTATTATTATTATTAATTAATTAATTTTTTTAAATAAAATTTATATTTTAAAATAATTAAAAATTAATTAAAAAACACGAAAAATTCTGATATTTATTATATTTATATATTATATATATATATATATATATATATATATATATATATATATATATATATATTTTTTTTTTTTTTTTTTTTTTTTTTTTTAAGAATAAAAATTTTTGCACTTATTTTAACTAATGCTCTCATAAAAATGCTTTAAATTTAGTTTTTGCTAATTTGAATAATCTTATAATTTTTTTTATTTATTTTTTTTTTATTTTGCTTATATACGTACCACAACTGGATATTAGAATCATCTCTAATAAATAAATCCAAAATTATGTTTTTTTTTTTTTCTCCATAATCAATATTCAAATTTGTTAATTAAAAATTCAGTTCTTCTCAATGATTTATTATGTTTCAGAAATTGTCTTTAAAGCTATTATTAATTTATTATGAAGTTAAATGCAATATTACCCTCTCTCTCCCCGCTCCCCTCTCCACTCTCCACTCTCTTTTGCTGTAGCTCTTCTTTTTGCTTACTATCGCTCACCATATATCAATTTCATATTATTATTCATTCAACTTAATTTTGTTGTTGTCATTCAAAATCAAATTGAAATTGGTTTCAATTTTACAGGCATTTTTGGAGCTTTTAATATTTATTTGTAATTCAGTTGCTTTCAATTTCAAGTTCATCCGTTTCAATTTCAATTCATATCTGAGATTTGAATGTGTAACAATGTTTTGAAATGTTTTACACATTTGACTCGAGTGAATGCATTTTTTTTCCCACTCACAAAAAGCCGCTGACCATAACCAGAGTCTTAGCTAAAGGCGACCTTTCTTTAAGCTTCAATGTCTGGGCTATTTGTGCGTCTAAGTGTGTGAAAAGCTGTCGGGAATTTGCATAAACATGCCATAATATGCGATTATCATATCGGCATAGACATGGTTTTGTATATGGGCTATACACACGGCTGACCACGCCAACGCCACCTTCACTTTCGACGTGGAGTTGTTGCTGCTGTTGCTGTTGCTGCTGGTTTTATTTTGCTTGTTGCTTATTTTTTCATATTTTTATTTGTTGTTGTGGAAAAATTGTGTCAACAATTTGTTGGCCGAGCTGTTGCGCTCTGGCCTAACGAGCCACATAAACATTTGAATATTTCGGGCATGTGCAAGTGTTTCCGGCTATCACAACTGAATGTATTACATGTGGTGGCTGTGGCCATGATTGGGCAATTGGGGCTATGACTGGGAGATGCGATGCGATTCCCACACTTTGGCACGCCTTAAGTGGCCAAGTTATGCAATGTCTTTGTCCATCCGGCAGCATATAAATCATAGCGCTTGCAGTAAGCATGGCGTCGGCGACAACAATTGGACTTTATTGAATTGAATTGAAGCGAATTGAAGTGCGTTGAATTCAATTCAATTGAAAGTTGACTTTTGTTCGCACATCAAACTAATTAGCAGTCAGACGCGCTCAATTATGAGAGCGCACAACAACAGCACTCAGAGTCGAGAGACGAGAGACGAAGTGAATAAGTTGCAGTTTTAGAATTGTTTTTGATTTATGGCATGAAAGTTGCACGACCTTTTGGGGAATGTTGTAGCTGCAGCGATTCCCGTTATAGCCTCGCTCTGGTTAACGTTGCGTATGAGTAATCGCTAAACGATTTACGGAAATTGCCATACGACATTTATTTAATTTATATTCTTCTGTTGCGATGGCAGCGCTGCCAGTCGTTGTTGTTGTTGTTGCTGCTGCTGCTGCGACTGCTGCTGTGAATTTTTTGGTTAAATTAGTAATTAATCGATATAAATTAACACATTTATCGTTTCAACGGGGGCGAATCTCCGATTTCCGAGGCAAGACAGAACGTGTTTAATGGGATCACAACGACGTTAAAATACACTTGTTAGCATGTGAGCTTAAAATGTATTTGATTGAGCTCTATTATAACAAATATATATATAAATAAAAATAAAAATACATAAAAGCACAATTGTGCATATGACAATATATAGTTATGCCATTAATCGAACGTTGATCACAGCATAATTTAATAAAAATAATTACGTCATCTGAAGAATATTTACAAACCTTTAAATGCTTCAGAGCAAAGTTTTCATTCACATTTATCATTTATATATCGTACATCAAAAGATCTGCTAATGCTGTCGAACATGTTTGATTAAATGTTAAAGCTCCCGGCAAGACAGCGTATAGACAAGCTAAAACACAAATCGAAAACGAAACGCATGCCATCAGAAATGTAAATTTAAATTCCCGAGGTAACTGAGTCATCTGTTGGATCAGTTGAAGAGCGCTTGGTAGACGCTAATCTGTTTATTGAATTACGTTTCGTGTCTTATCGATAAACATACAAATGGACAACAGCCGCTTGTTATATCCACTTCAGTTGGCCCGTAAATCAAGAGATATTCGCATCGATTCAGGATGCCGCAAATTTCGCACTTTCAAATTCTTTTTTTCGAGTACAAATTTTGCAACTCATTGAGGGCAACGGTTATTGAAACATTTGTCGAGAAAAAAACAAAACTTGAATACTTAACTGAAAGGAATAAACAAACAACAGAGATTCAAGTCAAGATTGTTCTAGTCGAGAATGTTCGACTAGCAGATACCCCCGAGTCAATATGCCTGCTCACTCTCAGCTACTTTTATTTTTTATTTACTTTACCTCTATTTATTATTCATTTAGCACGCACGATAGCATCTACAAATATGTGCTCTGTTAACGCAGCGACTGCAGCATTTTCATTGAATTACTTTTCTTTTTGATGCACTTTCTAAATAAAACATTTAGAGCGTGTTAATGACATTTAAAAGTGCATATTTGCCAATGCTATAAATAAAAAATCTGAAAATTACAAAATTTCTGCACAAGTTTGACTCAAACAGACAGAAGGACATGCCTCAAGCAAATCTGATGTATCTTTATATATATATTTATTAATATATATTTATTGCTATTTTTAAATATAATAATTTTAAGAGCTCAAGTCTTTACTTGTATTTATTTAATATATTTATAAATTGAATTTACATATATTTTTTTTTTTTATTTAATTATTTTAAATATATTTATTTAAAGGGTTCTGCCACGCCTTCATTTGCCTGCTGCATGAAACCATTCCACTCTAATTTTTCATTTTTAATGGGTTCAAGGTAAAATAAGAAGAAAACTAACAAACACGAAAACTAATTGAAAGTTCCTGTAGCGATATCGTGTCTTACTTAGCTTGGCCGCAATTCAAGCCAAATTGATTCTTGCTGTTTATTTTTTACACCGTTGCATTAACCGTTCCATGCGTGTGTGTGTGTGTGTGTACGTGTGTGTATTGGTGCATTAACTAACTGTAGTATCTGTGTGTGCCCCATTTAAGCATCTGTTTCAACGTCTTCAATCAATTGATTGATTATGAAAACCATGCACGCAAAGCATAATCAATGATGATTACAATGATGATGATAATGATAATATGAACTGTTAGCATATTTATTTATTAATATGAAATAACAGCAACTGTCGACCATTGCCAAAGCAAAGAGCAACAGACACAACATAAATACAAATTGTTATTAATGTTTGCTTTAGTTTTGTTGATTTGTTCGTGCCGATTTGTTATTTCTTCTTTTATTCATAACAACATATGCATTCGTCTTGTTCGCTTCCTCTACGCGTGAACTCCAATGGCTATCGAGCACAAGGTTATTCTGGATGCAAACATGAACCAATCCAGCGGGCATACGACTCTGATGTCTATATGGCATTCAATTTTGCAGTTATGTTAGCTGCAGTTTCACCATCACCTTGTTATAGTTTCAATTGATTTTTATTTCATATGATATATATACATAGATATATAAATATATTAGTGATCAGACCCGGTTTGGATCGTGCGTCGCGACTCAAATACGCTGGACCGGCGTGTCGGCCATGTGCCGCGCGCGAAACCGGCTTGACACGTTGCCAAAGTTAGTTAGATATTGTTTATTTTTATTTTGTATTTGATTTTGTT
Organism: Drosophila borborema; assembly: GCA_030914335.1. Classification (NCBI taxonomy): domain Eukaryota; kingdom Metazoa; phylum Arthropoda; class Insecta; order Diptera; family Drosophilidae; genus Drosophila; species Drosophila borborema. Next base: position 5,847,086 of record JAUESP010000311.1, on the reverse strand, counting down.
GTTGTTTTTGTTGTTATTTTTTTTTTTTTCAAATGCCAATGGCTGCCGCATTTCGCAGGCGACTTTTACTGTTGTGCTGTGTGTTTTGTTAAACTTGAACTTGCGAGACGATGCGTAGCCAGCTTCAGCGAATGCCAGCCTCAGTGTGTAGCTCAATTTGTAGGCAGCCATAGGTAAGCTGACCCATTGGTGAGGCCAAAATGCGAAAATATAGCCCAAGGCACGCCTATCTCCTAACGCGGCGCAGGCGGGGCAGGTGAGGTAAGCTCAGGTGTCAGTTGCAAGATACCAAGTGCCCAGTTGTCCGTTGCCAGTTGCCAGTTCCCAGTTGCCAGTTGCCCAGTGAGTTGGTTGGCTTTGCCAGTTGATACTCATAGTTGGTCAGGCTTGTGAAAGTTCAGCTCAGTTCAGTTCAGTTCAGTTCAGAAAACTTTCAAGTGCAGCTGCTAAACTTGACAAGCTCTGGAGCCAAAAACTTGCAAACGGATTCGTTAGATTTACCTGACTGTGCTCAATGCTTGAGGGTATTCCAGCCCTGTCCTGTCCTGTCCTGTCCTGTCCTGCTCTGCCCTATCCTGAACCGACACACAAAGTCTTATCATAACTGTTGACATAGAAGACATGCCATAGCTTAAGGAACAGCCGGCACTGGACTTAAGCTGCTTATGAATTATTTGGCAATAAACGTCAGCGCCAGCCATTCAATTGGGCTTGTGGCAGCAAACGTTAGGCAAATATTATCAGCTTATACTTAAAATGCATTTCAATGAAACACGACGAACTGAATAATATCCTCAATTAAATACAACTTATGCTAATAGAACAGATTGCAAACAATATTATTATTATATTCGACTTGATAGCAGCAAAAGCAAAAGAAAGAGAGAGAGAGTGTGTGAGTGTGTATTAACAGATTGAACGATATAAATACTTATACATAATTAGCACTTGTGACTTTGTGAGCTTAATTTAAGAATCACAAAGAAAGGTGATAATTTTGTATAAGATAATTGCTGCAGATTCTGTAATCAAATGATATAATAATAAAAAATATGACACGAGACTGTAGCAGAGCATCACCGAGTCGCTCATGCCCACTTTTTGATTAGCAATTAACAGATTATTACCTGATGCGCTGGCAAAGTGGAATGAACTCAAAAAAAACAAAACTCTATGCGGCTGTTGTTGTTGTTGTTGTTCGACTGGCCTGTCCCACACAGAAGAGCGAAAGTTGCAGACGCTCTGGCTTTTGTCAGTTTTTGGTTAGAGCTTTCGCATAAACGACAGCGATTTAGTGTCACGAAAAACTTTGCCATTTTAAGCATTTTGGCCAAGCTTATGGAAACCCGTTAGCAGCGCCAGTCACGGTCCATCCAAAGACAAAAGATCCACAAAGATCGCTGGCTGATCGATGATCTTTTGAGCTATGGCCAAAAGACTTTCTTCGCAACACAAAAGCGTTGAATGACCGACAGTCCGAAATGAAAATCGAGCAAAAATTCATTTGATTAATTGTTTGAACACACACAGAGAGGTGGAGGAGAAAAAATAAATGCAGCTAAAAATGGCAACTCCATAAAGCCTTATCTGGATTTCGCAAGAAAAGTCAATGGATGCGAATGACTGTCATGTCTTTTCTTTCATATACGCACATATTTGTAGCATTATTTCGGTTTATTGTTCGGCTTCTCTCTTATACAATTGACACCAACAGGAACTCGTCGAAATGCATGCTGCCTCTACGTGTGTGTGTGTGTGTGAGAGAGAGAGGGAGAGAGGGAGAGAGCATGTGCGTGTGGGTGCTTGTCATTGTTGTAGCGAAAGCAAAGTTAAGCCATTAATATGCATGATGAGCTGTTTGCAAATCCAAGACCAACTCGGGTCTCAAAAGCTTAGAAAATACACAAATTTGTGTTAAGAGAGCCAAATATAATATCTACATGAAGTAGATTTTCTCTTTTTTTTTTTTTTATTTATACACTAAACCCATTGGCTGTGGGAATTTAGAGAAAATTGCTTTTGGCATGAAATTTGACCCTTTAAATGTAGATTCTTGATGAGTTGAGTCGATGTGAGATGAGTTTATGTTCGTATAAACAAATATGTGGAGCTCGTATGTGTTAAGCTTGATATTTGTTGTAGTTCTTTTAACATCACTAGTGGATTGAATGTACTTAAATAAAATACTTAATATACAATTAATAGAGTATATTTATTGATGCTCAATCATCATGATCAATGATCAATCAAGATTGAGGGTATCTTCCAGTCAGCCTAGTCATCGACTAGAGCTTCTTCACATTGATATCATATTGACAATTGATAAGTCCACAGTAAATGCATTTGCTCGCATTTGTTGCTTGTCTGCTTCCCTCTTTGTCATATTTATATTTCAGAACTTTGTATTTACCCTATAGGCAGTTATTTATGCCTTAAGCTGCTTCGTCTCAGGCTTCACAGTAAATCATTGCATAACATATATCATTGTGTATGTTAGCGAGTATATCATTATTATAACGAATAATTGCTTACCTGTTCACTTATTATTATTATTTATTTATTTTTTTTTTTTCATTAATATGGCAATATGTTATCAGTTTGCGCAATCAAGGCAAGCAGTCAATTAATTGTATTTACTGAAGCCAAGGCGTTCCGCTACAATAAGCGTGTGCTTCAAAATAAAGAGAATGAATATTCATCAGGCTTTAAGAACCTGCCATTAAATGCCAGCCAGCGTCTAACGACGACTAGATTAGTTCGTTCTAGCTGTTTGTCTGTGTGTGTAGATGATTTCTCTGCCAAGTTCAGGGCAGACATCAACAACTAGATGTAGTACAGCAAGCATAGCAAGCTCTTGGCCAAGGAGGACTTGAGAGGCGGACGCCCTTCAATTTTTTGCAACATTCTTTTTCGGATGCATTTGGCTGCACTCTAATTACATTTGAAGTGTGGCCATTGGCCAGCAAGAGCGAGCAAACTTATCAACATGCTCATCATCACCATCATCATCGTCGTCGTCGTCGTCGTCGTCGTCGTCGTCGTGGTCATGATGGTCATCATCATCATGATTGCTGCATACTTGAGCAATGAAAAGGGGGCTTAACTCTAGACCAAAGACTCTTGCCTGTGCGCTCAAGCATACGACTTTGTTTTCTAATTTGGCTTTAACCTTTGCCAAAGAGTCAGCTCCAAACTCCCATTATCCATAGGGCGCACACACAAAAAAAATAAAAAGGAAGATAAAACACATAAAAAAAAGTAAAACCCACAGCAACGAGAGAGAGAGAGAGAGAGAGGAATAATGAATGGTACAGTCAAGAGTTGTAGACATGAAAACGAGCCCCAAAAGTGGAGGTAATTGAACCGTGGCATATAACCTTGACTTAACCGTGGAATTTTGCAACTCGTTGCCGCTTCGCTTGTCGCATTTCCTCTTTGTACATCTCCCCACCTCTCTCTCTCGCTCTCTCTCTCTCTCTCTCTCACGCCCAGTTGAGATGTTGACCCCCGAAATAATAATGGTCAGGCGGGCATCAGGTGGGTACACAACGTTTCGCCAAAGGCAAATGAAAAATTCGTGCATCGCTTGTCATATATTCGATTTAAGTTTCGTTTTGCAATTGAAATTTCAATTGAACAGTTACCGTTGCAGCTGCAATTGCATTGATCCTGCCGAGTGAAAGTTTTCCTTTGAACAGGACTTAATCGACTTTTTTTATGCTTTTTTTTCGTCGAACAGCTGCCCAAAAAGTTGTAGTCACAGAGTTGCCAGAGTATGTGCATATTTATAAAATAAATAAATAAATATATATATATATATATATATATATATATATATATATATATATATATATATATATATATATATATATATAAATGTATATAAAGCAAGCTACGTAGGATGTCTGTGTGGCATAATAAATTGTTCAATGGTATCATTGTAGATTGTTTTATGTTTTATGTTTATTGTTCTATGACTATGTAGATCTTTAGTAAATTATTCTTTATTTGGCCTGCAGCTCAAATATCTCAACAATATCTGAGTGAAGCAAAATTCGTCCGTCCATCTGACTGTTGATTTGATTCATTTGACATAAATTTTACATCTCTCTGGACACATATAAAAGATATGTTCTAAAATTTTGCAGCATATACTATATGAATAAATATTTATCATATGGAATATATCCTGTATTTTCCAAAATTTTTTAAAATTATATTGCCAAAATAATTAATTAAATAAATACATATTCAAACGCTCTATCAATTTAGCACAGATAATGTTCATAGTATATATAAATATGTCTCTTGGGGCCATATCTTATTATTCTCCCATTATTCTCTATATAAACAATTTCTATATTATTTAACTCATTTAACTCCCATCACTGATAATTTGGCTCTGCCTAAGCCTTTAGATAAACTCGACTTTTCAAAGGAATTGAATATTGGCTTTCAGTTAAAATCAGCTTCAATTTGATTGGTATAAAGCTGTTCAAAAGTTTAAAGTTTATGAGAACATTGAGTTGAATAAATTCGCATTGTTTATACAAAATCAGCTACACAATATCATTTCCTGATGGGGCGAATAAAGGCAAATGCTTGTGAATGCATTTGGTTAATTAAGCACAATTTATAATTAATTGAAACGTTTTTGCGCGCTTTGTTTGTGCGTCGCTCATGTGATGGCTGTCTGACTGTCTGACTGTCTGGCTGGCTGGCTGACTGACTGACTGGCACTCAACTTGACATTAATCCAAGCTGTCAGTTGCCTTTGTTGTTGCTGTTTATTGAAATTGCGGCTTGAAGTGAGGAGAGCAAGCCAAGTCAACGACACCTTGGGTCATAAAACGCTTCAGTTCCTGTTTGACATTTTCGGCTAATAAAGTTGAGCTACGAAACTCCAAAGCTTATGACCGAGACCCAGACCGAGCCCGAGCTCGAGCTCGACATCTCGATGAGGCGCCCCCTTTCGAGCAGCGCTTAGCCACTTGAGTGCATTGCACTTGACCGCATCGTAAATTTGCCAGTCATGGCTAGAGGCTGGTTGCAGTTTAGCTGCCCCTTTTGGTGGTGCTTGCCGACGCTTGCTGTCAACTTTTAATTTGTTTTAAAAACTTTTTGATTGTTTCTCTGTTGTTGTTGTTGTTGTTGTTTCTGCCGGTTGCTGTTGCTGACGTTTGTTGCTGCTGCTGCTGCTGCTGCTGCTGCTGCTGCTGCCGGCATGCAAATGTGCGCTGATGCTCTGGCGCCACAGCGTCTTCTTGGTCTTGAATTCTCATCTTTGGTCATGGGCCCCGCTGCTCTGTTGCTTGGGGCATTCATTTGCAGTTGCTTGATTAAATTGTCTTGGCCACTGCGTGTGCTGGCTGTTATTTAAAGTTTTTAATTTCATTTTATTGACACTCGCTGGCAACACTGGCCGGAAGCCGCTAGCTTTTGTCATTACTGTTGCCATTGTTGTTGCACCAGCTGCTTCAGCTTCAGCTGCAGCTGCTCCTCCTGCTGCTCCTGCTGCTGTTCTTGGCAGTTGCCCACAAAGTCAAACCAACTCTAGCCATAGGCAATTCAACAGCTGTCAATGCGATATTCACACGCGGATCAAACACAAACGCGTTAAGTCTTTAGGCTAACGTTTAACATATAGAATTTGCTTATGATTGCCGCACGCGGCAATGTGCTCCTTGTGCTCAATATTGCTAGCCAAGGACATGCAACAGCAACAAATTGTCGTCGCAGGCGTTGGCAACAATATGTGAAATGTCGCTGACAACGCAACTTGCTGTCGAGATAGAGAGGAAGAGAGAGAGAGAGAGAGAGAGAGAGAGAGAGAGAGAGAGAGAGAGAGAGAGAGAGGGAAATATACGGTCACCTACACACACCGTCTCGACAGCCAACTTGTGTCAGCTGCTATTACTGTTACTGCTGTCGAGCCAACTTTTGCATGCTGCTGCTGCTGTTGCTGCTGCTGCTGCTGCTGCTGCTGTCCAACTAGTGAGTCAGCAGCATGAGCGCGCGCGCGTTGGTATTCTAATTTGTTTATGTTAATGCAATAAAAACACTCAATTTGCGGCTGCACATTCGAACGATATTCTCTTGCTCTTGTTGCTGCTGCTGCTGCAGTCGCTGGGCAAACATCACATATTGGCGACGTTATCGCAACGACAGCAGCAGCCAGCTGCCAGCAGTCAGCAGCCAGTACTAGCAACAGCAACAGCAGCAGCAGCAGCAGCAAGCACTACTGGCAGAAGCAACATAAAAACTCAGCTAACCTTGTTATTGTTATTTAATTTCACTTTTTTGTTAGCTTTGCTATTGCTTGCTGTTCTTGTTGTTGTTGCTGCTGTTGCTGTTGCTGTTGCTGTTGTTGCTGTCTGTTGTTACCGTTTTGCGTTGGCGTTTTTCGTGCTGGTTGTTTGGCTTGTTGCTGTTGCCATTTTATGCTGGCTGCATGATTTACATTGTTGGCGGCATTTTTTCCAGCTCTTTTTGTTTGTATGTATACCCTGTGCACATCAAGAGTGGGTATATTGCTTGAGCGTAACAGCGTAGCTAAATATGTAACTAAGAGTGTTAGCTCAGCTTTGTTCATGTCTATGGCTGCTGCTATTTTACTATATAGACGTATATAGCTCTCTCATAGAGTAAGAGTATTCGAAAAAGATTCTTTTCTATAGAGTCAAGTCGCTTAAGCTCATCTAGTATTTCTCTTGGCTTCTCTTCCTTAAGCTTTAAAATAGTCCATTAAAGAGTTGCTTTATGCAATATTGTTTCCAATACTCTTTTATTTTATTCATTTATTCATTTATTTAATTCTTTTTTTTTATTCATTTATCTATTTATTTATTTATTTTAATTTTATTTTTTACCGTATCTTCTCACTTCTACTACTATTTCTTGATCCTTTACAGGGTATGTTCAATATGGGCAGCAATTCAAATACATTTGCAAAATGCTTACAAATTTATACGAAGTAAAAATTGCAGAAGTGAAAAAGTCTGGCAACGCTGCCATCAACTGGTTATAAAAATAAAAAAGATGGAGAACTGAAAAACCATAATGCTGGCTGCGTCGCATTTGTTTCAATCTTTGCATTCAATTTTTGATGTTTGCCATTGCGTCAGACATATCGACAGCTCGCGAATTGACTGCTGTTTTGTACCACTGTGCATACAAATTTTGCATGGGTTTATTTGATAAATTTTTTAAAATATATATACATATATATATGTATATATATATATATATATCTTTTTTTTTTTTTGCTCTGTCGCGGCCATGTCTAAAGTTGCCAAATCCAGCTGCGACATTTGCATTTGTCATATACAAAAAGGTCGGCTAGACGCCGAGGAGGGATAGAGATGGAAAATGAGAGAGAGAGAGAGAGAGAGAGAGAGAGATGTAGACAAAGCGGGAGCGGACAGCACTAGGAGCATGTTGTGGCCTTTACAGTGGGTTGGCTGCTGCTGCTGCTGCTGCTGCTGCTGCTGCTGTTGCTGTTGTTGCTGCTGTTGCTGCACTGCCAGACAGATTTACTTTTTACCTACTACGCCCAGCCATAGCCGCAGTCATAGCCATGGGACTGGCGAATGTCTCTATTATTTGCACACTGAAAGTTTATAAAAACGCCTATCCCTTTCTTTCATGCTTGCTCACTGTCTTCCTCACTCTCTTGCTCTCTCTATCTTTGCTGTTGTTGTTGGTGCGCCCAGCTTTTTAATAAAGTCATTTTATTTACATTTGTGCTTTTGTTTAGTAATTTATTTACTTTTTTATGCCATTACATATATTTGGTGCTTGCATATTTGCCTTTGCTGTTGCTATTGTTGCTGTTGCTGCTGTTGCTGTTGCTGCTGCTGTCGGTAGCCGAAAACATTTTAAATGCCATTTTAATTATATTTGTTCTTTTGTGCGTTTGCTGGGCGTAAATTCCACTTGGCTTTGGTCGCTCAGTTTGCAAGTTTTTCAATTAAAATGAAATAAAGCGACATAAATCAAGTCTCTCTCGCACACATATGTACACAAAAACGATGCCTGACAGCAGCAGCAGCAGCAGCAGCAGCAGCAGCAGCCACAGCCACAGCCACAGCAACAACAACAGCAAAAGCAGTACAAAAAGCTCAGACAAAAAAAGAAAGAACTGTTTAAAAACTATCAGCAACCGCAAGTAACTTCATTTGGCTTGAGGCAAACGCTGCGTATGAGCAATGTCGAGTGCCGAGTCGCAGTCAGGACTCGACAGCCAACAACACTGAGCCTGACTGACATTTGCGTGCATTTGAGCAGCTGAAACGGATAACTGGGCCCAGCATCTATCGTCTGCTCCATGCATATTGTAATGGAATGTTGGATTATTGGAACGGGCTCGGTCTCTGGCTCTGGTTGTGGCCGGGATGAACTGGGCTGAACTGGGCTGAACTGAGCTGGGCTACAGCTGCACTTGGCACAGACATTAATCAAAGACAAAATCGTTCAACTCGGTTGGCCAACAAACAACAGAGCTAGCAATGGCATGCGGCATAAAGAACTTGAGAGCTAGCTCAAAATACGAATTTATTTTAATTTCTATGATACTTTTGAGCCACAATAAATAAAAGATGCATGTGCATGTGCATGTGTGCATGTGTGCATGTGTGTGTGTATTACTGTCTGCCTTCACATATGGCCAAGAAACAAATCAATAAATGACAACTCGACAAAATGAATTTGTTAAAAGGACATTTCAGTTATTTGTCTATCGTCAAAATCTATGTAATATTGAATAGGGTCAAGTGGCAGAACTTGCTTTGAATGTCTTTAAATGTTTAACATTTGAGCTGAGACTGAATGCAATTCATTGAATGAGACTATTGCTATTGCTGCTGCTGCTGCTGCTGTGTCTCTGTATATTGAGAATAACTGATCTAATAATTTGTTGCAAGAGCTGTATACGTTTCCAATGAGCAGAAACTGAACTTGTGTCTTGTGGGCATTGCAAATGGGAAGGTGGCAAAACACAATGCAACTGCAACTGCAACTGCAATCAATCACAATTGCAATTCTATTTATAAAATTTCAAAAAATTATGCATGCCTTTCAGTGTGTCTGTGTCTGTATGTGTGTGTGTGTGTGTGTGTGTGTGTGTGTGTGTGTGTTTATATTTATGCAGTGAACAAATGGTTACGCTTGGCGCTGATTGCCAGGTGAGATTTGGCCCAACGTTCTTACTTGCTATGCTTCGATGACATTTGCCTTTAAATATTCTTTACATGCTATTAAATATTCTTTAAATATTTAATATACGGCCTACTTTAAAAAATGTTGTATTGTTTTTGATACTAACATCCCACATTTAATATAAATTAAAATTATATCTTAATTAATATGGAAGAAACTAAAGCCAAGCTATAGGCGTGAAAGACTTGCATAGCTAAGGCATATTAAGTTTTTTTTTTTTTTTTAATTAAATTAGTATTTTTTGTTGTTTTTCATACATATTAACGGGCTTACTGCTATCTTCATTGGCAGCTTTATCTAAATTTACATAAAATTGCATAACAAAAGATCAAATCCACTTGGCAATTAGTTAGCTTTCTGGCTAGCAAGCTTGTAAATTAGTTATACTGTATATATATACAGTATATGCTATATATAACAAGTAACAATCTCTATAGAGAACTTACATATAAAGTCTATAGCTCTTTCTATAGATTCTATAGATCAAAGCTCCCATAAATACAGACATATGATCTAACGAACAAGAGGACATTACGAAAAACAGAGAGAAGAAGATTGACTCAGCTAATGTTGCTGATCATAAATATTTTTATTATATAGAGTCAGCCACAGCTTGCTCTCTTTGATATAGACACTTTGATTGCATAGTAAAATGTAATTATTTTTCTAAGAGCTGCATTTGAAGTGGAAGTTGTAAGAGCAGTGAGAGAGTTCTATGTTAACGTTCCCTATGCTCGCGTTCCCTACGTTCATTATCTACTTTATAAGATCTGCCATTGTTATATTTATGATTCCCTTTATTAGATGAAGAAAGGCGCTTAGGCATTCAAATAATTTCAATTCAACTTATTTTATGCATTGATCTTAATTATGTATGATTGATCTATGCGGAGCTGAGCTTGCTCAGAAGAGTGACATTTCACATTCCACATTCCAAAGAGACATACCTTGAGCTATTGTCGTGCTCTAAGATTCCTATACTCGATCGTTATTTCTGTTGTGATTGATTGTATCTTGCATATAACTATTAAGACATGGGTAGAGTGAGTCAAGTGCTCTAAGAGTTTATAATGATATAAAATTGAAATAACTTCTAATATATATCAAATTTTGCAATAAATATTACAAATTAATTAATAAATAAAATCTACATTATTATAAATGAATAATAACAATTGACTGCAGTAGCTTTTCCCATCATCTAGTATTAATTAATGTTTCCCAAACACCCGCACAATCGATATCTCAGCTGATATCGGCCTTTATTAAGGCCAGTTATTGACATTCGGCATGCGGCTTGTGCCAGTTTTTTTCCTTGTTGTTTTTCTTTTTTCTTGCTTTTATACATTTTTTATAACTGTAGCTTTTGTTTATGACAAGCAGTTGTGTGGGGCGACAATACACAAAGAGCACTCGAGCGTGGCCTGGTTGGTTGCTTGTCGCCTGCCACTGTGGCAGCAGCACGACGGCCGCCTCCTGTTGCCCCTTCGGCTAGCGAGTGAGTGCACTTATCAGCACCAATTGCAATTGTTTTTAATAATTCACTTTCACTTTTGCGCCCGTAGCTTGTGGCCCCAAAACACACTCGCACACTCACACACTCACACACTCGCACACCCGCCCGGTGCACACCCAAAAAACCTTGAACCGCATTTCTGTTTTCTCACCTGGCAACGGCTAGCGGGCGATTCAGGCTGGCTTTGCGAACGACTCGGGCAGACACACACTGCTGCCAGCCAAAGCTGTGGGCCAGCTCTGGGGATTTGGGCTGGGATTGGAACTGGGCTAAGCCCTGGCCTCGGTGGCCTGTTGCCACTTGACTTTGGCTTTTTGCATACGAATAGCCGATTGTAAGACTCACTGTGTGTGTGTGTGTGTGTGTGTGCTGTGTGTCTCTCGCTTTTTTCTATCAATTTTTGAGAGTCGCACACTTGAAGCAGCTTCCCAGAAGCCACCGCAAAGGCCAAATAAAATTAATGAGCTTACAGCCAAATCTGTAGCCAAAAGCCGACTGTAGGCCATATTTTTATACCCTGATGCCATTGAAAATGGAAATTCAGGGTAGAATGATTTCACTGAACTGGTTGTTAATAGAAAACAGAAGATGACATGGTCGTGTGGTATATATATTCCAGATTACAATCGGCGGAGCGTCGATCGAGTATGAATGAAGTATGCTTACATGGACTGGGTATATTCTAGTCGTGCAATCCTGACTATACAATGCTTACTGTTTGAATAGCCTCATTTTAAAGAGAAATTTCGTTGATCATATTAATCAAACATCAAATAGATTAAGAATATATCTTACATTAATAAAAAAAAAAAAAAAAAAAAAAAAAAAAAACAAAAAAATACCATAATCTATTTTCTCTTTGTATTCTCTTTGCAGAAACTATAGCAAAAGCGTAATCTACAAAAAACAAAAAGCAAAAGTCAACATTGGAAACTCTGCTCACAAGCAATTGACGTTTGTAAGGTAAGAATATAAAATTACTTTAGTTTAGAGGAATGTTAGCTTAACAGAGACCCTGGGCAAATGAATAATACAAGTTTGATTGAAGCGTTGCCAAGCCGCAGTTATTTTATCTTTTAATTTTTGTAAAGATAAATTATCCCAAATTTTGTGTAACCAGCTTTTTTTTCTTTTAGATTTTCGTTTGCATTTGTTTCTGGGCATTTCCAATCTATTGGCATTTAATTTGCTTAGATTGTTTTCACGTTTTCTTTTGCTGACCGATTTTCATGCTTTTCCATTTTGGTTTTCTATAGAAAATAAATTACTGTTCCTTTTGTTGCTTTTGCCAGCTTCAGCGTTCCATAACAGCAGCAGCAACAACAACAGCAAGAATGAGAACCAAAAAACAACACAAGCATATATATGGAAGCCTACGGATTTTTTTTATATTTTTAACCTGTTCAATGTGCCGTGCCAATTGTTGCTGTTGTTGTTGTTGTTTTGTTCTTTTGCTTTGGTCATTTTGTCAGGACGTTAAGCCAAATAAGCCTCAGTTTCACAGCCCTCTCTCAAATGTCCGAAATGTCCAGTGCCAGTTCGTACATTTTATACTATATCGAACTTTGGGAGTTCAACAATTTTCTGATGAGATATGTAACGTTCGCTTGGGTAAATCAAGTAGCTAAATTAGCTTAGCCAACTTGGATGATTATTTAGTTTAGGTAAAAGTTGCTTAAGCTACTAATAATATATATCTCCTTAAAACTCGACTTTACTTAAGCATATTTTATTTATTATTTATTATTTATTTTATTTCATTTATGATTTACATCATTTATTGAGCAAGTCTTTGGCATGTTACATTGCTGAGGGTATTCAATCTGTGTTGTAAGGGAAAAAGAAACTCTCTTTCTTGCTGCTGCTTTTCTAGCTAGAGAAATGGCCAGCAGGCACATCCCGTACCGGCAGCTACCAGAGCAACAACAACAATAATAACAAGATGAAACGACTCGTTTTATCCTTCTGACTGAGCTTAGAGCAGCAGACGCCCCCTAAGCAGCTTTCGACTGCATTCCTCGCATGGCAACTGTAGCCGTTGCCTCTGCCTCAGCCTCTGCCTCCGCTCTTGCCTTGGCCTTTGCCTTTGATTTTCATTTTGATTTTGATTCGGTTGGCCAAGAGGCCGTAGGTCGGCACGCTTTCGTATAATCGGTTGTATTATCTGCCAGCTTCGGCCTCATATATCTAATTTATGTGCCGATGCGAAAATCAGGAAAAACTTGAGAGACTGAAGCGAATGTGAAAGATTCAGTTTAACTGAATTTGTACTCGAGTAGGGCATGCCATAAGCGAGGGAGTTGTAGGCAAGTAAGTGAAGCGCCGCCAAAATGCTTTCAATTCATTAATTATGCAGCGCTATCGAGAATTACATGCGAGTGGCATGGGCTCTACATGAATCAGTGTATGCAATACCCTGTACAATAAGCGGTATTAGTATGGATTAGCTTGACATGAATTATCCATAAATAAGAAATCAGTTCTATTCTCTTCTATATATTCTATGTTCTACTCTATATAGTCACATCATATCATGTGAAATGTTGATTGGCTATATATATTAAGCTGAGAGCAGCTGCTACAGGGTAGCTGACGAGTCGTTAAGTTTGTGCTGGTTGAACTTTTACATTTTATTTTGGGTATGTTTTGTGTTGTTGCGGCCACAAATCTGTTTATGTGGCGACAAGAACATACGCAGCTCCTCGCTCTGTTGCTGGGTCGATTTAAAGTCCTGCATCAGACAGCAACAGCCTGAAATTCTGCCAGCAGCAAACTAGATTGCTCGCTCTAACATCGTTACACACTCTCTCGCTCTCGCTCTCTCTCTCTCTCTCTCGTTTACGTTTTGTGCATTTGACTTTTATATGAACTAATTCATGAAAAATGCATGCCGCCTGGCCACCACCGCTGCCCGCTGCTAGTTCCGCGTGCCAAAAGCAAATGAAGAAAAACTGGCCGCCATAAATCGTCGTATACGGCTCCGTCGCCTGCTCCATTGTCGACGACATTGGTGCACTGCATCAAATACGAATGTGAATGCGACTGCAACTGCAAATGTGAATGGCAAATGTTTTATGTGTGTGAATGTATGTTGACTGTGTGTGTGTGTGTGTGTGTGTGTGTGTGTTCTGGCTTTGTTCGTGTGGCAAATAATTAAATTAAGATTTTTATAGCTTAATTGGATGGCTGTCGGGCGCCGAGCGCAGTAACCTGATGAATGACTGCTTGCCAGCCAGCCAGCCAGCCCGACAGCCCGACAGCAGCAACATGGCTAGTTGCATTTGCAACTTGCAACTTGCAACTTGCAACAAACAGCCAGCCAAAGTGAAAGGCAACAAGTCTTGCGCAGCCAATCGACGCCATGGGGGTGGCTGGGTCTCGGCCTGCTCTCGATCTCAATGTGGCCTGGCCTGGTCAATGGCCTGGTCACTGGCCAAACCTATCAAACATTGTTAATTGACTAGACGTTAATGCGAATCAAAGTCTTGTGCACTGCACAAACAACTATTATTAGGTTTCAGCCATGTCTTACATTTCTCCACGCAGAGGTAATCATATCTAATATGAAGCAGACTGAAGCTGAGAGTTGGCTAATTGAATGAGCAGTCGCAGGAACAATAAACTTAGTTTAAACTTAGCTCATTCAATTATTGCGTAAATCTATAAAAACATACAGGCAAAAGGTTTTCTATCTATATCTATCTATATCAATATATATATCAATATGTCTCAACTTTTGCTTTCTTTAAATGCAATTTTTAATTAACCTTATTTTTTTGTGTTTTTATTTCCATTCAGCTTGCGCTATTTGTTCATATGAGCTAGTTGCGTGCTTTTCTATGCGCTTCTCATTTATTCTTTTTACGCTTGGCTCCTATTGTGGCTCAGCACTCGGCTCCCTTGGCTTGTAAATTTGTATGGGTGTATAGGTGTATGCATGTGTGTGTGTGTGTGGGTGTGTGTGCTTCTTCTTTTTTTTGGTAGTGTGTGTACTTACCTAAGTAGTGCACATTGCTCGCTCATGTGCCACATAGCATTTGGCCCTAGGCCGTGGCATTTGTTGCCATGCTGCTGCTGTTGCTGGTTTTCTTTTGGGTTACCTGGCCAGCAGCAGCAGCAGCAGCAAACCAACAAATGACTGCCGCAACACAATCTGCACAGCATCTAAACTCACGACGCTGGCGAGCAGCAATCCTTGAACTTTTCGCATTTCCAATATGCATGCAGCCAAGCTAAATCCACAGCAATGTGCGGCTGTTGCTGTCGGCTGCTGCTGCTGCTGTTGCTGCTGCTGTTGCTGCTGCTGCTGTTGCTGTTGCTGCTGTTGCTTTTGTGACTCATGACAACTCGGCCATGCCATGCTGCGCCGTTAGCAGAGGGCGCAGTGTTGCATCTGCAGTTGCCTTTCATTAACATGCACTGCGACGACGACGGCGACGACGACGACGACCATCAAAAGCATAAATTGCACATGCAAATCGCACAGCACAATGTGGGTGTTGGGTGGTGCTCGGCTGCTAGAGGTGGTTGATGGTTGGGCTGTGCTGCTGCCGAGCCTCGCTTTGTGTCCAGATCTGTTTTTTGTTTGTTTTTCTTTTTTTTCAAGCGCTGCTTTCTTCTTTTTTATTTAAAGCTAAAATTCTTAAAAATAAAGCAGCAAAGAGCTTTCATAGCCTTTCATATGCGATGCAATGATATCCTGTAATTCAATTTGAAAAAAAAAAAAGTAAATAAAAAAAACATATATATATATATATATATATATATATATATATATATATATATATATATATATATATATATATATATATATATATATATGAGTGTATTAATGTAATATTAGAGATAATTTAATAAGTGTTATGAGATCTTAAATCTTTATACTCTGTATTAAATCAAAAATTTTATTTAAATATGCATTAAAATATGTTACATTTGATAGATTTTTATAATCCACATTGTATAAAAAAATTTGATCTATATATATATATAAAAATATGTTCAATATGATATATAAACGAGCTGTGTTTAAAGAGAGTTGCAGAAACTTTTCTGTTTATTACAAAATATTTATTTATTCACAAATATCTATTTTGACTGTGTTAGAATTCTGATTCCCATACGATATTTTACTCTTGTGCCCCTCTCTTGTGTTAATTTTTTTCAATTTGAAAGTCCTTAAAAAAAAAAAACTATTTTGTATTATCTGACTTAAGTCTTGCTTTGCCTTCATCTTTATTACCTCAATCGTAGTCTAACGTCGTCCTTTCATTTGCCTCTTCAATTTTGACAATATACAAAAAAATATAGTTGGTTAGGCTTGGGTAATATGATAGCAAGAAAATCAATCAATATCTCAGTTTGCAATACATTTTAAGCAGACACCATAATAAATAGATGAGATCTTTTGCAATTCTAATTTAGGTAGATTGCTTTGTTCAGTAAACTATATATACATCATATCCCACTTCACATTAGCTATAATTATTCCAATTGCACTTTCAATCCAGCCCTTGGCCTCTTTGCGGTTACAGGGTATGCAGAAAGAAACACCAATGTGAAATAGCCAACTGTGCCTAGCAGCAGCAGCAGCAACAGCAGCAGCTTTAAGCCAACAAAATGGCCACCCATGGCTAAGGCCTAGAGTGCAGAGCAGCACACAAATACCAAGAAACTTGTATGAATATACAGTGAAGCTTGCCTGCATGCAGATGCAAGATGTGAGATGCTTTCTTCAAATTGTCGAAAGAAATGGGCGCAATGGGGCAATGTGAGCGCAGCTCAGCAATATCAGAGATTAAATTTTATATTAATTTATGTCTATAGATTTATACCATAAACAACAATTTAGAGAGCATCTATTGGTCGTTGATTAGAGGCGAGATAAATGCGCCTTTGTTGTTTGTCTGCAGCTGACAGTTTTGGACTTTTCATTATGTTCTGTTGTCAGCATTTTTCCGTTGCAGTGGTAAAGAGGAATTCCTACGTAAGTAAGCGACTACGTAACGTCAGCTTACGTCGAGTTATGAAATGATTACGTAATATACAGCTGCGATGTGGAACTTGCTTTGCTTGCTTTGGTATCCTGTAATATATAAATATATTTAGAAATCCTTTTGTATAATTGCTGACAATGTTAGCTGAGACGCACTTTACTCTATTGTTGCCAGCAGCGGTAATAGCAATTTCTTACGTCATTGGCATACGTCATTGGCTTTGAATTGAGATGTCAAATTTGAAGTTAACCAGAGTTACTTAGCATGTTGACTTTTTGCCGCCACATTAGGCGATTGCGGAGCATTAAGTGGGCGGCTCTGTATGGGAAAGCAGCATGCAATGCGCTTGTCTTCCAACCGAAATTGATGTGCCACAATTTACAGAATCTCTCTTTCACAGCAATGAGCTGCCGAGCTGCTGCATTGAAAATCTGTCTACCCTACGCTCTCTGTCTGTCTGTCTGTCTGTCTTTCAGGCTTGCCAAGTTTTCGTCGTCAACGTCTTGACAATTTCGGCAATGTGCGTTGAAGCGTTACACGACGTCAGTGTTGGTGCTGCTGGCTGCTGACTGCTGCTGCTGCTGCTGCTGTTGCTGCTGTTGCAACTGTCTGTGCTGCAGCATCCTTGGCGCATTGCAATCAAAGTCAGCGCACTGACTGACAGCGGGACGAACTTGAAGATACGCCGCTTTACGTTAACGTTTAAGTCCCACCACACACACACACACACACACACACACCTACTTCCCATTCAGCCTCCTGCTCATGGCTCTATGTCTCTCAGTCTCTCAGTCTCTCTCTCTCTCTCTCTATCTGCATGTCATTCAAATGCCGTTGACAACTCGAATGCCCCCCTCGGCATCTGCATCGCTTCTGATTCAGCTTCTAGCTCCAGCTGCAGCGGCAGTCAGTCCAAAGCTGAGTGACTGCCGCTTTGGGGATGGCAGTCAGCTTTTGACTGCTTCCTTATGTTGTTAGCAGAAACGTGACAAGAAAATCAAACACGCAAAAATCTGCGACTACAGCAACAGCAACAAGATGAAAAAGGAGAAGAAGAAGAAGCACATTAACTGCCTTGTGCCCATGATAACACCATAGGACTAGGCGACACACAGTAAACCACAACAGGCACAACCACATAAAAAGAAACGGGCCACTAGATAAAGAGAGAGAGAGAGAGAGGGCAAGAGAGTGATAGAGAGAGAGGGACATGTCTTGCAGTTAGTTAGCTGCATGTTCGCCGCGCAGATTTCTGTTGCATGCAGCTAAAGCCAAAGCTAAACATTTCGTGTCGCATTTATAGACAACGTGCTGCAAGTTTTTTTTTTTTTTTCCTTGTAGTTTTTCCTTCTCTTCTTCGTTTTTTTGTTGAGGCTAAACGTTGATTTGCTTTTCGTAAAATTGTTTCTCAATTCGTTGGCCAAGTGTATGTGTGTGTGTGTTTGTGTGTGTGTGTTGTGCGTTGGTGTGCCATCTGTAAATTGCCACAATAAGTTGGCCGTCGCTGTTGCTGCTGCTGCTGCTGCTGCCAGGTTGCAGGATGAGAGCTTGTGAAATGCAGATGCAGCAAACGTGGCTATTGCTATGGCTCTTTGTGGCCTGATGCTGATTGATGTGCTGTTGCCCCTTGTGAGTTGGTCAGGCGTACTCGAGCGGCCGTTGCTTGATTAGCTAGTTAGCATTGCAAGCCAAATGCAAGCTATTCACGTAACCGAGTTACCGTAGCCAAAGTGCGCAGTATTAAAGCATAATATTATAATAATAATAACACACATACTCGCAGCATAAGTATGTGCCCAATCAGGGCAGCTGTGGCAATTAACATATCAGGTGTTAACGTCACAACGTTGCTATTGAATTACGTAATACGTTTTGCATTCCTAACACATGCGTCAGACTTGTATTTGTGTGTCTATAGTATATACTAGGTAATTGGAATTATCTTTGTGCGATACGAAACGTACTAACATGATGTAACATAATTTAAATCAATCAAAATTATAGCCAAGACAAATTTTGAACGTAAGCTGAATCAGCCTAAAGCCAAAAATATAACATATCTTTTACGTAGTGACGTAAATACTTACGTTGCCACATAATGGTGTGACAGAATAGAATTCAGCTTTAAAATAATGCTTTTTAGTTGAAATCATGTAATGCAAAGCAACTTTTACGTAATATCACTTACGTCTAGACACAATAGGAGGACGTAACAGCGCTTCGCTTGGTGGAACTGTAATACTTTCTGTGATATACATTCATGAAATGAAACTGTTACAAAAATGACGTAGGCTCTATTGTAATGTAAAAGCAATTACGTAGTAAAATTGCTTACGTCGTAACATAAGTTAATTACGTAGCATGACTCTGATTACTATAACTATAATAATTACTATTCTTGACATGCATTTATGAAATGAAAAAACTTAACAAAAATAACGCAAGCAGTGGCTTACGTATGTGTAATGTGAAGGAACAATTGCCTATAAAAATTAGCATACGTCGTGACGTAACTGGTCAACTTAACATGTCCTATATTACTGCAACTATAATCATTTCTATTCTCAGACAACCATTCTTCAAATGAAAACATAGCAAAAATAACGTTTACCATAATGTAATGTAAGGAATGAATTACGTAGTAAAATTGATTACGTAACATGACTTACATTACTGTAACTAATTTCTGTTATTTCATGACATAAAAATGTAATCAAAATAACGTTAGTGTGTAACGTTACGTTGCATATTATATATAGCTTTAATGATTTTCTACAGCTTACGCTAACATTGTATGTAAGCTGTCTTTATGCCAAGAGAAATCTAGTTAAGTACATAAAGTTTGCTACGTAAGTCAAATACTTTACGTACTTGTTGAACACTTTATGAATCTCGCTCGCGACTTCTCTGACAATTTGACAAACTTATTTCTTTATAGACAAACACTTCCGCCACATTCGCGTGCGATGCGAGCTGCTTCTGCATATATGCATGTATGTATACATATGCAGATGCATTTATGGCTGCAGTCAGAGATGCAAATGCACATGCACTCGTAGTTGCCATTGCAGTTGCAATTGCAGTTGCCATTGCAGTTGCAATTGGAATTGCAGTTACAATGACACAGAGTTGACTCGCCCAAACATTTGTATTAACAAGAGCATACATACATATATTCAGTTTGATAGCTGCCAGTTTGGCTGATTTTGGTGGAGCTGGGGCGTCGCTCTTTTGGTAGGGGGCGGGTCAGCAGCTGGGGCAATTTATATTGCGACATTTTGTGCAGTTTTCAATTTGCATTTTGGCGGCCATTGTCGAGCAACAAGCAAATAACCAAACAGACAATACACAGCAAACGACAAACGACAGACGACAAACGGCAGACGATGAGCGACGAGCAACGCCCGTTTCATGTCTTTTGACCGCATTGTTTGTTAATTGTTAAACATTTTAAATCACGGACAACGATTGCACTTCATGTTGAATTTATGAGCTACATGCGCATAATTTTTGTTCTTTTTTTCTGTATTTTTTTTTTTTTTTTTTTTTTTTTTTTTTGCTCGTGCTCGGTAAACGCTTTTTTTACTTTTCACATTTCTTTGGCCATCGCTCGAATCGAGAAACGCAATATATGGAAACGTGTGATAGCAATGGCAATGCTAATGGCAGAGCGTGTACACGGTTCTGGTGAAATGGAAAACATGTAAAAGGGAAAAGAGGCGAGCGAGAAGGCAGGCAAGCAAGAGAGGAAATTGGAAACGGCATGGATTTTAGCTACAGCTCATAAATCATTAAACAGCTTCGAAGGAGAATTTTAATTGCAAATCGTTGAGAATCGTCAAGCAGAGTAGAGTATCGAAAATGTTGTCAAATGCAAACGACATTGCCACTTTGACGTTAATCAAATCCGTTTGGCTCTCTCTCTCTCTCGCTCGCTGTCTCGCTCTCTCTGTTAGTCACTCAATTACTGACTAGCGTTGGGCCATTCCCTTAGCCAATGTAGATGCGTTATTTCTAATTAAATTTAGCTATAGCTGTATGTATGTGTGTGTGTATGTGTGTTTGTGTGTGTGTAATATATCCGACAGGCACACAACTCAATGTAAAAAAAAAAAAAAGATGAAGATACCAAATGTCAACTTATTGGGTAGAAAGCATAACGAAAAATCATTTTGGTATCAATCGAGACAGGCAGCCTTGGGCCGGGGGTGTGTGAGAAGGATATCGTCAGGCGTTAGCAAATTTAAAACGTAAACCCGCCGATGCTCACCCAGCCTCTCCACCCCCCCGCATAACTTCGAGCCGTGCCACGTACGCAAATAGAAGGATGTGATGCGAATTAAAAACGCAAGCAGCGGATACGGAAACAGATACAGCGCGACAGATACAGCTAGAGCTACAGCTAAAGATACAGATACGACTGGAAGAGATACAGGCAATAGATACAATCTAGCTGCCATATGCACACACACATGCACACACACACACACACACACACATATACTACACGTATGTGTAGAGGCATCGCAATCGTTGGCACGCACGATACTTAAGTTCATTTGCGCCACTTTGCGCCCGTGAATTTTAAGTGCGTGCGACTTTTTTCTTGGGTTTCTTTTTTTTTTTTGTTTTTTTTTGTTTCGTCAGCTTCTAGATTTTTTAATAAATATGCCGCCAGCTGACTGAATGTGAACTAGAAAGTGAACACACACACACACAGAGAGCTAAACGGCTGCTGCGCTTGGCAAACAGAGAACGATTCGAGCGGTTCGAACGGTTCTCTGTGCCAATTTCATTTCTATTTTCTATTGACTCTGTCTCGATGAATATGCAGATCTGAGTGGGGATATACGCATATAGATATAAGCATGCTCAGTGTACCGGCACGAAAAGAGTCGTATGAAATCTGTCAGTGCCCAAGCCAAGAAAAAAAAAAGAGATAGAGGTAAAGAGATCGACTTTATTGATAATGTGTCCGGCAGCAGCTGTAATTATTCAGACTGTGCTATAAATCTTTAAGACACACACACACACACACACACACACACACGCACACAAGAAAGCTGTCGTTAAATCCAATCAATGACTGTCATAAAGCTCTGCTGCTGCCGTCCCAATAAAATTGAAATTGTTCTATAAATACGCCCAAACCTAACCGACGACTAATGAGTCAGGGAGTATGCCAAGCTCAGAGTGCTGGAAATACGAAATATAATGAGCATCAATATACAGTACAGGTGACAACAGTGTTGCCAAGCAGCACACAATGCGCTTACGTTACGTGGGCAGTGTTGCAAAGGAGCGAATCATATTTATAGGTGTGTCATATAAGCTATATATAGACGAACATATTGTAAACAGTTTTTATTCAAGAGAAATTGCGACAAAAATATTGTAAACAATTTTGAGTTCATATTTAATAATTTGAATATGTTTTATTTTTATTTTTTTATTTATTTTCTGCTCATAATTCTTTAATGCCTTTTCGCTAATCAAATGCTGCCATGTAGGGGTCTTTGAGCAAAGAGGAAAACTCTTAGAAAACTCAGACCAAGCACTTGCAGCGCGACACAAGTTTCACACGATCTGAACAGAGCGAGAGCTGAGCATGGGGAGAGAGAGAGAGAGAGAGAGAGAGAGGGAGAGTGGAGTGAGTCGAGCTGCTGCTGCAGTTCTTTTTGCAGTCATCCTTCATTTGGCCCCGGGCACAACTTTGTCTCAAAATAAACAATGGAACGCCTCTGTGTTGGCAGCTGCCAGCTAGAGAGGAGTTCCTTGCTTCAGTTAGTTGTCCGTTGCTTGTTTTTATCCCACAAAAGCACATGGCCCCGGACAGCAGTCGACATTTGCGGCGTGATAAGCTTTGATTACATGCCAGACAGCAACTGATCAGCCTCAGAGTGCGCGAGTGAAGAGTGAAGTGGATGGGGTTAAAATTCTATAAATATTGCTTTGCAAATTGCAGCTGAGTCGGTCGTGCGGGTGTGCATTGGGGCAGCGATTGTGGCACTGGGAAACTTGGTGAGTTGATTCCAAGAAATTTGCAGCAACAATGCCATGTGACACGCATTTCCTGTGCCTTGGCAGGCAGGCAGTCAGGCAGGCAGGGCAGGCAGGCTAGCTATAGAATATCTGCCAGATACACACAGACATAGAGAAAAAGAGAGAAATGGACACGTATCTGGTGTTAGAACTTGTTTGGTGGCTTTTGCGCGTGCGCAACACACATTTCCGTTAGCTCAGCAGCAGCCACCAAGTGGAGATCAATGGACGGGCCAGCAGCAACAGCAACAGCAATGGGCAACAGGCAACGGGCAACGGCTGCTGCTTATCGAATCCAAGAGCAGAGCGAGTTAAGCATTTTTAATTGTTGGACACTGTCCGGAGTACGAAGCGAACGCGTCTAGAAATTGTAAAAGTCATTAAGGCTCATTGACCCATTTCGTTGTGCTGTCTATGCTGTCTGTTGAATAAGTAGTTGAATAGTTGGGTATCATTAAAATATTCACAGACATACAGCATACATATATACATATGTATGTATATATGTATGTATGTACATTGAATGTTCTCAATGGCCGAGCGACAAGTAGTTAGACTTTTTGGGCGCGACACATAT
This sequence comes from Drosophila borborema, assembly GCA_030914335.1. Lineage (NCBI taxonomy): Eukaryota > Metazoa > Arthropoda > Insecta > Diptera > Drosophilidae > Drosophila > Drosophila borborema. The sequence continues at coordinate 5,823,739 of JAUESP010000311.1, read as the reverse complement.
TGCCAGAAGCCGCTGTCAAGATCGAACCTGTTTTGCCTAGCAAATTAGCAGCAACAACAACAAAAGCAACATTCACTGCTGCTGCTGCTGTGCGTTTGGGGCAAATATTTTGTGGTAGCCAAAATATACAAAAAAAGAGTTGAAAGAAAACAAAAATTGGCATAACCGTAACGAGTATTAAATAGCGAATTGACCCAAATCGTTCGGGTGTTAAAATTGTGCCTGAAATATCAAAGCGATTTACAGAACACATCCACATCCACATTCACAGTGCGAGAAAGTCCACCTAGAAACAGGGCAAACTCTGGCTTGTAAATGCTAATGCTAATGCCTGACATGTTGTTTGTCGTTGATATGAATTTTGGGTTAAGTGCGCAACGACTCGGCGACTGGGCGACTCTGTGACTCTGATTAATGAGCCAGGCCCAACTACTCCAATGCGCGCACAAACAAACAAATAACAAATATGTGCCATGTCTTTCAAATTCAATCAGCATCAGCTGCAAATGTGACAGGCGAAAGCGAGATGCTCTAAGGCAACAATGCAAGTCTACATATCATTTATGTATTTATTTATATTTGTAAAAAAAACTGAATTTTTATAGAAGAGCGAATATATATTAATTATGCACTGATCAGAAATTTGTGTTGTTTAAAACACTCGACTTTAAGCAGATAAATACATATATATATATACATACATACATACATACATACATACATAGATAGCTCACATAACCCTTAGACTCCTGCGCTGCGTTGGCTTTTATCCTACACAGCAGAGTGCTACAGCTGTTGACTTAAACTCTGAGCTGAATGCAGCTGCGTTGAGTTGAGTGCAAATCATCAGAGATTTATAACAACTTCAAGCACAGGGAGAGTGGGAGAGAGGGAGAGTGGGAGAGAGAGATTGTATTTACTTGCATATATAAATATTATGTACATTTGCACTGGTCCAGATAGAGTTTCAAATAGGTAGTCCCTGCATATTTCACGAGCCCTGCAGCCAACTAGCTCGAGGATGTGTTTGCTGCCAAAAAAAAAAATAAATAAATAAAAAATAAAAATAATAATAAAAAAAATAGCAGCTTGTTGAAAGCATGTTGCAAAATATTTTGTATAATGTTCACTAACTCTTCAACTGTCTGTCTGTTTATGTGTGTGTGTGTGTGTGTGTGTGTGTGTGTGGGTGTGTGTGTTTTTGCTGGGTAAAGTTTTTGCGGCGCATGCAAATGAAATGGAAAACACTTGGGCAAAAACTCTAAGCTGCCAGAATACGACCTGGCTCAGGGACCACGTCTGACTGTCTCTCTGTCTATCTACTTCTCTGTCTCACTGTCTGTCCCTCTGTCTTGCTGTGTGTGTGTGTGTGTTTAGCATTTGCCTGATTTTGGGCTGCAGCAAATGTTGCACAAAACTTTTGATTATGTAAAAATTGCATTAAAGCTGCGAGCGGTCGGGGCATTGTAAAGGGTTTTAAGTGCCTGCTGTTGCCTTTTCAAATGGCCAATCCCACAGGCTGGCAATCATAATGAAGTCTCAGGTGTGCCAGAACTCTGGCCAGACATTGTGAGTGAGAGAGAGAGATAGAGAGAGAGCGGGTTGGAAATGGAATTGAAGTTGCTTAAGCAGCAGGGCCAACAAACTATTTAGTAGCCCGAGGTTGTGTTCGAGTCTCTCGCGCGCAATGAACGGGGCCAAAGGAATGAACTGGACATGCAATTTGCTGGCCAAAGACTTGGACATGCGGATACACACAGTCACAGATCCTGTCTGTCAATTGAAAGCGCAGACGGCACGGAACGTAACAGGACAGCCACAAGCATGACAATGCGAGTGCAAGTGGAAGTGGGCGTTGGCGTGGGCGTGGGTGGGTTTAGGAAAGCGGATCGAGTTAAAAGTGTCGCCCGTTTGTCTGCCACTGTGGCAGCGCTCGCATGTCCCGGCAGTGGCCATTGTCATCCATTTGCCACAGACACGGCCCAGCACGTGCGATTTGTAGACAAAATTGAGCTATGAATGGGCCAGCCTAGCTGCAATCCAGGGGCACGCCTTTTGTTTATAGCATCGCCAACGCCTCGAGGCAGGTCAGCGCCGGCACGCAAGTGCCGCATTTGATGACGCAGTCGGCACAGCTCCTGCCATTCTCATAAATATTAGAAGTTCGCCCACAGACATAACGCCAACGCTAACGCTGACTCTTGTTGCCAGCCGGTCCATACAAAGATGCAAAGGCCCAGATAGACAAACAGATTGTCGCCTGAAGTGTCGTATCGCATCGTCCATAGCGCAGCTGTAGAAATGGAGATGGCAATGCTGGCTGCGTGCTGGCTGCCATCACCATTTGTGGCAACTCCAACCCCTTGACTAAGGGATATCTTTGGCTTTCACGCCAAAGCGCAAGGCCTGACACTGTTGACCAGTGCAGTGTCTGTGACAACATGCAAATGATATTGCAGTCACAATGGGGGAAGTGCGCCAAACTGACTTGGAAATGTGCAAACTATCGATAAAGACATTCGATTTGTTATCGATCAGAGGCTGGCCTTAGATTGTACAGATATTGTCTTTATATTGTTTATAAGCATTGAACACTTTTTTTTAATGTTAAAAATAACTTTGAAATAAGTAGTAAGGTAAGGTAAAAATAAATAAAAAAAATAATAGTTAAAAAATAAAAAAATGCAATTAAAAATTGTAACAATAATAGCTTAAATTAAATTTCTCACACATATAAATGCTGCTTTTAGCCATTTGTTAGCATATATCTATATATATATATACATATATATTCATATATTCATTGATGGCTTGTCCAATGTGATGTCTCACACTTATCGATAAATTGATAGCTGGCACTTTAGCACTTGAGCAACTACTTGGCCCACACACGCCCACTGTGTCGCACTTGCAGATTGTTTTCCATTAGGCAGGAGGCCTCCGTCAGCAGTCCATCTCTGGCCGGATGGACGGCCGGCTGAGAGGCCCGGTTTTCAGGCTGTTTGCCGTGCGCTGTGAGAAATATTACACGCAATTTCCAAGTTGACATTCGGCGTCTGGGCAGGGAAACGGAAATGGTAGCGTGGCTGGCCGACATATTAAAAATGAATGACGGCATTTCATTAGTGAGCGGACTGAGGCTAAGGGGGTCGCGTTGTCGTTGCCGTTGTCGTTGTCGTTGTCGCTGTCCCCATTTGCTCTCCCTGTCGCTGTCGATAAGAAATGCAAAGTAATTTGCCACTGACACCGCATGGCATCAATTTTAGTTGTAGCACCCGAAAGTAGGCAACAATTTGTAGATTGCTTGGCGCCTAACTTCTACTACTCGATTTATATCATTGCAGAAACGGCGCACACAACAAGCCAAAGCGATTGAAAGAGAGTGAGAGATACAGAGACAGAGAAAAAAGAGAAGACGAAGCATAACGAGATATTTCATTAGAAGGAGCTAGATTAGAACAGCTTGCAGCAATGGCGCACTCGAAGGTCATACTAAAGATTCTATTCTCGCTCTGCGTTTGGTCTTTCGTGATCATTGGCCTGTTCAAGATGCATGGCACGAACCTGGTGCCACAGGACTATCGCCAAGTGCCGCAGGAGTACCAGCAGCTGCCGCTCAACGGTCGCAGTCTGCTGCAAAAGGATATGCTGCGCTATGCGGAGACAACGTCCACGACCACGGATCACTTCGATCCCAGCGAGATACTCGTCGACAATCGCACAGGTGAGTTTGAGATCATTTTAACTTATACTTACTCCGTTTATTCTTTTCCTTCTTCCTCTTCTTCTTCATTTTCTTCCCCAGCCATGGACGATGATCAGCTGGTGCGGGACGTCGAGTCTAGAATACCCTCGCTGCCAATTGCCTATTGGAGCAAGAACAAAAACTTTTTGCAGCAAAAGTCCGCAACATGTGCCAAATACCCATCGATCTTCGAGCTGGAGTTCAATAACATCTATTGGCAAACGATGCACACATCGAATGGCACATTCCAGCTATTTGGCGCCTACTATGACATACGGCGCGCCTCGCTGCTGGGGCCGACCGTGCGCATTCTGGGCATGATCGATCGCATCGAGCCCAAGGTGAAGACCTATTGCCAGTTCTGGTTCGACGGCCAGAAGGAGCCGTTCATTGTGAAGACATTCGAGTACAAGTACATTTGGTACAACAAGTGGGGCAACTACAAGCAGGGCATCTATCAGCCATATTTGATCGCCTGCCAGATACCCAAACCCTTTCACGGCGTAGTGCCCAGCTCAGTGTCAATGGTGGAGAAGGAATGCGACACGGCCACCAACAATTTGCGTGTCATCTACAATCGTCCGCCCGACGATCATAAGAAGGGATTCGCTGTCTGTGTCAAGGGGCTGGACTTTCTGTATGATGATCTGAGCGTGCGTCTAATTGAATGGATTGAAATGTTGAATATCTTGGGTGCGGATAAAATCTACTTTTACAATCTGCAAGTGCATCCAAATATTACCAAGGTACTGAGCCACTACGAGCAGGAGGGCAAAGTGCAAGTGATACCGCTAACACTGCCTGGCGGTCAGCCAAATGTGCCCGGCTTCCAGCATCTCTATCTGACCAAGAAGACGAATCACAAGCGACAGAACGAGGTCATTCCGTACAATGATTGCCTGTATAAGAATCTTTATCTATACAACTATATTGCGCTGCTGGACATTGATGAAGTGATTATGCCCAAGGGCAATTCGGTTTTGTGGTCCGAGCTGATGGACAAGGCGCGTCCGGAGTCGCTCAAATTCAAGCCGGATGGCTATCATAGTTACAATTTTCGCAATGTCTACTTCCTGGACGATCAGCAGCACGAGCACGGCTGGCACAAGGACATACCCAAGTATATGCATATGTTGCAGCATGTGCATCGCGCCAAGAACTACACAAAGCCTAATCAGTATGTGAAGTGTTTCCACGATCCGGAACGTGTGCTCACGCTGCATAATCACTTTCCGCTCAGCTGCTTGGGCGGCGTTTGCAAATCGTATCCGGTTGACACGCAGGATGCACAGCTGCAGCACTATCGGGCCGATTGTGTGAAGACGCTGAAGAAGAGCTGCGAGGAGTATCGCGAGAATTCGGTCGAGGACAAGACCATATGGAAGTACAAGGACGACCTAATTCGACGCACCATTAAGACGCTCGAGACGCTGGGCTTCTTCAGGCGCAGCGGTGGCCCTGGATTTGGTGGCAGCAGCAGCGGACTCGGCGGTGGTGCCACAACGCATTCCACGGAGCGGTGATTCGCGCTGCTCGGCGGCTGGTCATGGCCCTGGCTGCCGGTGGCGCCTTACGTGGATCCGGCGGCAGCTGGAGCGATGGGCAACGAGGAGTTTTTTGTCTAGTGTGAGCAAAATAGAGAGAGAGATACAGATAGCGTGAGTGAAAGACAGAGAGCGAGAGAGATAGATAGATAGAGAACGAAAGAGAATGCAAGATATAAGGAAAGTGGAGTTCCTTGTCAGAATAGAAATCGTAAAATCTAACGAACCCGCATCTGAACTCAAATCCAAAACTTGAACCCGTCCCCCCCCCTTCTACCAACTAGCCTAGGCTAGCCTAGAGCTTGAATTTTTTCACTTTGTGTATTATAGGACATTTTTATCATTTTTCATATCTGTATTTTTTTTTTTGTTTTCCCCATAATATGATTTTATTCCTGAAATATATATAAATGTATATTTAGTTAGTTTATATAATAAACTTATTTTTGATATATGTCTGAACCTATCAACTACTTGCATATATCCTATCAGATAGCACACACACACACACACTTTCGTATGGCTAGTGTAAAAAAAAAAAAACAAAAAAAAAATGAGAACACTTTTGAAATCGTGCCTTCAACTTTAAATTGTAGTGTATAGGGTTTAGGAGCAGCAGCTCGCCAACACCTAAACACTTGACTATACACACACACACACACACACATACATGCATGTGTCCTATATACTATCTATATATACATATATAAATATATGTATGTGCATGTAGCTGCTTATTGGGAAGTGGCCCAACAAAAACACATCTATTTACTCCTTATTCACAAAAGACGTTACAAATCCATAAGTCCAATGGCTAAATCACATTAGACAACAAAACAAAATAAGCATAAAGATAAAAAAAAAAATGAAAAAACTATGTTAAGTTCAAGACTGATGATGTTTATAAATAATTAGAAACAATTGCAAGAAGCTTTTGAGAGAAACTAAAAATAAAATGAAACAAAACAAAACAAAACAACAAATTATGAATGAATCAAGAAAATTGTATGAAATTGGAAAAATTTCGAAAATTCATTTCAAACAAACATTTCAATTGATATTATGTATTAACGAACTAGTTAGTATTTGTTAGTAACTGTACTTAGCTACTGAACATGAAATATCACTAAATGCTAAGCAAACATCTGAACAAAAACATAAATTGTAAATAGTTTAATTGTTTTAAAGAAATATCTATGTTAAAAAAAAAAAGAAAAGGAAAAAACAAAATTAAATTTAACAAAAAAAAAAAAAAAAATAAATATAAAAAATACAAAAATAATTTTAATAATAATAATCAAATATGATGATGAGAAAGTTGCAACAAATTCTTGCTCAAGTTTCATTCATAATTTTTAAATATTTTTTTTTTTTTAATTTTTGTTTATATTATTTTTTCATCCTATAAATTTTAAGCATACATTTCTTGTTTTACTTAATTGTATATAAAATTGTATATCGATTTTCGCACCCAAATGATTTTTAATTTCTGCACCTTTATTGTTTCCTTATCGATATGAATATTTGATTTTACTCAACTTTTAGCAGCTTAGTCAAATTGTTGGAACTAAATAAAAAGTTGTTTGCATTTTGCATAAGCGTTGATTTGTATGGGACATACTATAAACATATACATATAGATAGATATATATATACATATATGTGTAAAACAGGTTGCAGATACTTAAACTATTGCACTAGATCACATCACGATCTACACTTAAAATTAAAAAAAAAAAAAAATAAAATATATATATATATATATATATATATATATATATATATATATATATATATATATATATATATATATATATATATATAGAAATACCTACAATATATATGTATACATAAACATACATAAATGTATTAATGTTAGTTGATAATTATATATATGATGAGACCCCAAATTTTTTTTTTTTGCCTAGCCAATAACAATTGATATGAGAACAAGTGATTGATGAATAAAATTTAAAAAATTGTACATTCAGCCAAGTGTTTTAACTGGGAATTGTTTTTATTAATTTGGAGTGTATATAGCATATATACAATAAATTTGTTTTACTTGGCCTTACACAAACTCAAAAGTTCGGCAATTGGTTTGCCTTGGCATATCTATGTTGAATGGTCTCTTTGTTGCCGTTCCTTTGTAGTGCTTAAGCCGTAGATCCGTTGAAATTCTTAGCGTCTCAGTTGCTTGAGCAAGCTAAACTGTTCAGGAATAATTCTTTGGTCTTGCTGCGGCAGACTTATTGCCAGAGTTGGCTTAAATTTAACTTGAGGTCAAATGATTTTGGGGCTGCAGCTAAGCACAAGTCTACTATTTGGTCCATTTAAGGTAGCCAAATTTGAGGCATGCAGTGAGAGACTCACACACACACACACACACTCACACTTGAATAGAGACAGAAGCGAGGTCTTTTCCAGTTGAGTGGTTAGCTATACAGGCACCTTGGCTGGAACGTGGCATCGTTGCTTACTGCGCGTCCAGCGTGGCAAGACGTGAGATACAAAACTTCTAAGAATGTAAACAACAAAGCATTTGTTCTCGGGCATAAATGAACCCACTTACGCACAACTTGGCTGGGAGCAAGCAGTCAGCCAGCCAGCCAGCCAGGCAGTCAGCCAGCCAGTCAAGACAGTGAACAAGGCGTACATACCTTAAGCCACTGCACAAAGAAAGTTGTGCTTCAGGAAACAACGGAAGGATACAAACTACACAAAAAAAAAAAAAAGAAGAAAAAATAAGGAGACGAAGAAGAAGAAAACTAGTAAAAAAAAAAAAGAAGGAGCTGAAGTTACAGGGTATTTTTGGGGTTGGCCAAGCTGGTTCCGTGTCAGCGGTGTTGGCTCTGGTGGCTGGAGCCAAAGAAATTTGTATAAACGCAACTTAAGTGAGCATTAAACACGCTCCACTGAAGGACTCCGGCCGACGAGGCGTCGTCCCTTTTTCGGAACAGTGGCGCTTAACTTGGTTAATAAACATTACCAACGCCACAAAAACCATTTACGTGAACTATTAAAATTCCGCAGCATTTTAGTTGCCTTTGCCTTGTTTCACGATTATGTTTATTTATATGGCAGAAGGATAAGAAGGAGAAGCTCAAGCAGCAGAAGAAGTAGAAGAGGCAGTAGATGCTGTACACACACACACACACACAGAGAGACAGCGAGCTGATGATGGCTGAAATGGAAACCCCTTTTGGTTTTGCATGTGCGTCAGCCGTTAAGTGAAATCTCATGGCTGCATGATGAGACTACTTTAAGTCTATATATCCTTTTATGAATATGCATCCATTAAATGGCGCTCATTTTCTTCTTCTTGGAACAGAGCCTAACTTTCTAATGCGCTCCGTTCTTGCTTTGAGTTTATGGCCCATCATTTCAGCCTCATATAGTTTCCACTTAAACTGAAAACTCTCAGGTGCGGATCGGTCACTGCGAATGCGGCGTTGGCCAGGCAGCAGCATTAGCTATCAGCATGCTGAAGAGCGATTTATGAATTATGAAAAATACAATTTAGAGCGCTGGTTTGGCTTAAATTGTGTATGTGTGTGCCGGGCCGGCCAACAAATCCGAAATGCTGGCAAACTAATTAAAATCTACTATAGGATCGGTGGCCAGGATATTTATAATGCATGCACATAAATCCTGAAATTAAGCGCTTCGGCTTAAAAACCATGCAAAATTAAAATGTGCAATTACGATGCAGTTGCCAGTTATCTGTGTCTCTCTCTCTCTTTCTCTCTGTATGTATGTGTGTGTGTGTGTGTGTGTACGTGTTTCTGTCTGTTTGCAGAGAGCAGCTCTGTCGAATTAAGTTCATTTCCCAGCGGGAAATTGTTTGACTCTTTCCTCTTGAAAGCTTCTAAATTAGTGTTTTTTCTTTCTTTTTTTTATAATTTTTTTTTTCATTATTTTTAATTAAAGTTAATAAAACTTTTGTAAAACTAATATACAAATATGCAATTTGATTTATAAAACAGATTGTTTTTCTTTTATTTATAATAATAAGTTGAGCAGCATGATTTTAATTCAATTAAGTTTCATATATAGTTTCCTTATTATTCTACTGGATGATTCAATTGGAGTTCCCAGCAATTAAAATAATTCCCAGCTCCATTTACCATACGAACTGAACTGCTTTGCCAGCAATTCGTTTCCCACTGGGCTGTCAGAGAACTTTTAGCTCTTCTTTTATTTTTAGCTTTTAGCTTTTGGCGTTAAAAACTGGAATCCACATGAAATCCGTGCATTTGGTCATTTGGCTGATTTGTCGGTTGATGTGAATAGAGTCGATTGCGGTTGTGACAGTTTCACAGGTTTTTGACTGACTGTGAGTATAATGCACTGTGCGTATGTGTGTGTGTGTGTAAGTGTGTGTATGTGTGTGTGAGCTGATAATAATGTTTTAGCTTTTAATGGAAAGTTATAAAGTAAAATGATGTTTTTATTTTATTTAATTTGCTTTTTTTTTTTAATACCTTTTATATAGTGTCATTTTCATATTCGCATTCATATTTTTATATAGAGACCCATTCATGGTCGAGTATGAGTACTTATGTGCATATTCATGTTACTCATTCATATTCAAAGTCATATCCCCATGTATGCTTTTACATATATTCATATGCATATTTATTTACACATTTATACTCATTTTAATATTAATATTCATATTCATTATCTTCTATTTTTTGTTTCCTTATTTTTTTGTATATATCTATACCTCTTTAGTTTTATTTTTCCATTCTTCTATTCATTTTATTTTATAGACGCACATTCATGTCCATATACGTACATTTATTCGTACTCGTATTCATATTCATATTCTTAATTATTTCAATTAGATTCATACTTATATATTTATGATAACTATTCCTATTCATATTTATATTTATGTATAGATATATATTCATACTTATATTCATATTCATATCATTTCATATACTCATTCATAAAGGAATTTATGCTTGTATTTATATACAGATACACACGCACATACTCATATTCATATTCATATTCGCATTCGCATTGACATTCATATTTTAAAGTGTTGCATAGGTAGCCAACTACGAACCTGTCATGTATTCGCATATATCAGCAGCAAGGATATCACCAGTTAGTTATAATTATCCCACACACACACACATATGCACACACACACAGACGCACACTCACTCACAGACGCTAACTCATATGCATACTGTAATATTCGCATGCATATGGCGGTTGATTTTGGGCTGTGTGTTATGCGCTATTGAATGTAATTGCATATATGTACACGCACAAGTGAAGGTGTAGAGTGGGAGAGAGAGAGAGAGAGAGAGAGAGAGACGAAACAGGAAATGCTAATTGCATGAAAGTGTAGACGCCCGTCCACGATGTATGTATGTATGTATGTATGTATGCATGTGTGGGTGTAAAAGGCAATGTGTATGCAAGTCGCGGTCTCAATCGTGGTGCAGCACGGTCGGCGTGGATTGCAGTCGCGACCCCCGTTGAAGCATCTAACTGAGTAACCTCGTGCAGACTCGTACAATAATATTGCCCGCAATCTAATTAGCTCCGCGGAGCAAAGGAGACGCCGGCAGAGACTGAATGTGAGTGAATGAGTGTGAGAGTGAGTGAGTGAGTGAGTGAGATGGCCGTGAGAGCGATTGTGTGCGCTTGGCTCCAGTGATTCTTCAGTAGTTGCTCACTTTCCACTTCTAATCCTTGCTGCCAATATTTGCTTCACGTTTTGGTAGCCCTCAATTGGCTGCTGCTGTGTTTGCCTGCTCAAGCTTAATGTATAGCCGCATGCCTGGCGCGTATCCAGACACAGCCACTCGACCACACACACACACACACACACACACTCACGCACAACTGGGGCTATATACTTAATTGAGAAAGGAATTCAGCGGTAATTCAATTCGTTTCGGCTGTACATATACATGTGTGTGAATGGGAAACGGATCCTGCTACAGCTGGCGGCACTTGCGGTGCGGCATTTGCCTGTTTAGTGCATTTAAAGAGCAGCAGCATGGGGTTAAAGCTCCAATTGCCAGTGAGGAGGCCGGCACAGGCAGTGACACAGTTTTCGCTCCTTTTGCTCCGCTTGCCCATTTGCCACTCACTCTTCACACTGGCGGAGCGAGTGCGAGGTCTGGCACGTTTTGCTCCTGCTGTCGATTAGTCAATTATAGACAAATGGCCTGGGAGTTGCGCGCGGCGCAATGTAAACAAGCCATCAATAGCATAAAGGAGTCCACAGTGTCGTCCTGAGAAACGGAGAAACAGCGAAACGTAGAAACGGAGAAATGGCAAACACAGAAACGAGAGCTGGCCAGGCAACAGCCCGAGCAAGCGGCGTGGATGAGATAAAAGAATTATGCATAAGCAGCGGGGCGAACACACACAGTGAGTGAGAGAGGGAAAGAGAGAGAGAGAGATAGAGATGGAGACACGCCGTCCAGGACGCAGGACACAAGACACCCTGGGGCACAATGGAGCGAAAAACGCAAAACGGAAACCACAAAACAGAGAAAAATTTCAAACAGGTATCGCGAAAGACTTTCATGAATAAATGGGACAAAAAAAAAAACGCTTCAACTGAATTAAATGGCAAATCTTGAATCATATATGTGGAATGGGCGTGGCAACATAGTGTTATACAATTAAAAAGCTTGTCAAGATTGGTATGGAATACGAAATGAAAGAAAAGCAATTCATATAATGGGAGTAATACGCATAAAGATATTGATATTGAGAGAGAGAGAGAGAGAGAGAGAGAGAGAGAGTCAACTAGCAAGCTAGTATATATATGGATATTCGAGCTGAGATAAAATAGAACTGAGCTAGATCTAGAGCATTGAGCTATTAATTGGGATATATGTATATTCTTTTTTTTTTTTATCAAGTATTGCATACGTAACAGAACATCTTGACAACACAAACCTAATGCTAATATATATATTTTCATAATTCTGAGTCACCTTTATGCAACTATAAAGCCCATTGCGTAGACAAAGCCTAGTCTTTGTAATCACTTTAAGAGTCTGGCGTGATAGCAAGTGTTTTGCAAGCACACAGCATTGTCTGCTCAGTTTAAGCCTGTAGCAACTACATAGTAACTAGTAACCTGTAGTGCTCATTCCAATCTGCTCCTGCATTGCATGCAGATTCTGGTCACGTTGAAGTGGGCAGTCACGCACATTCCAGATGGCGACATTGCAGTTAAGCTAGAGTCAGGTGGATGCTGCTCAGCTGCTATTTCGAGTTTCAATAATGCAAGGGATCGCATAGCTGTTCCTAATGCTGAGCTAAAGTTCTGTCAAACATGATCGTAGTACCTCGTTGTTTCATACTGGGAAGAGTAATATCCTTAATTGAGCATGTTTATTACTCATAGCTCGCAAATGACTCTTGATCATTTCTCGTTGTCTGCAAATAAGTCTCTTCTACTCATTGTCTGAGAAAAGACTCGGAGAGCAACAGATTGGCATAGGTTCCATTAATGAGTTCGTTCGCGATCGACTCACAGCTGTTTCATTTTGTTTTGTTTCGCTCTCGTTGTTCCGCAACCATTTGGTTCTTTGAGTGAAATGCTGAAATCAAGCAAAAATTCTATTGCATATGTATTCATATGTAAGCGAGAGTTGAGTTCGCTGAGCACATTCAATGAAGAGCGTTGGCATTGACTTTTTGACTCTTTGTCGCTCACTTAGTCTCATTATGTCGAACAGCAGTCGTAACGCTCTCTAAGCAATTTTCGTTAAAAGTGCATCACACGAATAGGTGCTCAAGGTGCTCAATAGACAAATTTCTAGTGCAAGCAAATGAGAATAATCTTTTTTTTTTTTGAGTAGATCTCTCTACACGCTCTATATAATAAACCAACGATCGCATGATATTTGCAAGCTATGATATGACTGGACTCGCATATAATAATAGAATATGAGCTAGACAAAACTATCAAGCTTAAGTTGAAGAAGACATTTGAAAAGCCTTTAAGCAAAGCTGCACATACTTCCAACAAATTCTTACTACACAGTCGTTGGCTTGAACTTATACTTGATTTGGGCAAGTACCTGCATAAAGGTGCAAATATATACAGTACACATACATACACATACATACATACAACGAAGCTGTCGTCCAAGTTTTCTGTGGCACAAAACAAAATACCAAACGGATATCGAGAAAAAAACAGTCTGGCGCTGGCCATTTGCTTGGGCCAGAAACATGGGCGTGGGAATGGGCGTGGAGTGAATGCTACTGGCACATAGTTGTGATTCGGACTTGTGTCTGTGTCTGTGTCTGTGCGGTGCTCAGCGGCAATACTCAGAGATAAATAAAAGTTTTGCCGCCATTGAATGCCAGGACTAGAACAAGGTGCCACAGCTCACATACAGACAGACAAACATTTATGGAAACTGAACTGAACTGAACTGAGCTGAACTGTGCAACGGCCAAAGAATGCAAAAGTTTAAATTGTATCTGTATCGCTGAAACAGCATCAGCCAGGATATAGCTAAATGAGTTAAAGCGTGAACACGCCAGCAACTGTGGAAGCCCTGGTAAATGTCCTCGACTTGAACAAATACAAAAAAGTGCATGGAGTCGCCAGAGATGGCACTGCTTTATTTGTATTATAATTAATAATAATTTAATGTTTACAAAATTAAATAAAATACTAAAATATTATTACAATTAAAGAAAAAATTCAATATAGTGTTTATATATATATTAATTTTTATGATATTCACGAGCAATTCTAAATTTTCTACGATATTTGTGTGTGAAATTTCCAGCTGCTGTCATCTGTTTGAAATTATAAATGATTCGAAATGAAAGAGGTGTCAATCGCACAGCTGTGCTGTACGTGGTATATATGGCAGATTCAATAACCATAATCGGGTCGATCAGCCCTCGCTGCTGTGGTCATTTGCAACTGCAACAGCCACACGATTTCCGCTGAATGCCAGCTTGGGAATGGTAGACGCTTTCATTGGCCAGCGCCGAGGCGCAACGACTGTACTTGCTGGCTATTGTTGTGCCAGAGCTCCTCCTCCCGCCAAGCACCTCTGTCGGGCCTGTTCCAATGGGACGCTGACAAAGGCAAAACAAACAGAAGCAAAATCTAGTTAATTGGGTAAAATGCTGTGCGGAAATTGAAAGCAAAAGCACAAACAGAGAGCAGCAGCAGCAGGAGCAGCAGCAGCAGGAGCAGCAGCAGGAGCAGCAGCATCAGTGGCAGAGTTGGAGGCGCCACCAAAAGTTGAAACCAGTTGCATTTGGCATTACCGTTTTGGAGCGGAAATGCCTGTGATCCCGTGCAGCGCCTCCGTATGCCGAAATGCAATAAATATCTAAATTGGCGCATGGCAGTCGCTGCATTTGCATGCTGCTGTGGCTGCCGGCCATGGGTGTCCATGGTTTGTGCCATTGTGTCCATCGATTTATGCAAATTTCTGCGCACATTTTATCAATAAACAATAATAAATTAAAATCAACAAGCATTGTGCACGCCGCTCGCTGGGGAGTCCAGCCAGGCGCCAAAAATTGAAAACGAAATTTATAAATGCCAATTGTCAACGGCCGCTGGCTAATGGGCGGCACGACGGCCTGCAGTCACGCTAGAGATGGCCAACAATGATGGCGCGTGACACGAGTCAATGGCAAAATACGTCAAAGATATATTAGCAGAATTTCTAGAATATTTCACATATTCTTTTTTTTTTTTAAGAGTGCTGCAAAGTCCTATATAATTTATTCCCATTGTTTACTTCATTTACAGTTACTATCGATGATGATCCAGCGATCGAGTTTAATAGCTCGATTGGTTGTAGGCCAATTTATATAAATAACAACTTTCTTTTATATATGTATATATTTTAAATTGTTTTCCAGGCTTATTAAAAAAAATTTTTTTTAATTTTTGACAAAATCTCAGACAAACTAAAATACTAAATTGAGTTTATTATAAATATTTAAAAAAAAATAGAAGATTTTTGACAAAATCTCAGACAAACTAAAATACTAAATTAAGTTTATTATAATTGTAAAAAAAAAAAGAAAAAGAATATCTACAAAATCTCCCACTCAATTAATTATTAAATTTTAATTGATTTAATTTGTAAAAACAAAAAAAAATATTATTTCATTGCAACATAAATCTTTCTTTTTTTTTTTTTTTTTTTTTTTTTAATCTATGAAAAGTTTCAGTCATATGACAAAGACTATGTAAAATGAAAACATTTTTATTTTTATTTTTATTTTTTTATTTTTTATGATGTATTTTTCCTCAATATTATTTTAACAATATATTTTTATATGAAGCTTTTAGATTACAGTGTTTAGCTGCTTTTCAATTCAGTAAACTTGGAAGCTTTAGAGCAGATATGGTATCATATAAATACCAGTTGAGGACAGAATATCTGATGTGATGCTTTATATAATATAGAGACTATTCAGCAGCTTGAATAATATTTCTATAAACATATATATATATATATATATATATATATAAGTCTATGATATTATAATTATCTCTTATAATCTCTTTTAACATCTAACTACTTTCTCTACTAAAATTGATTTTTATAATATTTGCCCATCGCTTGAGCTATGGATTTGGTTCTTCTCTATGTCATATTTATGCACATAGACAAATTTACGCGAATGCCATGCCAACAACAACAACAACAACAACAACAATAACAGTTATTACTGTATTTGCAATCAAAAATTGAAACCGAAGCGAAATGCATAACAAATGGAGCACAACTGGAGGAACGTAGGAGCAGCAAGCCAATGACCCAATGCCAAATCCAAATTTTCCCTTATACACGACAAACCACAAATGAAATAATTTAATAATAATAGCAATAATTCGAATTAGATGGGCTATGCAATGCAAAACAAACAGAGCTGTCGGCATTCATACGCTTAAATTGATATAGTAGAGAGAGATTTTATAGCCAAAAAATATTAGGCTCTTTCTCTCTAGTTCTCTCTCTCTCTGTCTCTCTGAAAAAACAATTTGCATTTAGATTAAAACTGTGCAAAAACGAGTTTATAGCAATCATATTTTAAATGTTAGTTTTTTTTTATAAAATATATACAGATGATCCGCCTCCTCCTCCTCCTCCTGCTCAACGCCAGCTATCAAATTTCAGCTCAAATTTTTTGGGCTATTTAAAGAATTCTCAATAAAAAGCACGCGAATGAGTTAAGGCCGCGCCTCCTTGGCCAAGCGAAATACTTTTGCTTGCAGTGAGAAAAGTGCGATGAAGATTAAGAAATAACAGCCACATTCCTAGCGGGCATCATGAAGCCACAAAGGGGGTTAATTGCGGAGCAGCGCACTGCTTGGTGCTCTTCGTTTTTTACTTTCCATTTCTTGTTCTTCTTATTCGTTTTTTGTTGGTTTGGGCATTGGCTTGTTGGGTCAGTTTTGCATACTTTTGTGCGGGGCACATGAAAAATTTGCATTTTCCATTTCACGGCAGGCGTTCGCGTCAAATGAATATCGCCATAGCAGAGCTCCCTCGCATTTCGGCCCCTCCAACCAGCAGCAGCAGCAGCATCTACAGATAGCTCACCCACATCAATGAATGAGTAAATGCAAGGCGAACCAAGTGCAGCGGGGCAGTGCAGCCAATTCAGGTCGGTCCCTATCAAAGAATAAAGCAGCGTGGGCGTTGCACTGCTCAGATGCCAGCTGATGATTTATTACGCTTTTGGCATTATTGATATTTTATTTGTATGCGATGAAGTCATTTAGTTCAACTGCAACTGCAACGGAATTCCCAGCAGTCTATCTGCCAACGGGCAACAACGAGCTACAACGAGCCACTCGGCCTGTTCAGGCATAATTAATTCTTTGTTTGACATCTCAGCAGGAATCGTATAAGCTACCACAAATGCACATTCCCTTACAAACACATACTGAGTCGATCAACACAAATTGTCTAGCACTTTGCACTCTTGACGATTATCTGCAGCTCTTCTTGAAATTTAAGAGAGTGAGAATAAAGTACATAGATCTAGATTAAACCTTATCAGCACATAACAGTTGTGCCTTTAGGTACTCTCTACATTCTCCCAGATTCGATCGATACAAACATAAAAGCTCAATGAAATGTTCGATGTCGCTCTGCCCCTGCTCTCTAATATATATGCTTGTCTATATGCAGAGCATATATGAAATGGATGTGTGCACAGGCAGCAGAGCCCAGGAATGCAATATGTCCACCCAGAGGTCCCATTTTTACTACTCTGAGAGAAGAGCACATAGCAAAATCAAAAAATGCTTTGCTATGCTCAGACAAATTATGAATATGCTCATTAATTTTTGTGAGATGAGTCTGAACATGTTATGCACACCCACTTGCAGAGATTATGTACATATATGTGACTGTGTGCAAAACTACAGTGGCCTGGGGCAATTATAAACGGACAGACGGATAGAGCCAAATACATATTGTATATGTATGTATGTATATGTGATCTGAGAAACAAGCTGAGTCGATTTAGCTCTCTCCGTCTATCTGTGTGTCTGTTTATAATATATACATATTTCGGAGATTTCTCAGTTTCCATATACATATACATATATATATTTTCTTTTTATAACTCGCCACGGTACATCACGAAGACCCTGCGTTATTGCTCTTTTATTTTCTTAGTGTCAAACCTCTCGGAGTTTCTTAAAAATTTCTTCTAGTCATCACATAGACCTGCCAACTCGTTCTCTCAGCAACACCAGCTAAATTCCTCTCACGCTCGTGAAGTGTCAATTTGAGTTTATCAGGTAGCGTCCTGCCAACTTGGGTAACAACTTCGATAACTACCCTCGCAATATTAAGGCACGTTATATTCGTGACATATATAATATACATATATTATATTATTTATTATATATTATTGTTAATTATATGTTTAATTTATCCTATAGTTTTATTAGTTTATATTATTATATATTATTACTATATACCACTTTGTATATTTGAGTAATCGTTTTTTTTTTTTCAATCAAAGCAACTTTGAAGTGCGTGAGAACAGAGCTGGCTCTGTGCATAGGAAGAAACAGTCTCAGCATTTTATTCAATACAACACATTCATTTCGATAGCTTGGAACAAAATCTGTAAATCAAACACCGTAAAGCATTTAAATTTAAAAACTCAAAAAAATGTCCTTGAACAATTGGACCCGTTCCTGCTTGAAGGTCCATCGCCTGGCGCTTTGCACCTCGTATTTGCCGCGCTACAAATCGGACTACTCGAAGACCATTTGCAATTTGAAGATTAACAAGGAAACAAAGCTGATTGTGCAGGGCTTCACTGGTAAGCAGGCCACCTTTCACGCTAAGGAGGCCCAGGAGTATGGCACTACAATTGTGGGCGGCACTTCGCCCAAAAAGGGCGGCACCACCCACATGGAGTTGCCGGTGTTCAAGAACGTTAAGGAGGCCGTCAAGGCAGTCAAACCGGATGCTACGGTCATCTTCATACCCCCATCCACAGCGGCCATTGGTATCTGTGCTGCCATTGAGAATGAGGTCGGACTGATTGTTGCCATCACAGAGGGTATTCCGCAGGTTGATATGGTGCGCATTCTACAGATGCTTCACAGTCAAGAGAAGTCTCGTCTGCTGGGGCCCAATTGTCCAGGAATCATATCACCTGAACAGTGCAAGATCGGTATAATGCCGGGTCATATCCATAAGCGTGGCTGCGTTGGCATCGTCTCGCGTTCCGGTACCCTCACCTACGAGGCTGTGCATCAGACAACGAATGTGGGCTTGGGACAGACCCTGTGCATTGGCGTTGGCGGTGATCCCTTCAATGGCACCAATTTCATTGATGCCCTGAACATCTTTCTCTACGACAAGGAGACGAAGGGAATCATACTTATTGGTGAAATCGGAGGCTCTGCCGAAGAAGAAGCTGCTGACTTCCTTAAGGCAAACAACTCGGGCTGTGATGCTAAGCCAGTGGTGGCATTTATAGCCGGCGTCACAGCTCCACCGGGACGTCGCATGGGTCACGCTGGTGCCATCATATCTGGCGGCAAAGGTGGCGCCTCCGATAAGCTGAAAGCACTGAAGGATGCAGGTGCCTTGATTGCCCTTAATCCCAATCATCTGGGCACCATACTCCACAAGGAGATGGTACGCAAGAAGCTGGTTAGCAAGTGAGCTAGCGGGCAACGGATGGAAGAGCTAACAACTGATGTACGATTGAATTTCATTGCTGATTCGTGATTCTGGTTATCAATAATGTTCAATTATATACAAGAATTCCAAAACAAAAGCCACACACATATTCCCCCATTGATATTCCCTTTTGACCACAAAAGCCTTCCAAATTACCTAAAGCAACGAAACAAACAAAAACAAAAGAAGAAGACCTAGAAAAATACAATTTAATTGATGTTTTCAGGTTGATAGACAAGCAATGCATTAAAATGAAATTCAAATATTCTTGAGTAGTATATACAATAAAGGTATTATATCACGTTCCTCAAACTGCATAACTTTATGTATGTCTATATAGTATGTGAAATGCTTTAAGCACAAGTTGCTGCAATACTGAAGAATATCTTTGATGGTCTCTAGGGGATAGAGTCAAGCTATCATAATATATACTGATCCAATTCGATTGGCAATATATATGATGTAAAAGATATATATGGTATACATTATGGATATATAATATGTGATATACGATATTATCCGAGTGATTGTGCGTCTTATCTGCACAGCTCACAGCTCAGACTTCACTCCTGCAATAGAGAGCGAAAGACTGAGAAAGAGAGAGAGAGAGAGCGGGAAAGAATGAGAGATACACACACAGAGAGACAGAGAGAGAACTAAAGGGGCTTCTTCTGTTAAAGTCGTATTCGTATGATGTTGAGAGCTTGCTCGGAAGTCGTATTACCTGAGTGCGTTTGCGTCTTCTCAGCTTCGACTTGCAGCCTCCAATTATCACTTCGTGTGTGAAGGAGAGAGATAGAGAGAGAAAGAGAGATAGATAGATAGAGAGTGAAAGAGAAGAAGTATCAGCGTGATACTTGCAGCCTGTATAGAGTTCTACAAATGATATAAAGCCCAGTGCACTGTGGTTCCGCCAGAGGCCAAAAATCAAAAAAATGATCACAACAAAAAAAAAAAAACTTTAATGCAAATTGTCTCTACAATGTTCACTCTTTGCTATGGCAAACCGGATTTTAGTAGAAACATAACGGGACTTTCTAAAAATAGAACAAAACGCATGAACACACTGCAGTGGCTTGCGCCGCAGCTGCATGCACTACATAAGATTGAGAGAGAGAGAGAGAGAGGAAGAAAGAGAGAACGCGCGATATAGTAACTATAGCTGTTGTAGAACGGAACGTAATCTTAGGTATTTCTGAGTGAGAGTGAGAGTGAGTGAGGCTATTGAGGCTATGCAGACCTATTCGTTATGATTGTCAATGTTCGAAAAGAAGAGATTGAAAATATATATTCTAAGAAGAGCGCGAGACTGTAAGCGGCAGACAGAGTGGTTGAAGGTTGAAGCCAACCTAAGGAAGTTGTGATTTATATACGCATGTGAATAAAAAAGCTTAATTATACATATTAATTTTATAAATGTACATATGTATATGTATGTAAAGAAGCTTCAAAAGACGAAAGAAAAAGGAATTGCAAATTACTCGACGACGCGCGAATCGACGTAAAAGTTTTAAGTGTAATTTTTCTTCTATTATTATTAATATTATTTATGGTTTAGCCTTTGCTCATTATATTCAAGTTAAGCAAACTTAAAGCGTGAGCAGATTTTACTCTCTTTTGTGAGCCAATCACAATTGTATTGCTCTTGTGCTACAACACAGCATAGTCCAATCAATAATTATATCGGCTGTTATTATACACACTCTATCTATAGTATATATATATATATATATCCCATTGAATACATCATATACAATATGCAATCTTCTCAATGTGATTAAAGTTGAGCTGGCTTAAAGCGCGTGCAAATAGATTTTAGCCAGTTCAGTGGGTCAACGCTATTTGGATTGTCCTAGGATAGTACGAGCTGCAGCTTGGGGCACGCAATTACATGAGTTTCATTTGCTTTAGCGCCAAGTTCAGTCAACTTTCGGTGTTATGTCTGTGCGCCAAAAAGCTAATTTTGTTACGTCGTTGTCTGCTTTGTTGTTGTGTGGGTGCTACAACCACCTTGTTGTCTGTTGTGGTGTTGTTATTGCTGTTGCTATTGTTGCTGTTGCTGCTGCATGTCATGTCGTGGCGCTATTTTACCGTGTTTTGCCTAACTGTCGGCTATAAACTAATTACCGCACACTTTTTGCAGTGCTTTGTTGTTCTTTGTTGTTGTTCTTTACTGCTGTTGCTGTTGCTTTTGTTGTTGTTGTTGCTGCTGTTGTTGTTGCTGCTGCTGCTGCTGTGGGTGTTACTTTCGTGCTGTCTGCGAGCTGCGTCCCTCAGCCAACGATTATGTTGATAATTGGCGTTGGCTTGTCGGCATCACGTGGCGTATGCGCAACGTTTGCAGCTGCAGCCAGCGACAGCTGCTCCCTGTCGGCCAAGTTAACAGCTACCTGGCCGTCTACTTGACAAATATTTAAATCATTTGCTGTCAGGCAAAAGTCAGCCACGTCCCTGTGTGTGCACTTGTGTATGGCAAGTATGTCTCTTATCCAACTGGCGCATAATTTAACTAAAAGCAATTCAAAAAGCAGCTCAGCAGCAGCAGCAGCAGCAGCAGCACAAAGTGAAGCCAAGTGTAGCCGGGCTTCAGCAACTGCTAAATGCCAGCAGCCATGTACCGGCCACGCCCCTTTTCAATGAGACTACCAAGTGGGCAGACACACAGTGCGGGAGAGGAGGAGGAAGAGTGTGAGAGTGTGAGAGCACACACTTGAAAATATACGGTAAAGTAAGTTCTTGGCACTGTTTCTGTCGACGGCTTTAAAGTATTTGCCCGGCTTTCTTTGCCAGCTGCTTAGGTGTCAACGCTGCACTCGAGCAACGTGTATTCCAGTGAGTTATTCCTTTTCAAGCTTTTTACCAAATCCCACAGCATTGCATACACAGACAGAGAGAGAGAGAGAGAGGTTCAGCAGAATCGTAGAGCAGTTGAGTTTCCAACAAGTGCCGCACTTCTATGGACGAGTGTGCAGCACAAATGCATTTTCCTTATTAAAAACCTATGCACGCTGCTGTATGTGTGTGCGTGTGTGTGTGTGTGTTTCATTTAAATTAAATAGTATGTGGAAAGTGACAAGTGGGTGGCCAAGGGATGGAGAATGTGCCCAAATGGGCTCTCTGCTAGCTCTGCAAAAATAATTTCAGGTTTTTGCTGCCTTGCGGTGGAACAATGTGATGGGCATGCGACCGCAGCTACAGTGAAATGCAATTACAATTGCAATCGAGCTCATAAGGAAACTCACACAGCTGGATGAGTTGCTTGGCCCGAAATGCATTTCGATTTTTGATTGAAGCAGCTGAAGCAGGTGGTAATTGCTGCGGTCACTGCACGTCTCCAACTAAGCTTGACATTTGATTAAGCGGCATTTTATGTCAAAATCTCCTCTCTCTCAATAGAATTCCTGTCGATGGCACTTCGAGTGCAAGTCAACGTAGAAATTGCCAATGCAAGCAGAGTTCACACACACATTGCTTGATTATTTGCATAATGCTGGCAAGCAAACATATTTTAATTATTGATTCCACTCAACACTCGGCATTGCATTGTCAGGCTATCAAGCACAACAATGTCATTGCTGCTTTATCAACCACAATTTGATAACCACTCGCTGGGCAGCCACATATCAAACTAATTGAAAAACTAAGCCTTCCAGCTGAGCTTCCTCTCTCTCTCTCTCTCTCTCTCTCTGAAAAAAGCGCAAGGCGAGCGCCCAATAGACCCATTAAGACAAACACACACACACACACACACACACACACACCCATGGCTGGGATGCCTGCAAAACAAAGCCCTAAAATGTAGCATTTAATTGGAACGATTGGAAAGTTTTTGCCTCGCCCCGGGTACGTATAACAATTGCAACCGCATTTTTGTTCGCAAAGCCAAATTGGTTTATTTTCTAGCCAAATTCTCGTAGCATATTGTCAATGCGAATACAGATATTGTTGGGACATGAGCAGCACACTTGGTGCCATTGGAAAAATGTGAAAAAATGGAAAAATTCATGCAAGGCATTTATCCTCAATAAGTCCGAACGAATTTGTCAATTTATGCAAAGCATACAACGAGAGACGCTAGCGAGGGTCCTGGCCACGTTCTCAATTGCAACACAAGCCAAAGAACGTACCCACCAGATTCAGCCCACTCCATCGGCAACCCACTGAACCACAAACGCCAAGCGCTGAGCCACAGGTCGCAGCAAACCAAAATACTTTTCTTTTTTTTTGGCATTGTATTCCATTTGTGGCAGCTGAAACGGGCCACGCCCCAGCTCACTCACGGCTGGCAGCTGTCACTGAATTGACAATTACGAAAATTGTGATTTTATTTGACAAAGTTTCGATTGGAAATGATTACGCATGTATTCAATGATGATTACTAATGATGATCAAACATCGAACTTTTGCTGCAATTAACAATGCTTTGACTGCGCGCAAATTGATTTGAATATTCAGCTTATGCAGTCCATGTAGTCACATCAATTCGCAATTGACACTTGACATTCGATGCGATAAGGCAGCTGGGCTAACCGTAAGCAATGAATAGTCGAGTGACGCGTGACACTGCTTTATTTACATGCATTCGCCAATCAATTCAATACGTATTTATTCATTGCAAAATGCCGTATGCATATATTTGCTGCAAGCAAATAGAATTTATTACATGTGTATATATGCACTTCATCAACTATTTTATTTATAAAATAAAAAAGCCGGGGGAAAACTAACAAACACATTCCTGGCAGACGCCGCCCCCATTGCCCCCGTTGCGCTCCACGGCCAAATCGAGCGGCTGCAAACTATGCAAATTTCCCAACACATGGTTAAAAGCTGTCAACTTTTATGCTTAGCGCGCAAATAATTAGAAAAGTTCGTTGACTGCTGACCAAAAGCCCGCAAAGCCCCATAAAGATAACAACAACAACAAACAGCTGAAAGCCATCAAGTGTGGGAGGAATTCAATTAAATATGCAAAAATAAATTTCATATTAAACTAAAAACAAAACAAAAAAAAATTAAAATAAAATAAAATAAATAGGGATAAATTTTTGATTAAAAGTTGCAGCTGATAAATACTCTAGTTAAGCATGAATATCATTGTTTTTTGATTATTATTATTTTTTAATTTTTTTATCAATTTATTTTATTATATACTCTTTTTATTAACTAAATAATTTTGTATAAGTAAGTAATAATAATAATTTGTTCGTTGATAATTAATTTGGCTTTTCTTTATATAAATAAATATTTATTAGTTAATAAAATATTTTTTATTTACCTATATAATGTATTTGATAATTTAGAAAGTTTTTGTTCATTTATTTATATTTATTTTTAAATAAATAAAACAGTTTTTTTTAATAATGAAATAAAAAAAATCTATTTTATTTATTTAAAAATTAATATAAATAAATGAACAAAGTTTAGTTGATAATTAATTTAGCTTTTTTATTTATTAATATTTATTTATTTATATGTTGAATAATTAGTTTCGATTTTGTTTATTTATTTATAACTATTTATATACAAGAAATTTTTTATAATAATAATGTTTTAAATTTATTAATTAATTTATTTTTTAATAAAATATTTATTTGAGTATTTCTATGTTTATTAATGAATACAATATATTTGTATTTACTTCTAGTTTTATTTACAAATAAATAAATTTTTTTTAAATTAATTTACTTAATTTTTTAATCATGTATAAATAATTAAATTGATTTTTTATAAATTAATTTTTTTTTAATTAATTTACTTCATTTTTAATGATTTATTTTTTATATATGTTTTACCTTTTTATTTATTTTTATTTTATTTATTTTTATTTTTTTTTTTATATGAGACATAGAAATGCATCTATTTGTTTATTAATTAATACAATATTTTTTGTAAATACTTCTAATTTTATTTATAAATTAATACAAATTTTAAAGGTGAATATACCTTAATTTTATTATTTATTTATTTACATATTTTTTACTACTTTTTTTATTAGAGCTAAAAAGTTGTATTAAAACTAAGTGAAAAATATAATTTATTCAAATAAAAAAAAAATTTAAATGAAAAACTCAAATTGAGGTATATTAATGCGTTTACAATTCAGTTAAAATTCAGTTAAAATTCAGTTAAAATTCAGTTAGAATTCAGGTCTAAAGCCGTTTTTGGCCGATTCACTTTGGCCAAGCGTCGAGGGTCCAATTCGCCGGCATAATTATATACACTTTTATAAATATTTCAAGTGTACAGGGTAAAAACAGAAAAATAAAAATGACCAAACGGGCGAAAGAGTAAACATCGCGCGTTTTAATAGTTTCAAGGGTTGTTGGGATTGAATTAGGGACGCTTGCGGCTGCAAACTTCACTGTCGCAATTAATAAAGTTTTGGCCCCAGCACAGAAAAAACACTGTTACAATAACAAAAAAAAGAAGTAAAAAAATAAAAATAAATATAGTAAAAATGGCATAAAGCAACAACAACAACAGTGCAAATTTTTGCAATTTGTGCGAAAATGGCTGACATTGCGTATACGCCGCATATGAAGGCAAAGCAATTGCCAGCACCGCCCCCCCTCCCCCCTCACGGAGGCTAGCGTCTATGTATACATCATTTGTCGGCAAGCCAGCCATCCAGCCACCCAACCATCGACCACAAGGGATGCCATATAACCTTATCACGATTGTGTTGTTGTTGTTTTTTTACCACCATGTTGCGGGCTACCGAGAGCTGTATCTGAATACTGTCAACATATTGATTACGCAGCTTTAATCAAATTACGAGCAGCCAGCTAGAAACAGATGATACAAACTGCAAATATCAAACCAGCAAAAAATTCTCATTCTCCAATTCACTTTGTCCAAATTGATTAAAATATGCATTTTTTCAGTTGCGGCTAATGGAGATATTTGTTTGTAGCGAAAGCTTTTTTTCCAATATGCTTCAAATATTCATTTGAACGATCTGTAAATTTACTATAAAAGTAATCTCGCATGTTTCATATCTCTTTGTCTGCCTATTTCTCTCTCTCTCTACGAGCTCTCGATATCTCTCTCTCTCTCTCTCTCTCTTACGAGCTCTCGATATCTCTCTCTATCACTCCCTCTGTCTCATTCTATATCTCATTTCTTTGCGCTTCTCGGTTTCCCTATATTTATATGTTTCTTAATTTATCTCTCTCTCTCTCTCTTTCTGTATCTCTCTCTCGGTCTATTTCACTTTTAGTTTGTCTCTCTCTCTCCGTTTCTCTCTATTTATTTGTCTACATTTCCTTTTGACTTTCTGTTCCTTCTCATTCGAATTTCTTCCTCGATTTCTCTCTCACTCGCCTTTCCTTTCATTCTCAAATGCCCAATCTCTCTCTCTCTCACACTCTCTTCCATCCTCCCTCTCTTTTTATCAGTCATCACTTCTTTCTCCCCTCATGTTTCTCTCATTCCCTCTTCCCGATAATTATTTAATTTTTGCTGCCCTCTATCGCCCTCTCTCTACGTCTCTCTCACACTTCTCCCTCTTCCTTTTTTCCCACTATCTCCATATGCATCTGTACATACTTATAAATCCTTGCTAACGACCTCATATCTGTTAACGATAATTATAATTAGTAAGTTTAGCGACGCATAGAATACTCACTTACCAGTACGTATGGCCAATTATTGTAGAAAAATGTTGCACATGTTGTGGCCAACATGAAGTGCTGTTATAGCTTATGTTTTATTAAACAATTGGCAGTCCTGACCACACCACGTGGCCATCCCCACCTGCCATGTCGACGACGTCTGTGGCTTGGCACAGCAAATATTTCGTCTGAGACAACTTTGTGTTCAAATTCTTTGGCAAACTTTACGCAATTAAATGCTCTTCAAACTGAAGGCATACCTATGTAGATGGTCATGTCTGTGTAATGTAATGTGGTCAACTGGCCGCTGCTATGGCTGAACTTATTTTTCTCCCTTATTCTTTATTTTCTTACTCTCTCTCTCTTTTTTTTTTTGGCTGCAGCGCGATTCGACAACACGAAAGAGAAACAGCAGAAGTTGCAAAGTGCATTGGTTACTGTGGCAATAACACTCAGACTTTGTGGCATGCTGAGACTTTGCGGTTTTTATGCTTCACTAAATGACGCTATCCAAAAACGTGAAAGTGTGTTAAGGCAACTCCCCCTCCCTCGCTCCTCTCTCTCTCTCTCTCTCTCTCTGTGTGTCTGAGGTGTTTGGGCGAAAGTTTTGTCGACATCTTAATTTCTCACTTGTAAATTGAGCTGCGCCAGCAACCGCAAATTAGACCCCAAAGTATACGTACTTTGTGGATGCCAAATATGACCACACACACACACACACACACACACACACACACGCGCACGCCTAGACAAAAACTAACACACACACATACAATGTACACACACTCATGTGTAAAACCAACAAGCATACGCATGTCGCTTCCCACGCGCACAGACAAAGGCGCTTAACACACACACACACACACACACACACACATCATAGAGATACTCAGCTTTGCTGTGTAACAAAGTTGAAGTGGAACACGACGCGAAAGAGCGGCACGTGACTCGAAGCAGCCGATAGCAGAGCCAAAGCATTGCATTGACCAATGAAATGCCATAGAATGGAATTTGAATTTGCGATCAGCATCGAGTCGAGTGAAGTTGAGCAGGCGAGAGAGAGAGAGAGAGATGACAACAGCAGATGCTTAATGCACATGAGTGAGCTCAGGCTAATTAATGATTGATATCTGATGGCGTTTGATATATGATAGATGGCATTATACTTACCGAATACTGCTGACTGACTGTCTGTCTCTCAGAGAAATTTTAGTTCAAGGTAAATAAAAAATCTATTAATATTATATATATTTGGCAAAACTAAATACAAAAATGTATTAAATCTTCCATTAAGTTGAATAAAATGCCTATTAAAAATTACATTAACAAAGTTAAATTTTAAAAATCTATTAATAATTATATTATTTTAATAAAGTTATATAAAAAAAGTCTTTAAATAGTTGTATTAATTTTAATAAAATGCATATATAGAATTATTATTAATAATTACATTAGTTTTAACAAAGTTAAATAAAAAAAATCAATTAATTAATAAAATCGTTTTAATAAAAAGTCTATTGAAAATTTGTATTATTAATAACATTGATTTTAAAAAAGTTAAAAAAGTCTTTAATTAATTACATTCATTTGTTTTTTGTTTATTAGTAATAATTTGCCAGCAATTACAGATAGATAACATCGACCAGTCTGACGTTGACTGTGTAACGTGGGTTAAGAATCTGTCAATTTGGCAGTCGCGCATCGCTGAAATTTCCCAGCGGGCGGCTGGCAGCCTCTTTTCACACTCAGTTCAAGCAGCAGAGTGTACAAAGAGAGAGAGGGAGAGAGACACACACACACAGACACACAGACACATACGCGCTGGCAGTCAAACATGTTGGCGCGCATTTCACACCGCACACGTAGACAAACATTTACAAATGAGCGCTGAAGCGTGGGACACCAGACGCCGCAAATGCCTCAGGTGCCATCAGCTGGCTCCCCAGTTGAAGTGCATGCTTCCGCCCACAGGCTCTGCCCTCTGCTCCAGCTGCTCCTCCAGCATACTCTGATTGCCATTTCCATTTGCTCGCTTTCTAATGCGTGCACAATTAGAGCCAGTTGCAGGCAAATTGTGATATTTAATTAAACGTTGGCCACACTGCGAATACTCTTTAGAATGTGTATGTGTGTGTGTGTGTGAATGTGTTACATTCATGTGCTGCTTCTATTTGGCTGGCGCAGCTCAGTCGAAAGTTAAATCCGAACTTTGTTGGCTGAGCTGCCTTTGGCCCCCATCCCCGGGCAGAGTCAATAATTTTGCCAATGACGTGCAATTATTTGCCCAACCAAGTTTTGAGACAACTCAGCCTCTGACACCGTCGCAGCCCAGCGCCAGCACAAGTCTCTGCCGCTGCCGCTGCCTCTGCCTCTGCCTCTGCCTCTGCCATTCTACTCTGTTTCCCTGCATTCTTGCTGGCAACTGCTCGCGTGGCACGTACAAAGTTTGTCTACTTGGCAAATGCGGCGCTGAAGCCGAAGTTGAAGTTGAAGTCGCAGTTGCAGTCCAAGTGGAAGTCGAATGATTCATGGCCGCTGCAATTTAGCTGCCAACTCGCGAAAAGTACCGGAAACGCATTCATTTTCCGCATTTTTCACATCAATAATAAAGTGCACCCGGCTCAGTTGCTGCCCAGGCGCCTGCCAATGTCCATTGAATGGCCCTTGCCAACTGCTGCAACTGCAGCAAACTGAGAACTGTGCACTGCCAGAGACAAGCCTAATTAAGTTTGCAACATTTATGACTTGTTAGCCATTGGCCCAAAACAGTTGGCTAACTAACTAGCTGAAACAGTTGCAATTGGTGCGCCCTCGCCCTCTCCCTCTCACTCGCCCTCGCTCCATTGCAATTCCCAAACTCTGAGCAAATGAGAAATGTTGAATGTAACTCAAGCAACTCAATTTTATTTGCTCAATGCAATTGACAGTTCGTCACACTGAGAATTTCAATTAAAATTTACTCCATTTCCTTTCGTTTGATGTCGAAAATCTTCGTGTCGGAAATCTAAGGAAATTCAAACTTAGCAATTGCAATTGCAATTGCATTAATTAATTATTCTGTATTAATGAACTCTCTGGAAAGAAAGTGTGAGTATAATATATTAAAGAAACCTTTGCTATATCTACTTTATTTCATTCCAATTCATTCCTAGTTAAGCTCAGCATTTTCCTTTTGTTCAATTCCATTTTGTTGCACAGCTCAAAGCATGTGCCAACAACAAAGTCTCGTCAATACCCATTCCATTCCATTTCATGCCACAACGCAACCTTTTAATTCCCGTTCCAGCCAGAGCAGAGCGAAAAACTGCGTCCATAAACTCAACTAAGCCAAGTAAAACTCCATTCATTTCACGCTTCGCCTGCCAGCAAATGCTCGACCCAAAAGATGCCGGCGTCATCTCCCATCCTCAACCTCATGCCATCAGCACATCCGTATCCTCGCTGTCCAGCTGCTACAAGTATTGAACTTTTCTGTACCGCAGTTGTCTCCGTTGCCGGGGAAACGATGACAGTTGCGCTTTTTCTTTTTGTTCTTTCTGGCTACGCTTAGATTTATACGCAATTTTTTATGATTTACGAGACGTGGAACGAACTCATTTCAAGGTAATCTTTGGGCTGGCCAGCTGGCCAGCTTGGCTTAGCTGCCAAATCAATTTGCTTGCCAGACTGATGAGCTGCTCGAAGTCCACAGTGCGCCTCACTGGGCTAAACCTTTTCACATTGATGCTGCTGCTGCTGCTGCTGCTGCTGCTGCTGCAGATGCTCGCCACCTAGTCAATCCCATTCACATTGTTTTGCCAGCGAGTCGCTGATAAGACACCGGCCCAGTCAGCAAACTGAACGGACAGCGAACGACGCTGACCACGCCGGACAGACAGCTGACCCGGCTGCTAACTGCCCGATAAGCGCTGCAATGTGCGGCTGCTGTTGCCTCAGCTGCTGCTGCTGCTGCTGCTGCTGCTGCTGCTGCTGCTGCTGCTGCTGCTGGCTGTTCATATTTCAGAGTCATGTTTATGCAGCTTTTTGAACTCAACACTTTGCGACTTTCAGCTTGCTGGCGGGCATTAAGAGCGAAGCCGTTAAGCGGCTTATGAGCACATTGCGCATACGCAGCGTGGACTTTATTAAACATAATTATAAAATACACAAAAAAAGGAATATAAAAAAAAAAAAAAAGAAAAACATATTAAAAATAATATGGAAACAAGCATGACAAAAGTTTTGTACAATGCACCGCATTTGAGATAATCTCTACAGCTAAATTCACTACATTAAGGCTAAGCCCAGAGCCAGGCTAATCGTTGCTCCAGCTGCTTTGCTCCAGTTGCTGACCGCGCCCGAACGCTGGGTCAGCGCCTCGCTATGATCTCGGGTCACACGATCGACCACCTGCTGACAGTTGGACTCCTTGCGCACGTAGCGGAACATCGACTCCACAATGTTGCTGGGCGTGATGTTGCTGCAGCCCTCCAGGTGGCGCACCACACAGTTCTCAAAGTCATGCAGCTCGGTGCACTGGCGTGTGCCGAGCACCAGCTCGGGCACCTCCACCGTCGATATGTTCAGCTGGCTGGGCATATAGTGGCCAAAGGATTTCTCCAGACAACTGCCAATGTTGTCCTTGTGCTCCTCGAGGCACTCGGGTCCCTGCTCGGCAATAAAAAGCGCAATCTGATCGCCGTTCTTGTAGCAGACAAAGTCCAGCAGCTTGCCAATGATGCGCTGCATCACAGCATTGTGCTTGCGCTCCTCGCGCGTCAGACAGGGCAGCAGCGCCGCATTGAAATCCGTGAGGCATTGGCGGGCCTGCGGCAAACGCAGGCAATACTTCTCGAAGACGACGTCTAGATCGCCGAGTGGTCGCGCCTTCTCCACCTCATCCAGCACGACAGTGATGTTGGCCAGCCCATTGACGCACTCCATCAGGCGGACGCCTGCTTGCTGAATATCGTCGCTCAGCTTGGACGCATTCACCTCGCTGGCTGGCAGCGCAACATTCGCCTTCTCGCACTTCTGCTCCAGCAGACGCTGCAAGTCGGCCAGGGTAACGTTGGCATGCCCATAGCCAGCGGGCAAATAGTGCGAGCTCAACTCATTCAGATCCTTAATATTGGATGCATTCGGCAGCTGCAGCTCGGCGGCGCCCAAGCTCCAACAACAGCCAATCAGCACCACGCACAATGCGAACAGCCGACGCGAAGCATTCAACGTTCTCTCCATGACTGCCTACCCAACAGCTAATCCACGCCGCTCTCACTCTCAAAATCCATGGCTGTGGCTGCGGCTGCGACTGCGACTGCGACTCTAGCTATATCGCTAGCTAGCCATCATCGTAGACTTATCTTATCAGCGGCCAGAGCCGACACACTTAATAGGCTTCGCCCTAATGCGACTGCGTCTCGCGATTAGCGCGCTGCGGTCAATGTACGAGATTATCACGTTGCCAGCGTCAAATAAACACTTTCATAAGCGGACGAGAATATGGGAATATATACAAATATATACAAGTGTTCCATATATTCTATATATAGTATATATTTGGTAAACAATTGAGCAAAGCAAAGCTAGAAATTTTTGAGACCAACGCAGATTAGAGCTAAGCGCGAAGAGATTTCAACGAGCTGGAATTTTGAAGCTGAGCGAATGCGCACATAAATCGTCGGCAACTGCAATACACTTGGTCACAATGAGAGTTTCTAGAAGAGAAATGAAACCAGAGCAACTCTAGAAAACTAAATTACTTAGCCAATAAATCAACTCTTCAACTACAAGCCATAAACGTAAGCCATTCGTGGCAAGAATTACCTATTGAACGGCTTACGCAATCGGCAATCGGAGTAAAGAACAATGCGTCCTCCAGTTGCGATAAGCAGCGCAGTCAGCGTGAGCTAGCATATATATATGTATATATATATACATATATAGATTGTATTGTTTTGGGATCGAACTTGATCCCATAGTTCAACTCTCCCAATCAAAGCTGATAGCCAGCTCTGGCAATGATGTGGTTTGACTCGATTCCCGATCGATTATCAGCGCTATAAATGCCAAGCGAATCGACCTTAATTTTGATAAGTTTTCCAAGCAAGGCTGGGCCACTGTGCGCGCGCGAGATGTGGAAGTGGAAGTGGTGAAATTTGAGCTGCAACAGCTGCTGGCAGAGCTCAAATAGAAAAACGCAGCACTAACTAACTAACAACAACAACAACAACAACAACAAATGGCAAAAACAAAAACAAACCAAAAATTTAACAATTTATCTTCGTTTGTAACGGAAGTTGCAACGCAATAAACAACACGGCAAAACGAGCGAGCGAGTGGGAGACGAAGAGAGAGAGAGAGGTAGAGAGAGGCGTTGCCCAAGTAGGCGTGCCTCGGAGAATGGGCACTTGGGGAAACTTTCGGTTGCATTACACAAAGAATTTTCGGTTTGCTGAAATAATACTGGAAAATTACAGCTAACTGCGCCTCGAGACGATTTGGCTAGAAGTGAATGAAGCGTACGAAAAGGATTCTAAAAAATGATGGCAATTAATTGTTGCTGCTGCTGCTGCTGCTGCTGCTGCTGCTGCTGCTGCTGCTGCTGTGGGCGTGGCACAGGATTGTAGCTTAGCGAGTGTTGCCTGGCATCGCCTCAAACTAGTTGCCAGCAATTAGTGTGCTGGCATTTCTCAGAAAGCGCAAATTTGCATTTATCACAACCGCAGCGTCGAGTGGTGCAGTGTGGTGCAGTGGTGCCAGCATTGCAGCTTTGCTAACTCTAAAGTCCAATTGAATCCCTCTTGACTTGCAGTTTGCATTGCAGCAACACTTGGCGCGAAAGCCCAACTTAAGCTGCATTTGACCTAAGCTGCAACAGCGGCGGCCAAAATAAAGTGCATGCTTAAGCCTTGACTTACAGTGAGTTTAAGCAGCTGGCAATTACTACTAATTGCTGTGATGTACATTTTCTCAAGGCTGAGCAGCAACTACCTGACTGTCACAGTGGCTGTCCAAATTAAGTGCACGCCTGCCATTGTAGAGGCTGCACAGTAATGGCTGCCAGTGTACTGATGCTGCCAATTATCTCGCCTGACCCAGTGCGATTCACTCTCACATGTCGAACTGATATGAACATACGCTTAGCTTGAATTGATAAACTAACCGAGTTGAAATGAGCAGCAACAGTGGCTGCCAAAATTACGTGCAAGCTAAAGACTTGACTAACTATTAGGTTTAGTGGAATTGCCAGGCCTAAGCTGCATTGATCCAACTACTACAGCATAAGAGCATACCTACCCTTAAAGAAATAGATCAGCTGATCTCAGAGCCGGCACATGGCACTCTGTAATGGCTGTCACTTTGCTGAGGTTTCAATTAACTCTGCCGAGGGAATTCAAACATGTCAAACTGATGTGTACATTCGTCTGGCTTCATTTGATGAACTCTGCGCACAGTGGCTGCCAGAATTAAGTGCCCATTCGCTTATTTATGCTAGCTTGCTTGACTGCACCTCAAAGGCGGCACAGTGAGCCGAGTTTGCTTTCGCGGGCATAATGTCATAATTTGAATGCTCAACTGGCTCACTGTAATTGGCATGAAGCAAGTTTGCTAAATCCCTTGGCTGCCCAAAATCGGAAGTGCGGCCAACTAATTGCAGCTGCCAATAAATTGCAACTGTGCAGCCGATGCCGACGACGACGTCAGCGTCGCCATTTGCCAATTGCTTTTTCAACGTTTCCGTTTCCGTTTTTGCAGTGCGTGTAATGCCATTTAGAAGATTACGATGATGAGCAACGCTGATGAGCATTTGGCAAATGAAGTTGTTTTATTGTTACGCACACAATTCCAGCAGCTGCTTGTTTGTCTCCCTCTCTCTCTCTCTCTCGTTGTCGCTCTCTCTCTCTCTCTCTGTCTGTGTGTGTTTACGTTGGCTAAATGGCACCCGTATTAGTATGTATCTCTGTGTGCATTTCAAAGCAAATATTTCATTTTCATAATCAAGCGTCGCCTGAGCAACAAATTGAAGTGCATGCAGGAATTCTATTATATGTACACACATATATATACATAATTAAATGCACACACACACACACTTACCTGCCTTATATTAAGCCAATTAAATGCTGATTATTAAGGTCCTCGAAAGCACAAACTTTGCGCAATTGATTGGCCCAGAATTTGAAGCTATTAAAGCCAGTACTTGAACAAAATGCATATAACCAACTATATATGTGTATATATATATTTGATACATGTTTTTCTCTCTCATATGCACATTGTGATGATATAAAGCCGAAAGCCAAATGAAATTTCGTTGACAGCATTTTAAGAAGTTGGCCAGAGCACGAAGCGATGAACGCGTCGACGTGCCTTTGTTGATGGCCGCAATCGATGCGCATTGTCCAGGCGGCTACAGCTAAAATCCATTAGGCAACGCATTGCAATTAAATTGAATACAAACCGCAAACACAAATTCCAAATGGCAAATGCCAAATGCCAAATGCCAAATGGCAAATGCCAAATTTGGCAAATGGATGCAAAATGCTTTGCTTGGCCCTCGCTACAGATTTTCGTAACGGGAAAACAGGCCCAGGCCGCTGGGCAGCTGAAACGATAACTAAAGGGAACTTTCAACGCCTCAATGGCACTGAAAACGAAAACGAAAACAAAAACGAAACCTATTTCAACAGAATAGATATAGATGAATAGATGGTGAATGGTCAATGGTCACAATCCGAACCGCAACACATTTTTATTTGTCGCCAGCAGAAAAAAAAATACTAAATATAAAAATTGAAATGAATCATACATGGCCATGCATGGGCTGGATGAGCATAGTCAACTAGCGAGATACCCTGCAGGAAAATTAAACTCTTTTCTTATTTGACAGATTTGTTTTGGGTAGAGTTGAATATTTTGTAAATTTTGTTATTTCTTTATATAAGAGTTTACGTAATAATTAAAGACCATTTGAGATACGTTTAACTGATCTTTAATTATTATGTAAACTATTATATAATAGGTAATTATGTTATGTTAAATATACTTCAGTATATTGGCGATGGCATTAAATTCCTTAATGAACTCCAGCAATTGCTCACATATCGGGAACAGGCTGCAACATTTACCTGAGAAGCGAAAACCTCACTGCAGCAATCCTCGTTCGCCATTGTTGCTTGAATATTGCATCTGATTCAGCGTCATCTTCTTTGCCTCCATATCGACCATATCATGCATTAGCTGTCATACATGATATATCGACTATGATAATATTGATATCACTCCCTTGTAGACACCATCTTCAGCAGCATTGCTGATAGCCCAACTTGAACGTGCTGCATCGCGGCATGCAACCACATGCAGCATAAATATTGATAGCAATATCCAAGGCATCAACAGTTTAGCCAGCTATCACGCCCTTTTCAATCCAGACGCTGTTCCCAGCACATCCTAAAAAAGATAAAACAAAAAGCATGCAACGCTTCGCAGCTGACAAAAACGAGCCGCATGCAAAGTGGCGGTGGCGGTGGCAGCGGGGGCAGCTGCAGCGGGTCACGCCTATTCGCGATAGTTGAGTGCGCGTGACACGAAAAGGGATCAAAATCCAAATCAATAAACTGCCAAACATTGTGTCAAGAGGCTGCTGCGTGCCACAACTATAAAAATAATAAAAAAAAAAAAAATAAAATAAAAAATAAAAAAGATAAAAGCGTAAAGCGAAAAGAAAAACAATTGCATTTCACTCGCAGCAGCTTGAAAATCGCTTGCAACATGAGAGAATCAATGCAGTAGCAGGAGCAGCAGCAGTAGCAGGAGTGAAGTGAAGTGAAGTGGACAACCGCCTCCTTGCCGCCCATCAACCACAATCATCCCCTCGACATGCAACTGTGAATCCATGTCTTTGTGTCTGGCACATGCAGCGTGTGCGACAATGGCGTGTGTCAAATGCCATACAACATGATATCTATCAAATTGCTGGGATTTCAGCTGATGCTGTGTTCCAACAGCAACAGCAACAGCAACAGCAACAACAACAACAATTGTAACAACAGCAACAATAGAAAACAAAAGCTGCTTTGCTTGGCAATCATTATAATTGTCGCTGCCATCAATTGTTTGATGATTATCCACGCCGCCGGCTGATCGTCGTGTTTAGGACATTGATGCCGTTTGCTGCCACAATGCTTTACATGATTTGGACGATCCATTGCACTATGGGCGCAAATGCCGATTTAGCGGCATAAACTCCAAATTTAAAGATAGGGACTTGAAAATTTGCAAATAGGCTTAGATTATTTTTTTAGAATTTTGGTTTTTCTTGTTTTGGAAATTTAAATTTTCGTGAAAAATCATATTTCAGTTGCCAGCCAGCTTTCCTTTTCATTCTTAAAGCGTTCAACATATCTGTTACTTTTAGCCAGCAGCTTTTTGACATGGGAAGCGATATTCTGTATATTCCTTTAAATTTCAATTTCAGAGCTCTTGGACAAATTTAGTTTATTAATTCTTTGGCACAAACTAATTACAAGTGGCGCTAGCACTGTGTGTTTTTCCCAGCCACACTTCCAGCAAATTGCCACGGCGGACAGCGAATATTATGATTTTGCGCAAGTATGCGCAAAAGTTGTTAACTTATTTGAAATTTAAATATAATAACGCATATTTCCACATTTACGCTTTACGTAATCCGCCGTAATCTTATTAGTTCTGCTCCACGAAACAGAACTATTTTCAGGTTAGGTTCGGTCAAAAATGTGATTTATTAAATCTGCTATATACAAAACAACACAACAACGAAAACAATTTTCCATTTTAATCTACATTCTACATACTTTGATTAACATTTTGCATCCTTAACACCACAGTTAGACGATATATTTCGTAAACAAAAAACAATTAAACATTGCACACGTGGTAAGCAATTTTTGGCAAACACAACTTAGCGTAGCATCAGCTGACTTTACCGGCCTGCCAAAAAGCCTGTGATGCACGAAAAAAATTTTTTTAAACAGTTTTATAATGGTTAGACATTTCTACAATGGAACTAAGAAAAAAAAGAAGAAAATATAACAAAATAATTTTGGACTTTATGCCGCTAAATTGGCATTTGCGCCCATAGTGCATTGCGAGGTGTCTGCCACAAACACATTGCCCCAATCAATGATTGCGCTGCTGTTGCTGCTGCACAAACCAATTGTGGCTCTGCCTACAGCATTTATTGTCATTGATTTATACGCACAGCAGAAGGCTAGCCGAGTAATGCGTACGAGAAGATGTGAGATCTGAGCTTTTGCTAACATCTCTGTATAAAAGGAATACAGCACTAAATTTATAAAGTATGCTTTATAGTGTTAAGAAACGATTCTATTTTGTATTGCACAAAAAATAATGATTTTTTATCTGTTGTGCGATATCAAACTACTTTACTTGAGCTACTCAAGCCGTCGCGACGCGTCGCTAATAAAATTTAAATATTTCTATATAAATCTATACTGACTCCTAAGCAATTTAAGTCTATGGACCCGCATACCTGCATAGATTAATACGTGTCACAAAAAATTATAACATTTCCTAGATCGAAATAACACGACAGTTTAGATTCTCAATCAAACAGCCTGACTGTGTACAACAGCTTTGAGATCTGCTGGCCGCACACTGGAACTAAGGAAAGCTTCAAATGCCTTTACCATAAAAGATATCCTAGGCAGAACCTTCACTTGAAATCTATCAAATATCCTGTTAAGCTTAGTGATACTTTTTATTTATTCTTTTTACATTTATTTATTTATTATTATTTTTATTTATTTATTATTTTTTTTTTTTAATTTCTTTTATTTAGTGTTTGTCTTCCATAGCCCTAAGAAATATAATGAATTAGTTTCAGTTTAAATTAAGTTAAGATTAAATTGTAGTTTTATCCTAACATTTGCCTCTTCTGGCGCATTGCCGAAGTTACAAAAGTCTCAAGCGAACACTCATATCACACCTGCTGGATTGAGGATAAATTCTCCCATCAGACATTCAAGGGGAGAACACAACCTACGGAGCTAATATGATTCAATTGATATTCGGACGAATCGAACTAGGACTATTAGAACTATTGTTAACTTATATATATGTATATGTATTTCATATTTATTTATTTTAATAATTTGTTTTAATATTTTCTTTTTTTTTTTTATTTAAATATTTCTTACAAAATTTGTTTTATTAATTATTATTTTTTTTTTTAATATATATTTTTATTGGCAATACGTATTTTATATGTACATATATGTATTTTATGTTCATTTTTTTTTTCACTTTTATTATTATTTTTTTTTTTTAATTCTATTTTATATTTTTTTAATATTTCTTTTTAATATAATTTTATTTTTTATTTACATTTCTAATTTTATTATTTATATTAATTTTTTTATTGACAATACGTATTTTATATATGTATATATATTTAATACTTTTAAATTATTATTATATATATATATATATATATATATATATATATATATATATTTTTTTTTTTTTTTTTTTTTTTTTCTTTTTGCTGGCAATACGAGCTGCTTATATGTGCATATATACCTTTAAAACGCCTCCAAAGCAGCTACATATATTTCACAAAAATTATGAAAAAAAATATTTGAAATCAAATTAAAAAAAAAGAAAAAAGAAGTTGTGAGCATATTAGCAAATGCATTATATTTGCTTACACAGATATTGGAGCGGCACAACAATGGGGCCAAAATATGGGCATATAAACCTGTGCCTGTGTGTGTGCGTGTGTGTGTGGGTGGGTGTCTATGTGTTTGTGTATGTTTTGGCCATAAATCAACATTCTATCGCATTGTATTAAAAACTTAGCATTGGGCACATTGCGTACCCATTTCAATGCCAATCGTTTGACTGCCAGCCTCCCAGATAAAGTCGAAATTATATGAGCATTTTATGGCCAGAGCCCCAGAAATCAGTCAGTTGTGAATTGAAACGTTGCACGAACTGGGACACTGAGAGACTGAAACACTGAAGCACTGAAACACTGAGAACCTGCTGCCACTTCACATGCACAGGCACTGGCACAGGCACAGGCACTGGCACTGGCACAGGTTGGCCCTTAATGCTCAAGGACTGAATGTCGATGAATACGATATGATACGTTTGATGCGTGAGTTGTGCATGTGTGTGTGTGTGTGTGTGTGTGTGGATGGGGCGATGTTTGTCGATGTGGGGGTGTGCATGTGAGCGAGTGTAAATATGTGTGTTATATAGCAAACGCAAGACTATTACACCCTGGCAAAGAGGCGAAGCATTTAAAACAGTTGAATATTTGGCAACTGTATTTGACTTGCTGAATTCATTATATTTAAGCTTGTCTTGCTATTACATATTTAATTAAGTATAAAGAGATGTTTTTTGTTTAATATATTTGCAAGTAAGTTGTGCAAACAAAATGTAAAAGAAATTCTCTTAGCAAAAATTCAGGACTCAAGCTGCTTTGTTCCTCGGGCCATTGAGTTAAAGAAAATAATTTCTTATGGTTAAAAATTGACAGAGACATTATATATTTGATACAAATATTCAAAATCTTAATTATATAACTTATAATAAAGATATAGTTATAGATATATACATATGTATATAGAGATATCGCTCAAGGAAACTTATTTCCATCCTTGATCATTCTTAAACAACTTCAATTCATCAGAGCTTCTTATGCCTGCTTCCTGCTATCGCTGCATATGCAAGCATATATCATCTATGCAAGATCTCAGAACTAGCCAGGTCTAGAGTATATCATAGTGAACCACTTGATAATAGTGAATTGTTTCCGGTTCGCTGTTTTTGGTTTATTCGAGTTTTGGATTTTGTTTTTTCTCTCTTTTCTTTTTTTTTTGCCACTCCCTTGAGTTTTTCATGTTGATTGCGTTTGAATTTCCGCTGGCTGTTCCGATATGGCTATGCTTGCCATTCATCGATGTTTTTTCTTTTTTCCTTTCTCTTTTTTTTTTTTTTTTGTGAAATTCAATGAATTTGAGGAATACACAAATCTGAAGAGCGCGCAGCCTGGCTGCGTCTTTGACACAGTCACAAATAGACAAACAAGGTGAGGCGTGTGGGCGAGGGCGTGGCTGTTGCATGCTCGATGATACACGGCATGCGGTATACGGTATATGGTGTATGTATGTATGTACATGGTGTATGGAATGTGGCATATGTGTATGTATAGGTGTGCGCTGTATGCTATACGGTGTATGATGTATGGTATATGGGCAAGCTGTGCTGCTACAAACATGTTTGCATTTCAAATTCGACCGTCGGTTCCTTTCAGAGCGACCGTAGGCAGCATGCGAAATTGGAGGCCACATACGAATACGGAAACGAATGCGAAAAAGGGGCCGAAATAAACGCAATCACAAAGAAGGGGAGACAGCCTGACTAAATGTCTGACTGACTGACTCTCTCTCACTCTCTCTCTGTCTCTCTGACTGTCGTGTTTGCTCCTGTAAATTGAGCACCCCACACAGTGGGCGGCTGACGTGAGTTTATTAACATTTGGTTTGGGCGCCAGCCAACATTTTCGACTCAATGACAGCAAACATTTACATTTTGCATGTTGTCAGCGCTCGATTCACTAACGCCCCCAATTCGGCCAACCCATTCTCTCCCTCACTCTATTTCTCTGTCTCTTTCTCTCAGCCCTGACCCCTTTTCACTTTTGAATGCAAAGCCTTTGTACTTGAGGATTTACTTAGCATCAAAGTTCTTTGTTACTTTTGCACCTTTCTGGCTGCTGGCCTGTCAATTGATAAGACTCAATATATATATATATATATATATATATATATATATATATATATATATATATATTTCTATATAAAAGGCAGCCAATATTTATTCAGGTCTAGTCGAGCCGGAATTTAATAAGAGAAAAAAATAAAGTTTTCACAACAGTATTTTACGTTTTCGAATTTTTACAATGCAATTGACATCTCGTGACTTCGAAAGATGAATGTTAAATGTCTTTTGTATATTAATTATTAACTGCGATGCGATTAAATTGTATTTATTTTTACTGTATTTTCATCAGAATGAAATATAAAGAGAAGAGAGAGAGAAATATTAATAAATTAACTTGTCTACATTTATTTAATGAAATGTAAACATTTCAATCTTTTCCAGTCTCAATTCATGCCAACAATAAGTAATTCTACCAAAACGCAACAGCCAAGACACGACCCCATTTCGATATTAGTAAAGCAGTAAGGGCTGTCATAGCTGAAGACTAGTCCACAAACCATAGCCAAGACACAGTCCCTTTTCGATCTAAAGTGTGTAGCTTGCAAATAACAGTTAGCAAGATCGACCGCAAAAAGACATACTTTCTCGCTCTTGCTCTCAGCGAGTGACTTCAATTCTTTTCGTTTTGGTTTTCGGGTGTGCGCTTCAGCAATGCTTTCTCTCGAACATCGGCCGATACGAACATCGAACACCGATACGAACGGATCACTCAGAGTCAATCAGTCTTCACTCAAAAAGAGTGAGTGAAATAGATTTATTCGCAGACATTAATAAACGCTCAACAGATATTTAACTTCTCATCGCTTAGCCCAGACATAAACCATTGCCAAGACTCGCGCCAACTTTGATCTTAGTAAAGCAGCAAAGCTTAGCATAGCCGCAAACCATAAAAAAGAGACAAGAGTAAAGCGAAGTCATAAGACTGCGCTCAGAGCATTTCAAACTGTGGCTAGCTTTTTGATAACAAATTATGTTTATTCAAACTTCTGATGGGTTAATGAGCCCCTGCTGTTTTTCACAGTTGAAACAACCAGAGACCTTCAAACTAGCTGTCAAATTAAAAAATATTTACTAGAATCATACACACATATGTGATAACTGAATATAAGAAAAAAAAACATATATACACGTATGCATATACATAACAAAAAAATCTATATTAAAAATGCTTTTATGTTTACTGAAATGCCGAGTTTAATTAAACTCCAATTCAAGAGCCTATCAAGCACTGAGTAGACTCATAATTAAAACGCGTCATGTGCTTGACAATAATTGCACGGTCAAACAAAAACAAAGCTCAACAGCTGTTTATCGAAATGGAAATCTTTTGTCATCAATTAACAATGCTTAATTGGCATAGGTGCCACGTCTGCTGCACTTATCAATGGGAATGCAGATGCCAGCGGAGTCGCGGGCATAGCCTTTGTTGCAATAGCAGCCGTCCGGGCAGCGTATATGCTGGATCAGACACGGTTCTCCCAGGGTAGCGCACTCCGTCTGACAGTTGGGGCCGCATGCCAGAAATGACTCATTCGCCGGGCATTTGCGAGGTGCTACAAGGGATTAGCAAGCAGTTTGCATTAGCTGGCCAAACAATGCAACATCACACTGCACCACTTACTGATGGGTGGCTGAGCGCACACCAAAACCAAAAGACAGACGGCAAGCAGCAAGCAAGCATTCAGCACTTTGCACGCAGACATTTTGGGAGCTTCTCTTAATAGCCAGAATTGTTTTCAATCGTAGAACTCGTTGACAACTGAACTGATTTGCATGAGTCAAGCGTGTTTTAATCGATGCCCGCTAAGATACTAGCATTGCGTTGCTCGCTGGGGAAGCACCTGCACATACATGTATGTATGTATGTAGATCCAGCGCTTCATTGGCTTTTAATGTGCTGCGGCCGCAAAGTATGCTATGAAATGTGAGAATAATTGATATAATGTGTGAAATATGTATGTATGGAAGGAGTATTATGCTTGTAAATTAGCTTACGCTAGTTGCTGAGCTACTACAGTTGTTAAAAGTGTTTATAGATGTAGAGACTTTATTTTATTTAAATTATGTTGAAGTTTTTTTTTAATTGGTATCCAAAGATCAGTATAGCATTTCCTATTAATCTGCCTGACTATTTACAAAAAATTTACTTTTATTATTATATTAAGTTATTTGTATATTTTTATTATTATTAATATTAATTTAATTATTACTATAACTAATTTTATTAAATAATATATTTACTTATTTATCTTATAATTTTATTTAAAATGTAATCTTAGCTATTTATTTTACTATTTAGTTTTCTAGATTCTCACAGCATCACTTTTACAATTATTTTCTGTCCATCGGCGTGCTTGCTTGACTTTATCTGAACTTGCTAAATCATAGAGTCAAGCTGCAGTAATAGAAGCAACTTATAGTCA
This sequence comes from Drosophila borborema, assembly GCA_030914335.1. Taxonomy (NCBI): domain Eukaryota; kingdom Metazoa; phylum Arthropoda; class Insecta; order Diptera; family Drosophilidae; genus Drosophila; species Drosophila borborema. Next base: position 5,779,429 of record JAUESP010000311.1, on the reverse strand, counting down.
GTTAGATATTATTGATCGACAAGAGTAAAACTTTCAAAAACCTAAAGAAGATCATCATTCATCAGATCATCATAAGATCATATATCTAAAAGCTATGAAAATCGATTATTTCATATTATCGATCGTCATTTCTCTGGCGATTTTATTTTAGCCATCTGGCTACACTGCATGCTGCCAGATCAGTGCAGAATCGCACGCATCTGGCAACGCCAGCGGAGCGACTTGAACAGGTAAACGAGTCGCAATACGTGTTATAGCTGTGTACCTGTTTTTCGTTTCTTTTTGTGCTGCTTTCTCTCTGTCTCGCTCTGTTCGCGAGTCGCCGTCTCCTTCTTCGCGTTCGCCTTAGTTGAGTTTTGCATGCGGCGCGTTCAACAACGAGGCAAAAAGCGTAGCGCGATTCGGTTCTTTTTTTTTCATAAATTTTTTTGTTGTTGTTTATTTATTTACTTTTTTTTTTCTTTGATTTGTGTTCGGGCATCTCAACAACAACAACAACAACAACAACGGTATATAAAGTGAATATTTATTTGATTGTGTTTTGTGTTCTGTGTGCCAAAGTGTGAGTTACCTTTGCCAAGCTGAGTCTTTGGCAGGGCCGATGTAAACGGTCGATAGTGTTAACGAAGCGATCAACGGGCCATTGCGGCCTTTGAACTCTGGGCAGCTTTTGACATATGTTCAGAGCTTTGGTCGCCCACTCTTTGCGACTTGCACTTCTTTGACTCCCTGCTCATTCACACGCGTGCCCTCTCGCTTGCTCTCCACACACACTCTCTCTCTCTCCCTCTCCCTCTCTCTCTCTTTCTCTCTCTCTCTGTATACCTCTCGCGTGCCCACTCTGTCTCTCGCCAGCCAAGTCCTTCTCTGTCAGTCAGTGGAGTGCTAACCAGGCCATGCATTTTTCTGTTTTCGCAACAAGACGTCAATGGCCAAAGGCGCTGCCAGCATCGTCGTCGCCGTCGTCGTCGTCGTCGCCGTCGTCATTTTTCGAAACGTTCTCGCTTTGTTGCATTCCAAAGTAAATGCTACTAATAACAAAAAGGCAACAACAACAGCAACAACAACAACAACAACAACAGCAGCAACAACAATATAGTGGTAGTAGTTGTAGTAAAGAGAAAAAGGAAGGCAATCCAAAGCGGCGGCCGCTTCCAATAAAATGAGGAAAAAATAAAAAAGTTGCCTGACTTGTTTCAGCCACGATTGTGAGAGTGTGTGTATGTGTCGAGAGAGTAAAAGACTATGTATATACATGTGTGTGTGTGTGCGTGTGTGTGTGAATTGGTTTAAGGCGGTTGGCTCTGGGCTCTTGCCGAAATGCCTTTCTGGCCAACTCAAAGGCTAAAACCAAATTCGACATCAGAAATTTAAGCAACTTAAATGCCAATAAAAATCAACAATAAACTATTTAAATATTTTGCCAACAACGGCCAAAAGTCAACAACAATTTAAGGCAATTATTTATTATTATGCAAAAATTTTGAAAAGCCAATCGAATATTTGAAATTAGTGAAATTAATGCGGCCATTAGAGCGCCTCTCTCTCTCTCTTTCTCTCTCTCTATTTCTCTCACTCTGTGTGTGTGCGCGTGTGTGTGTGTATACAACAAGTTCGTTGCCTAAGTCATTTGTATGATAATAAGCCAAGCAGCAACGACTGCAGTTAATCAAACCAAATCCCCACGCAGCTGCACGTACTATAGAAAAAGAGAACAACAAATAGATGCGAGGCATTAAAAAGCCATCAGCTGTGAATCGAATATATCTAGATGTATCTATGTATAGCTAAAGTAAATTGCAAGCTCGGCCGTACACTGTATATATACAGTATAATAAGCAACTGTAAAGTCTCACGTCAAGTCTTTGGCAGATCGCAACCCAGAAACCTAAACAAATTAGATACAAATACAAATGCATTTATATATGTGTATATATTTATACATATGACTAACTGAAAGGTACACACACACATACACACTCACACACACACTCACACAGCAAGACAGCATTTTACGAGAAGGCGTCGGCGACTCCAGTTCGGGACGCTGTCGCCACATTCCACGGTAAGTGGAGGCCATAAATCGTTAGTGAAAATTTGTAGCTCGAAAATGCTTAAACATGAAATTTATTAGACAAAGACAGGAAAATTAAAAAAGCCAAAAAAAAAAAAAAAAATAAATTAATATGCGCTGGGCCGGTGTGGTGCATAAATCAAATGAGAGAAAACACACAGACACACAGCATCAATAGAACCAAATAGATACAAACATACAGACATACCGACAGATATATTATCATATATGCCTTGGCTTTTCAAGCGATTTGCATAGATTAAGGGCACTGGGAATCGGGAATTGGAAATTGAAAATCTCGCCCGGTTACTGGCCGATGCGGTGGGTCATTGCCATGGCCTGGGCCTGGCATGGCATATGAGAACGGTTAACGCTGATAACGGGTCTCGCTAATGCGTCCATCTCGCTTGCACTTGAGCGCCTCTTGGTGGTGGGGCAGGCCACTTTCTAGCGCTCCTTTTGGCTGAGCTGGTCGTCGCCACACTATGGTCGCTGCTCGCGCTTTAGTCTAATGATGTCAATTACATCGTGCCACTCGCATTGTGGGCAACAACAAATGCATGCCAGCTTATAAGGCAGCAACAATGTGGCCAGCAGCAGCAGCAGCAGCAGCAGTAGCACTGGCAGCCGCAACAACTAGCAACAAGTGTCTCGGACTCGGCGGCTACAACTACAGCGACTTTGGCTTCATTAAAATTGCTTTTCATTTTGGTCCAAGTCTCTCATAGAGATACGTTTTGGCTTTTCTTGCACGGTTTGTTGGCTCTGCAGCAACAGCAGCAGCGGCGGCAGCAACAAATAGGCCAAAAAATTTTAATGAGATTTAATGAAATTGTACGAGCGAGCATGTGGCCGGCCATAGACAAGTTGCCAAGTAAAGGCCGCAGTGACCAGTGACCAATCGTAGAAATAACCGCAAGCAAAGATTTCATTTCATTTCATTTCATTTTGGTTCGCTAGACACACAAACAAAAGACTTAGGCAACGAACTTGAACAAATCCATTGCTCTTTCATGCAGAGAACGAGCACAGCTCGAACTGAACTACAATTTCAGTTGCCTTGAGGCAACAAGACATACACACACACACACACACACACACTCGCACACACATACTTGATGCTTAACAAATTGATTGCTTTGTTAGAGTTTTTTTTTTTTTTTAATTTTTCAGTTTCTTTTCTTCTTCCTCAAGTGCTTATCAAATAGTGTGCTTTGAAAAATATCACCAAATACTTAAGCACTTAAACATAAGTAGCCGCACATAAATAATTTGCCGCCCTCAGCTCGGCCCGCGTCCCGTTGTCGTGGTGCAGGCGCAGTGTGCGCTTCATGTTAATCAACTTGAAATTTATGGCTCAATTTTTGGCTGTGCTTAAGCAAATTTTTTGCCTTGCAAAAATTGTTGTGCAAAAAAACGGGCAATAAGAAGAAGAACGTAACAAAATCGCTTCACGTCACGCCCACGTTTCTGACTTAATGAGCCTGGGCTGGGCGGCAAAAGGACAGCGAACGGACTGTGGGCAGCGGGCTGAGGGCAGCGGGCAGCGGGAAGCGGGAATCTTTTTCACTTCGGCTGTTTACGCCCAATTTGTCACACATTTCAACAGGTTGCGAGCAGGCATCATCAAAAAGCGAACGGCAACGATGATGACGATGACGAAGAGGATGACGAAGACGATCAACGAGACTCCTTCAAATGGGGACTTAGCCACAGCTTGAACTTGGCTGGGGTTGGGGCTGTCCGTCGTTTGTCCGGCCTGGGTCCGGGGTAGGCGTTCTCTTGCGGAATTTTCGGGCATGCCTCACGGGCCTCTGAAGCGTGAGGAATTTCTTTTTCGTCGTTTGCTGTTGCCTCCGCCCCAAATCGTTGTTCTCTTCATTGCTGTTGTTGCTGTCCTCTCTAAGTGAAAAATTATGCAAAAGTGTTTTATTTTAATAGCGGAAATCATTTATAGATGTTGTAATAAAGTCCCAGATCGTTCGCCCTGCTCTGCCTGTGCTCTGCCAATTCCATGTTTTGTGGATCTGCGCTGCCGCCATTGCCCCGAGGCAATCTTTTATGCTCGTTGAACGAACGACCGCCAACGAAGTAGCCAAAGCGCAACACTGTTGCCATCATTCGCCACTCAGAGACTTGCTATTCAGCTTATGAGGGTGGACAACTTCTAAATGTGAAGAGTCAAAGTCAAAGCTATGATGATGGTAGTTGCCAGAGCTGTAAATAATTTGACTGAAATGGAATTGAATGCAATTTTATATACATATTAATATGCATGTATATGCATATAAATAAATATATATATATATGTATATACTATATACTATATATATATATATATATTACATTCATAAATATTTTATTGCTTGAATTTTATTATTACTTATTTTACTAAATATTATTCAAGCTAAAGCAATATATGCTCTCCTTTATTTTGAATATTTTCTAGATAATTCAAGCCACATATTCTTGTTTCTTTTTTTTTTTTCATTAGACTCTGCTATATTCATTTCAAAATAAAAAAAATTGGAATCTGTATGATTTTAATATATTTAAAAAAAAATTGTTGTGAAAGAAATTACTAAAAAATATTGCTAAAATCTAACCATATAACGTGCTAAATTTAATTATGAATATCTCAATTAATTTGGCAGCCAGAGTTCTCAAATTTTTTATGTATGACCTAAAGTAGTACTACTCTAGAATCAAAGATTAAGCTTGCTTTTATGTTCGATTAGCTGCTCATAGAAAAACTATTATTTGCTTCTGTTTTCTTCTAGTGAAAAAAACTTTATTAGTTCGAATAATCTAGAGAATATGCAACATTAAAGGAAAACATAAAGAGTGCGCAATCTTGATGAAACGCAGCATCTATATAGTCTATATAGGTACACAAATATATATGTATATAATATATATATGTTGTTGAACAAAGCAAAGATCTCATATCTTATAATTATTCCTTTGCTTGGTCACCCTGCTAGCAATGCGAATTTGTGTGTTAACAATGACAAAAAATATATAATAAAAAAAAAAACAATGCAAAAAACTAACATTAAATTAAAGTATTGAAAGTGAGATTTATTGCAACGCCGTGTGTGTGTGTGTGTATGTGTGTGTGTATGTGTGTGCTTAAGAGCCACCATTTCCCGTATGACTTCATTTTTGCACGTTGAGTGCGCAAAAAAAAAAAAAAGAGCATCAAAGAGTTGAGCTTGATCAGCTCTGGCCGAGGCAATCAAAGAGCGTTCCGCAATCGTCACAGTGCACTGGCTCTGCGAGCTTTGGTCGAGTTGGCTTAATACGAGAGCACGGCTATAAAAGCGAGCGGCCGAAGTACAATTATAAAGCCATTAAAGTGGCTAAATTAGCTCATTTGTAATGAAACCGGGCTTCATAATCGTTAAAAAAATGTATATGAAAAAATAATAAGAAGCAGAAATAAAAGTTTAAAAAATTTATGCCAAAAGGCAAGAAAAAAACAATCAAAGCAATAAAAGCTGAGCGCAGAGCAATTGATAAGCATTTTACGCCGATCCCATTAAGGCAGAACAAACAAAGGCGGCAACGATTAAATATCTGCTGTGATTGCGATTCCCCAGCGGAAATAGTAGTAGAAGCAGCAAAGGCCAATGAAATGGACCATTAGATAGTAGTAAGCGAACTGAAATCTGAATATCATTCAGCGAGCTGTTAGCATAGATGTGAATGTGTATATGCAAATGGATTCTACTATGACATAATGTTGTATTATAATATCGATGGCAAGCCCTTCTTTGGCGAGCATTGATTGCATGGCCTCAAGACAACATGGCGGCATTTCACGTTTGTCGTCTAAGTCTTTTGTCATTGTGCGTAACATTTCAATTAAGATTAATGCTAATGCGAAAACTTAATGCACAGCAAGAATGCGCAGACATTCACCGCAGACATTCATTCAGCGTATGGCTTCTGTCATGGCGAGTGTGAAACCGTAGCCAACAGCTGGCAGCATCGATTTCCGCTGATTATGACAATGGAGATTGAATTGATTTGGCCAACTTTACATTGCGGCTGTTGGGCTGTTGGTTTTTCTTCTTCTTCATCTTTTTTTTTAATTAAATTGGCTAATATAAGCTTTCTCTAAAAACGTCGATAGCTACCGCCGAACCCAATTAAATGATAACAAATTAAATATACAATGTAGCCACAGCCGCAGCACAGCTGAGCCCGCACTCGAACCAAGCATCGAGAATGAACGAGAGTGACTGGAGAATCGCATCGAGTCGAAGAGTGGCTTCGATGCTCATGATACTGAGGCGCCGCTGGCGAGTAAGCGGCAGAATTTGCACCGCCTCACTGTGGCCACTGTGCCGCTGCTGGTGCGGACGACACGTCTTAGCTCCGAGAAATTTATGGCCACATTCAATTGTCAAGTTTATGTGACAGCGGCCAGGCCTAAATTTGCATAAGAGCCGTTGGTCAACAGCAACAGCAGCAGCAGCAGCAGCAGAAGGCAAACTTCTCTAGAATTCTCTCGTTGAGGCATTTGAAAGTTTTGTTTCACATATCTTGCAGCAGCGTCTCTCTCCCTCCCACTCTCTCTCTCTCTCTCTCTCTCTTCCAGACTCTTTTTGCTTTGTCTTTGTTTCATTTATGTTTAATTCTTTTCTTACAGATCGGCATGCTAAATGCGCATTGATGGTTCTTGCATACAAATGACGAATTATGAGAATCTTATAAATTTGCCATTAAATTTTAATGCAAATAATCATGCAAATAATAATGAAAACAATGCCAAAATTGCTGTTGGCGAGCAGCTATTGAATAAGATGTCGCAGCGGGACTTTTCCGAGGTGAGTTTGAATTTGAATTTGAATTTCGAATAGATTATGAAAAAGAGTAAAGATATAGGCATGTAGTAGGTGCATAGCTGCGTTCAAATGCAAATAAAGCCAATTAAGAATGCTATCAGGCAAGCACTGCAGTTGGCCATAATATGAACGTCGCTCTGGCTTATCTCAATTGCCATTCACTGAGCACTGATCATGTTTGCATGCATTTCAAGTTCCCAATTTATGCATCATGACAATTATTTATGGCCTTCACAGAAACTTAATCATCGAGTGCGCTTGAAAATGAAAACGGATAACAACAACAACAGCAAAAACAGCTAAAATGAACAAGAAAACGAAAAAAAATGTATATAAAAAAAAAAGAGAAAAATAAAACAATCAACGAAGCCAGCGCTAATAATCAAAAAGATGGCAAAATGATTTCAATGTTGATTAACTGAGCGGCGAGACAACAAAAGGGTTAAGCAACAACAACAACAACAGCAACAACAACAACAATGAAACACACGCCAAATTAAACAAAGCGCAGAGATAAAAACGCCAAACACACAAACCCTTTTTCAGCTCCGACTACACCCTAGGCCCTTTCATCATATTCCGCGCTGTCATGTCATGGGCAACAACGACGACAATGTCGAGACTTGGACTGCGACTTGGACTGGGACTGGGACTGGGACTGGTACATGGAGTGGAACTGCGACTGGGATTGAAACTGAGGACGACAACGTCAACATTGTTGGATAAGCTTTGTGGCGCATGTTTAGATGCTGCCCGGCTGCTGTCTCACTAGCTGTCCATTGTGTCTGTCTATCCGTCCGTCCGTCCAGCTAGATGACAGCCAATTGAATCTGTTCATTTTGGGCAGCTCAGCTAAGCTCAGCTCAGCTCAGCTCAGATCAGCTCAGCTCAATGGATAATATCTACATCTTGCGCTAAGCTCGAGCGACAGCACGGATAACAGTAGGGCTCTGTTGGCACGGGCAGGCCGTGAACGCAAAGCAACAGCTAATTATTTTATTACGCGTTAAATTGCAATGAAATTCTTGACTTAAGCGCAAAACATGCCAATGTGCGCCACAAGCAATCGTGAAATTGTTAGCATTCCAATGCGGCGACTTTATCGATCGGGACGGGGCGGGACGGGACGGGACGGGATGGGATGGGATGGGACAGGCTGGGGAAGGGGTGGCTCACATATTGCTACGTCCAGTTGGCACTTGCCGCCTGCCATAGTCCAACCCGTCCCGCCCCGCCTGGCCACTTCACGCACATTAACATCGACATGTGGTGCATGTGGCATGGCAGGCAACAACCTGAAGCCTGAACTGCTGCGGTTGCATCTTTGGGTGCCACTTTTTTTTTATACCCTGAACCCATTGAAAATGGGAATTCAGGGTATAATGGTTTTGTGAAATGTATGTAACAGGCAGAAGGAGACGTCGCAGACCCTATAAAGTATATATATTCTTCATCAGCATAAAAAAATAAGTTGATTGAGCCCTGTCCGTCTGTCCGTCCGTCCGTCCGTCCGTCCGTCCGTATAAATGTCGAGATTTCGGAAACTACAAAAGCTAGAGAGCTGAAATTCATGAACACATGAACACTCGTATGTTACCTACGCAATACGAGTTTATTTTGTTTTTTCGATAACTCATCCCATTTCCAAATTATCGATAAAAAATCGAAAATTCGTTTCAATTTTTTAGTTTTTTTTGGTATAACTTCTACACCGTTTTAGCTAGAGACTTCAACTTTATATATTTAGTTAGATATTATGGATACGCAGATTTTGTAGTTTTCAGATTTTTGATGCCACGCCCCCTTCGCCCACAATTTGGACGCATTTCAAATACTAGAAACTTGCAATTTGGTACATAAATAGATATATATATACCCTTAATCTACTCTGAAAATTTCATGAAGATCATCCATCTAGAAATGGAGTTATAAGCGTCCAAAGTTCAGCCCAACCCACCCCCAAGCCACGGCAGCAACTGCGCAGTTAGCAGAGCGCGCGCTTATAAGTGCGTAAAGAAGAAGAGTATCACTTTTTTTTGCAGGGTTCAGGGTATCTCGTAGTCGAGCCGTCTCGACTATAGCCTTCTTACTTGTTTCTCCTGCTTTTGCACTGTTCTCCGCCCAGGCGACCAGTTCTCAAGACGATGTTTTTTTTTTATTTTCTTTAAGCATTCCTGGTCTCTCGCTTGCTAGCTAACTCTACCTCTCCTTAATCTCTCTCTCTCTCTCTCTTCTCTATATATATGTATGTACATCTGGCAGACTCTTGCTACAAGATTCTTGACTATTTTCTAAATAGAGGCTCATTGGTTGGTGTTGCTGCTCTTGTTGTTGCTTTAGCTGGAATTGTTGAAGCAGGACAGCAGACGTATCAGCTTACATGACTGCTCTATGTGGCATTTGGGCGCCAATCCCTAAATTGATACACAGCACAGTTGAATGCAAGAGGCTAGCGACTGTCCCTTTGACAAGCCAAGCATTTGGCAACAACAATTACCGAGGCAGCAAAATGTTTATCCACAGAATAAATGCTACTCAAGCATTTACAAAGAAGATGTATAAAGACTATTCTAGCTGTTGCCGGCTAAAATGCTCCAATCAACCCATGGATTATAGATGGCAATGGAAATAACTTATCCGCACTTATCAGTAGCCCATCCTGTCGGCTGTTGCCAAAGTAAAACTAGACCAATGATCCACACATTGAACAAAGAGCCACAACTTTAGCTTCAAAACCTGATTCTACACAGCTGAGACGACCTTAAAAAATAAATTATGAAAATTATGAAAAGGCTTAGCTTAGGCTAAAGCTAGTTGATTTCATTTAAAATTTGGTTCAAAATAAAGCAAAATAATAAAGGTCCTGCAGCCGTCTGGCTTGATTGTAATCTGCAGCATTTGCCGCTTATCCGCAGTTATCCGCAGCTCAGCATTTGGCTCGGATAAAGGCTAAGGCCAAACTTTTAGCAGTTAGGTACGCTCGCAGCGTGCTGCCAGTTATTATTTTTAGCTGGAGCGATAATATCAGCTAATATGAAACGGCGCTCCCTTCCGCTCAGCTTGGCCTTAGACGTCTGCTCTCTGTTCGTCCCGCTCGTCTGTTCGTCCGTCTGTTCGTCCATCCGCTTGCCTTTTGGATTAGCCTGGGCATGTTGGGTGCGTGTTTATTTGACTTTGACCATTGGGGCTGACTGTCTTGGGCCAATCTGCTTGCTGTGATCTGCGCCAGCAACGCCAACGCTGTGCAAAAATTTCATTTTGTTAAGTTATGCGAGTGGTTTTCAAAGTTGTTCGACGTTTCACTCCATCTCTTTCGCGCTCAATCATTCTCATCCTCATACTCACTCTCTCTCTCTCTCTCTCTCTCTCTCTCTCTCTCACTCGCTCTCTTTCCGTGTATTTGCTTTTGTTTTTAGTTTTTGATTGTTTTATTATATTCCGCTTCATCTTCCTCTTGTTCATTGTAACGCCCACTCCATTTGGCTTATCGGCTGGACAGTGGATGGGGCACGGGACACGAACACGGGCTTTAATGGTTGCATAAAACATAAATTTCGTTCTGCATCTGTCAGATACACTTTGTGGCTGCCACCTTGTGTGAGTATCTATGTGCACGTACATATGAATAGCTGCATGTATCGACGAGTTGATTTATTCGCATTAGCTGGACCCCGAAAAAATAAGAGAGACGGTGAAGAGCTAACAACAACAATCAGCAGAAGAACGGACAGCGCAGGCCAGCAGGCTAATCTAAGCACGTTATCCGTAGCCCACGCCCCAACTACCCCATGCCGCTCAACACCCTAACCATCGCCCTTTCCACTCCCTCTGCCTTTCCCTCCATGCCACGCTTCACTCTTCGACAACGGCACTTGGCACTTGGCATTTGGCACTTGGCACTTGCTGTGCACGTTTTCTAGGAAAGAGCTGAACGCGCTTGGTCTTGCTTGGTTTTGGATTCGCTTTTGGCTTCGGCTGCGGCTGTGTCTTGAAGCTGGGCTAATGCATTTGCATACTCATTCCATTTAATTGCTTTAAAAATATGTAAAAATTCTACGCTCTTGTCACGGCCTCTTCCTCGTCCTCGTCCTCAACCTCAACCCCAACCTCGGCTTCGGCCTCAACCTCAGCCTCAGTCCCGGCCTCGCTGTCGATCCCGTTGCTGTTCGCCTTTCGGGCTAGCCTTCTTGTCTTAGCATGGCTTATGCCAAAAAAGGCTCAGACACTCAACACTTCGCTTGGACACTGGCTCCCTCCGTTGGCAGCGCAGTTCTTGGGCCACGAATTCGTGGAATTGCTTCCGCATTTGACGAGCCGAACGGCTGGCGGAACAGCAATTGGATGTTGCCTGGCTCAGCATTCGCTAGTCGCCAGTTGCCAGTTGCCAGTTGGCAGTTCGCCGGGAAACGTGACTCAGTGGTCGCATACCTGTAGCATGGATTTGAAGTGGAACTGCGAATGCGACTGCGATTACAGTGGCGGCAATTTAACGTAATTACAGCCCAGCGCATGCAGAGTGGAGCAAAGCAAGAGAAGGCAAAATATGCAAACAATATGGGATGTGCCATAGGAATTCCTATGATAAGCCCGACTAAAGCCTAAATTGATGCAACAACAATATCTGTTAGCTCCTAAAGACTTACTAGGTATATACATATAGCAGGATTTCAGAATCATTTCAGTCAACTGCAGCTTAGCTAAGGTCTCAATCAATCCCAAGCATCCATACTTATATCGTTTCCCTTTTTTTTCCTTGCAGAACGAGCCGGAATGCACGCCAGAGCTGCCCGCTGCGAATCGCGCGCTCTTCTTGGAGAAGGTGCGGCAATCGAACGCCGCCTGCCAGAGCGGCGACTTTGCTACGGCGGTGCTGCTCTATACGGACGCACTGCAGCTGGATCCGGGCAATCACATACTCTACAGCAATCGTTCGGCGGCACGGCTCAAGCAGGGACAGTTCGCGGCGGCGCTGCAGGATGCGACGCAGGCGCGTGAGCTGTGCCCGCAATGGCCCAAGGCATACTTTCGTCAAGGTGTTGCGCTGCAGTGCCTGGGCAGATATGGTGAGGCTCTGGCCTCGTTTGCCGCCGGCCTGGCCCAGGAGCCGACCAACAAGCAGCTGCTGGCGGGTCTTGTCGAGGCCTCTTTGAAGAGTCCGCTGCGTGCGGCCCTGGAGCCGACGCTGCAGCAGCTGCGCGCCATGCAGCTGCACGAGTCGCCGTTCGTGGTCAGCTCCGTGGTGGGGCAGGAGCTGTTGCAGGCCTCGCAGTACCAGGCGGCGGTGGCCGTGCTGGAGGCGGCGCTGCGCATCGGCAGCTGCTCGCTGAAGCTGCGTGGATCCGTCTTCAGTGCTTTGAGCTCGGCGCACTGGGCGCTCAATCAGCTGGACCAGGCCATTGGCTATATGCAACAGGATCTGGCCGTGGCCAAGTCGCTGGGCGACACAGCGGGCGAGTGTCGAGCGCACGGGAATCTCGGCTCTGCCTACTTCAGCCAGGGCGCCTACAAGGAGGCTCTCACGGCGCATCGCTACCAACTCGTGCTGGCCATGAAGTGCAAGGATACCCAGGCAGCCGCCTCGGCCCTGACCTCACTCGGCCACGTGTACACGGCCAGCGGAGATTACCCCAACGCCCTGGCCTCCCACAAGCAATGCGTGCAGCTGTTCAAGCAGCTCGGCGATCGTCTGCAGGAGGCGCGTGAGATCGGCAATGTGGGTGCCGTCTACCTGGCCCTGGGCGAGTGCGAGGCGGCGCTCGACTGTCATACGCAGCATCTGCGGCTGGCGCGAAAGCTGCACGATCAGGTGGAAGAAGCGCGCGCCTACTCCAACCTCGGCTCTGCCCACCATCAGCGGCGGCAGTTCGGCCAGGCAGCTGCCTGCCACGAGCAGGTGCTGCGCATTGCCCAGGCCCTGGGCGACCGCAGCATAGAGGCGCGCGCCTATGCGGGACTGGGCCATGCGGCGCGCTGTGCCGGCGATGCGGCGGCCTCGAAGCGCTGGCACGAGCGCCAGCTGGCCATGGCGCTGGCGGCACGCGATAAGCTCGGCGAGGGACGCGCCTGCTCCAACCTGGGCATCGTTTATCAGCTGCTGGGCGCACACGATGCGGCGCTGAAGCTGCATCAGGCGCATCTGGGCATTGCGCGCGCCCTGGGCGATCGAGCGGGCATGGGTCGTGCCTATGGCAACATGGGCAATGCTCATGCGGCGGCTGGCGCCTACGAGGCGGCCGTCAAGTACCACAAGCAGGAGCTGGCCATCAGCCAGGCCGTCAACGATCGCAGCGCCGAGGCGGCCACCCACGGCAACCTGGCGGTGGCCTACCAGGCACTAGGTGCCCACGATGCAGCGCTGGCCCACTATCGTGCCCATCTGGCCACCGCCCGATCTCTGAAGGATGCGGCGGGCGAGGCGTGTGCGCTGCTCAATCTCGGCAACTGCCTCAGCGCCCGTCAGATGTACGCCGAGGCGGTGCCGCACTACGAGAGCTACTTGATGCTGGCCCAGGAGCTGGGCGACGTGGCCGCCGAGGGCAAGGCCTGCCACCTGCTGGGCTATGCCCACTACTGCCTGGGTAACTATCGGGCGGCCGTGCGCTACTACGATCAGGATCTGGCTCTGGCCAAGGACGCACAGCATCGGCCGCACATGGGACGCGCCTATTGCAATCTGGGGCTGGCGCACCTGGCACTGGGCCACACAGCCGCCGCCCTGGAGTGCCAGCAGCTGTTCCTGGCCGTGGCCCATGCCACGGGTCAGCTGCCGGCCAAGTTCCGAGCGCTGGGCAACATTGGCGATATACTCATACGCACCGGAGCCCACGAGGAGGCCATCAAGCTGTACCAGCGCCAGCTAGCCCTAGCCAGATCGGCCGGGGAACGCGCCATGGAGGCGGCTGCCTGTGGAGCTCTGGGCTTGGCGCATCGTCTGCTGCGGCGTTGGGACAAGGCGCTGGGACATCACACCCAAGAGCTGACGCTGCGCCAGGAGCTGGGCGATCTGGCCGGCGAGTGTCGCGCCCATGGACATCTGGGCGCCGTGCACATGGCACTCTGCAGCTGGACGCACGCCGTGAAGTGCTATCAGGAGCAACTGGAGCGCGCTCAGGAGCAGCGCGATGCAGCTGTCGAGGCACAGGCTCACGGAAATCTCGGCATTGCTCGACTCAACATGGCGCACTATGAGGCGGCCATCGGCTGCTTGGAGGCGCAGCTGGGCACCTTGGAGCGCGTATCGCTGCCCTCGACGCAGGCGGATCGCGCCCGGGCGCTGGGACATCTGGGCGATTGCTATGCCGCCCTGGGCGACTACGAGGAGGCGCTCAAGTGTCACGAGCGGCAGCTGCAGCTGGCACTGGGTCTGGCCAGCCATCGGGATCAGGAGCGCGCCTATCGTGGCCTGGGCCAGGCGCGTCGTGCACTCGGCCAGCTGCCGGCGGCGCTGGTCTGCCTGGAGAAGCGTCTGGTCGTCGCCCACGAGCTGCACAGCGCCGAGATCAAGGCGCTGGCCTACGGTGACCTGGGCCATGTGCACGCAGCGCTGGGCAATCATGCCCAGGCGCTGAATTGCTTGGAGCATCAGCGAGAGCTGGCGCGCGGCCTGCAGGATCGCGCCCTCGAATCGGATGCGATGTGCGCCCTGGGGCAGGTGCAGCAGCGCATGGGTCACTATGCCGAGGCACTGCAGCTGCACGAACAGGATCTGCAGCTGTGCACGGAGCTGGCGGCGCCGGCTTTGCAGGCCCGCGCCGTGGGCAATCTGGGAGCTGTACACGAGGCACTGGGCCAGCAGGAGGAGGCACTGAAGTGCTACGAACGTCAGCTGGCGCTCAGCAACGATCGACTTGGCAAGGCACTGGCCTGTGGTGCCCTGGGACGGGTGCATCATCAGCTGGAGCAGCATGCACAGGCCGTGGAGTATCTGCGCCAGGGCTTGGCCAGTGCACAATCCATTGGCAAGTCAGAGGAGGAGGCCAAGATAAGACATCAACTGGGTAAGCATTTCCTTCTCCTTCTCCCGCTCTCTCTCTTTCTCTCTCCTGAAGCTGAATAGACAGAAGAAGGCTTGGTAGAGCCAATGTAGTATATATGCATATTATTAATCAAGATGACGAGCTGAGTCGATTTAGCCATGTCCGTCTGTTCGTCTGTCCAGTTCTCCCTCTGTCCGCATGAAGAGAGCCATCTCGATAGACCGCAAAGGCTTTAGAAATTTCAGGATTTCGAATACCGTCTGTTCTTTAACATGAAATCAGAAAAAGTTATTGAAAATTCTAGAGTTTGAAAGAAATCTGATTCAACTCCTTAGCTGATACTCCAAACTTTCTACTGCCATTATAACTGAGAGATCAGCTCTTCGCAGCCTTCATAATGCTTACTAGTCTTTCTCTTTCTTAACTCGCTCTCTCTCTCTCTCTCTCTTGATCTGCCTCTCCCAGGTCTTGCTCTGCGTTCCTCTGGCGACGCGGAAGGCGCTCGCATACAACTGGAAACGGCTGCTCAGCTGCTGGAATCGGTGCGCCAAGAGCAGCGCAGCCCGGAGACGCGTCTCGCTCTCTACGAGCTGCAGACGAACTGCTACCATTTGCTGCAGCAGCTGCTTGTGGCGCTGCAGCGCAGCGAGGATGCCCTGGTCGCAGCCGAGCGCTGCAAGGCGCGCAACGGCGCCGACGCAACTGCCGGCGATGGCAAAGCCACAGCGACAAATGCCAATGGCACGACGGACATCGAGACCATACTGGAGGCAGTGAATCGTGGTCGCATGCCCGTGCTCTACTACAGCCTGGCAGGGGAGCAGCTCTATGCCTGGCTGCTGCAGCCGCAGTCGGGCATCGTGCGCTTCCATGCGGCGCGCATTGATGCGCAGACGCTGCAGCTGCCGCTGTCGCTCAGCGAGTGCCATGAGGAGGAGGAGGAGGACGAGCTGCAGTTGGAGCAGCAGAAGCAGCAGCGCGATGACGATGCTGAGCCAACCGGTCAACTATTGCTGGAGCGCTATGTGAACATGGTGCGTGACAATCTGGGCGTCAACTCACAGAATCTGCTGCACGAGGGCGACGGCAGTGGCTGGCGCGCCAGCAGTGAGCAGCTGCTGGAGGATCTGCCCGGAGCTGGCGCTGGCGGCGGCGGCTTTTTGCGCATGGTCAGCCGCAATCAGCTCCTGAACTCGTCCAACTACTCGCTCAGCTCACTCTTCTCGCTGGGCTCTGTGGCCAGCCTGCAAGGCTCCACCCGATCGGTGGGCAGCCGCAGCTCCAGGCGAGCGCCCGCTCCACCCGCGTGGCGCGGACCCGCCTGCCTGCATACGCTCTACAATCTGCTGCTGGCTCCGTTTGACGATCTGCTGCCAAGTGGCGCAAGCGTTTCGCGGCAGGGCAGACGCGAGCTCATCCTGGTGCTGGACAGCGCCCTCTACCTGGTGCCATTCGCCATATTGCGCGCAGCCGGCGACGATGGGGAGTATCTATCGGAGCGCTGTGCCCTGCTAACGGCGCCCTCGCTGCAGGCGCTGCGCGGCCGCTCCAGAAGCCGGCGAGATCGTGGTCGTCCGCCCACAGCCTTGGTCGTCGGCGGACCACGTGTTCCATCCGCCCTGGCGGAGCGTTGGGGCTGGGCCGCTGCCGAATCGCCAGCGGCCTTGCAGGAGGCCGCCATGGTGGCGGACATGCTGCAGGCCAATGCTCTGGCCGGCAGCAATGCCACCAAGGAGTCGGTGCTGGCCGAGCTGCCTGGCGCCGAGTGTGTGCACTTTGCCGCCAATCTTAGCTGGAAACTGGGCGCCGTGGTGCTCAGTCCGGGCGATGTGGTCACTGCCGAGCAGCAACAGCAAAAGGAGCCGCACGAGCCGCAGCTGTCGGACTTCACCCTGGCCGCTGCTGAGCTGCGTCAGCTGCGCCTTGGCGCACGCCTCGTGGTGCTCAGCTCCTATCAATCAGTGGAGCCCATAACGGGCACTGGAGTTGCGCAGCTAGCCGGTGGCTGGCTCTTGGCCGGTGCCGGTGCAGTGCTCATCTCGCTCTGGCCCGTGCCCGAGACGGCGGCCAAAATTCTGCTGCGCGCCTTCTACTCGGCCCTGCTGCAAGGTGCACGAGCGGCACGGTAAGTTTGTCTAGTATTATTATTATATAATGATTCGCGAAGTAGAGATGACCTTATAGCGAGTGTCATGATTAGTGAATGATGCGAGCTAGTCAAAGTATTTTTTCCATTGTTCCGCTGTTATCTCTTTGACAGGTAGAATGCTCAAGTCTCTCAGTAAGCATTCGTCTCCAACATACCACAATCTTCGAGTGGCCTCTCTTGGTAATGTAGATATTGCGATTTCCAGCGTTCCCTGATAACTTAGAGCCATAGGTCCAGATTGGTCTTAGAACAGAGCTATAGATCAGGATCTTCAACTTTAGTCTACAGTTGAGGGAACTAGAGAGAGAGAGAGAGTGAGAGAAAGTGAGATAGTATATCTGATATCTGGTTGCACGAGAGATATAATCAATCATCTAAGCATTATCTTTTACATGAGCTTATACCTTTTAACATGAGATATATCTGTAAGTTATGAGTAGCTAGAATGACCACGTAGACCTCAGGCTAATGAGAAGAAGACTGAATCGATACAGCAGATAAGCGAGACACTTTCGCGTGAGGTCGGGAAACGAGACATTACCTCCAAAAGCGCGACATGTCCCGGAATTTAAAGACGGAATAGCTTGGAATTTTCTTAACTGAAATTCACGTATTTCAATAATGCATGCAATTCAATTATTTTAAAACTCAAAACTCAAATATTGATCCCGCCTTCTCTCACCCGTACAGTGCTTTGGCCGAGGCCATGCAGACGGTGCAGCATACGAAGCACTTTGCACATCCGGCCAACTGGGCGGGCTTTCTGCTCGTGGGCGCCAATGTGCGGCTATCGAACAAGGTGGCGCTACTGGGACATGCTCTGTGCGAACTGCTGCGCACGCCGGAGCGCTGCCGGGATGCGTTGCGTGTGTGTCTGCATCTGGTGGAGAAGAGTCTGCAGCGCATACATCGTGGACAGAAGAATGCCATGTACACCACGCAGCAGAGCATTGAGAACAAAGCTGGGCCGGTGGCTGGCTGGAAGGATTTGCTGATGGCGGTGGGCTTTCGCTTTGAGCCAGCTGCGAATGGAATACCCTCCAGCGTGTTCTTTCCGCAAACGGACCCGGAGGAGCGCCTGTCCCAGTGCTCGGCCAGCCTGCAGGCGCTGCTGGCGCTGACGCCGGCCACGCTGCAGGCGCTGGCCAAGCTGGTGAACAGTGCGGAGCATGCGGATGACATTATTGCCGTCGTACGCAACATATTGGCCCAGTTCCCAGCCAAGCCAGAGGCTGAGGCCTGTATTGAGGTGCCGTTGAGTGTGCGACTGTGGCGCGTCGCCGGCTGCCACGAGCTGCTCGCCTCGGTGGGCTTCGACCTGACGGAGGTGGGCGCAGACCAGGTCATATTGCGCACCGGCAAGCAGGCCAATCGTCGCCACTGTCAGTTCGTGCTGCAGGCGCTGCTCGCGCTCTTTGGTAAGTTAAACGGATCAGCTAGTGGAGAGCTAGAAGTAATCTGTCTTCCCTCTTCCATTGCAGACACACACGAGGCACCGAAAAGCCTCAGCCTGGACTCGGCGGCTCACAGCAGCAGCAGCTGCGAGTCTCTGGCAGAGCCGGAGCTAACTACTGCACCCGTGCAGCCTGTCACGTCGAATGGAAACAGCTCAACGCCCGTGACAGCCAGCAACTCGACGCAGTCGCCGCTGCCGCTGCATCCGCGCAGCGCCTTCATCTCGTACGTGCGACGTCGAGGCGAGCCCGATGGCGGCGGCGGCCTGGACTCCAGCCTGGCCAACACAACGGACAGCGAGCACTCGCTCTCCGATGGCTATGCCACGCAGGCGGGCAGTGGACAGCCGGCTCCGCGCCTGGGCTATGCCAGCCTGCGCGGTCCGGTGCGCGTCTCGCGGCCCGGCGGCGGAGGCGAAAGTGATGCGGCCTTCACGCCCAGTCCGCCCGTAACTGATCCCAGCCTATCGCTGGCCCTGGCACACCAGACGCGCATACGCTGTCTGTACGCCCAGCCGAGCACGGTGGCTCTTTCGGCTGCGCCGCTGCCGAACACGAGCCGTCGACCCGATAGCTCCAGCTCAGCCAGCAGCACGACAACGGACTGGGAAGGCTCTGGTCATGCGACGGTGCTGCGCCGTGGCGCCGCTGCTGGCGCTCAGCAGCAGCAGCAGCAACAGCAACAGCCAACGCAACAGCAGCAGCAGCAGCCACCGTTGCCGCCGCCTCGTCCGCCCGTCTATCACAATCTGGGCGCGGGTGGACGCAGCAAGCCGAAGATCAAGCTGGGCAGCGCGCAGAGCTCACTGGCGGCACGAGTCAACAAGGAACATGCTCTCTTCATGGACCGACTGAGCGTGCGCACCGAGCTGAATGCTCCGACGTTGCCCAATGGTACGGCGGGCGGAGTGGGCGCGGGAGGCGGTGGCAGCGGCAACGGCAGCAGCGCCGTAGTCAGTGGCGGGCAGCGCAAGGCGCTAACATTGACGGAGGAGGAGGCTGCCAGCGTGGCCTTTAACCCGGCCAGCCTGTACTTCTCGCCGGCCGACAGCGAACTGCTGGGTGAGCCCAAGCAGCCGCTAGAGGAGACGCCCGTCAAGCCGAGTGCCAAGTGCATCCAGGACAGTATAATGCGTCACATGAACCGCGAGCTGACGCCAAGCATCTCGGAGCTGTACCATGAGCGCAATCTGGGCCTGGGTCTGGCGCCGCCGCTCTCCAAGCTGCTGCTCAATCCCAACTACGAGGAGCAGGAGGTGACTGCCATGGTCGAGGCCAACAATCCATCCACAGGCAATGCGGCTGCCATCAAAACCCTTGTGGATGCAGTCAATGAGCTGGAGCTGAGCGGCAGCTCCTCGGGCGCCACAATACCGACTGTAGTCGGTGGTGGTGGTGGCGGTGGCGAGTCCGAGACCAATCCGGTCTCCGGTGTTGTGGACACCGAACGCTTCTGCTCCATCTGCGGCGAGCATGCGGATGTTGTCTGCCGCTGCAAGGCGGCCACAATGCAGAAGAAGTCCACACTGAAGCCCTGGCTGAGCAATGTGCCCGCCAGCAGTCTGGTCCAAGCCAGCGAGCTGACCACCGCCGACATACTGGAGCGACGTCTGGAAACGGTGGCAGCAACCAATGCACCATTTACTGCCGAGCTATGCCGCCGCGACGAGGGCGACGGACGCTCCGTGGCCGACTCCCAATGCAGCAGCAATTACAAGCGCGTCCTGGCCACCGCCGGCGCTGTCAGCCTGGTGGTTGGCATCGGTGCTAGCGATGCGGAGACCCAGAGCACAACATCTCCAGCCACCTGCTCAGCAGCGCGACTCGTCTAGGTGCGATAGATACCCGATACCCCCCACCCACTCGTCACATGCCCTGCTCCACAATTGATATTAGAATCTAGCGTACATCTATTTATAGGCCTAATCAGAGACACCCTGTACTGATCATCGTAGCATTAGTTATTGCATTTTATTTATTTATTTATACACAATACGCGTCAACGTTAGTTGAATGGGGCATGCTTAGACACATCAATTGTAATCTTTCAACCAAGCCACTGATTAAATTTTATGCATTTATGTGAACCTTTTTTTTAGTAGAATCCATTTGTATAGTTTTCGGAGATAATATTAATATTAAGTGGAAATAAATATGAATTTTGATAAAAGTTGTTATACTGTTGACTAACTGTTATACAAATGCCTTGAAGCACTGAGATGAAGAGTGTCATACAGATTTGGTATAACTGGCATTTGACTGTTATACGTTGTAAGTACAAGTGCAGTCTGCAAATAGCACTTAGTACTTAGTTATATAACACTATTTAAATATGTCAAACTGTTATACATTGCAGGAAAATACGCAATACTCAATGTTTACTTAGCAGCAATACTAGAATTATTTTAATTTCTGTCATACGACTTGGAATTGTCATACAACTGTTATACATAACAACTTTAAACGTTTTTCACAAATATGACTGAGCAACCATAATATAAAACAGTAAAATTCTGTTATACAGCTCTTGTACATTTGACTCTTGACTGTCATACAAACATAATTCGCAAATATCACTTAGAATCAAACAGAGCTAAATTCTGTTTACTTGTATAACTGTCCTACAACTATTATACATTAAAAGCTCAACCTTATTTCTAAAAGATGATTTAGATTATACAATTATACGAGTATTTGTTTAACCCAACAACGCTTGTGCAGAGATTTTCTACCACTGGCATACAACTGTTATACAGCGGAAATACAATTCCAACTTACAGTCGCATTCAACTATCAGCGACCAGTCGGCGACCTCAGCTGTCAGACATAGCCCTGGCATGAATTATTGCAAACATGTGCAAAAATCTCAACTAGGAAAATATCAAAAATGTTAAAAATACATTCCACACAAATAAACAGAGTCGAAGAGTTCGACGAGCATCCAGCATCCAGCATCCAGCATCCAGCATCCAGCAGAATGAAAGCAGACGAATATGATTTATTGATAATATACTAAGTATGTTTATGCATGAACCTTGATTAGCACAGTGAAGCGAGCCTATGGCACACCGATGACAGCACCGGTATGGTAAGCTCAAGCGAGCACTCGTCATAGCCAGGCCACACTGTGCGTGTCTGCCAAATATTTGGCATATATTCTCTCTTTTCCCAGCTGCCGGCATACCGATTGATGTCTCTCGAATTGCATCAACAACATGATTCTCGCTTATTTGTGATTTGTGCTGCTGGCCTTTGACCCGTGCGTGTGATCTCTCGTTAATATCAGCGCGCACATATTTATGGCCATTTAATTAGGCATGCGGTGTCCATTAAAGTGATTGATATGGTTATGGCTGCCAAACGAGCCCGAAAATTAGCAAAATTCATATTTGGACCTAACAATCGAAACTGTTATACGAATTTATAATTAGATGAATGTGTCTTTGAGTGTTAATTTGATTATCAATCATTTTGATTTCTATTTGATTATACTTATTTTATTTACTCCTCAATATTGTTACCAGATTACAGAGATTTGCAGACCTATTTATAGGCATATCGTGTAGTTGTATTACATATATTTCAACTGGAATTCAAATATAGATCTTTGGTCTTCAATTGACTCTCGATGCCATAACTCATCTATGTATCGCGCAAGGCAATTGTGTAATCAAAATAAAAACAAGAGTGACCTAGGCAGTGCTCGACTTGGAGATACCCTATACCTTGCAAAGCGTTGCTTCTTTCATATGTATCCCAACAATATATGATATATGGCGTTTACTATGAGAGTTCAGTTATTGAAAATTTTTTTTTCTATATGCAATTGCTGTTCAAACTTCATCCAGATATACATATGTATATATTTAAAGTGATCAAGTTAACGAGCTCTCTTCATTCATATGTATGTACGTTCGTTCACTCAGGTTTGGTCATCCTTATCAAATATTTATAAATACATTATTGGGGCCCGCCACACCTACTTTTATTTATCACATATATTTCCATAATCCCATCATACCTCAAATTCACACTTACAATGGGCTTAGGGTATACGAAACTACTATTTGTATAATAATCAAAAACTATTATTACTTATTGCAGTCGATCGATTCATACTTGGGCATTTTATAGCCACTCTATGAGTTCGCATCCAGAGCTATATTCAGTGCCATTGCGTTTCAATAGTGAACGACAACAACATCGTACACACAAATATTATGAAACATTTCCATTGACTTTAACACCCCGAATAGGTACCTATAAAAGTGCCCGACCACACTTCGTATTGTTTGCAACAACACTGCACTACAAACGATAATTGAATGGACAATCTAATGAGAGCTATGTAAGCTATAAAAACAACTACATTACGTATTAAATAATATTGTAAATATTTCTTCCTGAAAATTATGAAATTTGATTATATTGAATTTTATAGGACATTTCATTACGCAATTCTGTTGTCTAGTGCAGGCAGTGCCTGGGGGCACGTGTTTATTAATTGATAAGAATTATTGACACCCTGCACTCGGTCGTTACAACATGACCTTTTTTATGATCACGATCGTGACCAGCGTCGTACTGCGTCGCAGGTCCAGAAACGAGCCCCTTGGCCAAGTTGGCAAACGCCCTCTGGTTGCCCACTTGTGGAACAGTACGGAATCACGCACAGCATCCGGAGACGGACACCGACGTCATTTGGTATATGGTATGTGCTCAATGCTGCCGCTCCGGCTGACTGATAACTTTTCTCTAGGCAATCCCCCCCTTGATGGCACATTATTTTAGCGTTCGATGACGATGTACCCAGATTAGACGGCGTTATTGCGATTTTGGCGGTACGCCGAAACGCTCGAATCTGGAGCGCTTGCCCTTGCCTGCGATTTGCTCAAGGTGACGCCAAAAGCTATCATAGCCCATGGAAAACGAAACTCATAAACAAAAATATATATTTTAAGTGAAAGCCGTTATTCCGAGAATTATATTTTAAAATTTCGAGAGCTATGCATGCAAATGTTTAGATAAACCCAAGATAGATAATAATTAGCTATGAAGCTGAAGCATGAATTTCATAAAAAATAGACTCGGCTGAATATAATATTATTATCAATTAAATATTTAGATTGTATATTCTAGCTAAAGTAGATCAGATCTTGTAAGATTCCATTCAATTTGAGATGTAACAGTTAATCTACTTGGGAAATCTTTACAATCCCTATGAAATTTTCTCAGCTCCACTAGACCTAAGTTGTTAGCTCATGCTATAATATATATACATACATATATATATTCTATATATAAAATAAAAATTACGACTTTAGTTTGTTTTTAAATCAACATAATTGTAAGGCTGAAAAACAAACAAACAAATAAAAAAAATTTACGTAAATATTTATATTTATATTTATATTGAATATAATATATTCAGCCAAAATTCCATTTTTACATTCCCAAAAATCGAACTAATTAAGTAAATAAGTAAATAAGTTTAGAACAGTTTCGCATGAAGAAATTTGATAAGTGTGTTTAAATTTCAAGGGACTTGCACTTGCTCCAGTTAAAAGTCTTATCGGTCAAGTGCAGCCTATAGTTTCATATATAAAAAATATTCATCTATATATTATATATGTATATATATTGTATTTTTACATATATGTATATATATATATATAGGCAGATAAGCATGCTAGCACGTGTTAAGGCAATGCTCGAGTCGCGGATATGGCTCAGACTTGAGTTTTAGATATATAACATTGGGTATGCACTTTCGGGATGCCAGGCAGCCGCAACGCTGAGTGAGCCCGAATCGGGCGTATTTCCTACAAGTACAATTTCTATGTGCGATGACTTAAGTGGGGTCTCACATTGATAACTGATTAGGTATATATATATATACATATATATTCTTGGTGTGTGTTTGCTTTGAATAACAACAAAAGTGCTATAAATCATATAGTATACCATAGGAGTATACTGTATGTAGTCCAGATGAGAGCAGCATATAGCTCGGTGATCTATAAAAGTGTGCGCCCGGACAAGCTGGCGATTCAATAGCATCTTGTTCGGCCAGCCGTGCGGTACTTGGAGCCAACAATTTGAACTTTATTAATTTTACGCGCAGTTTTTTTCATATTTCGAAAATGAGAATCTTAAAAGAGGTATAAGCTCAAAATAAAATCGGAATAGTGATTGGCTGGTTTCTATTGAAATCATGTTGTTTTTTTTTTTTTTTTTTGTCTGTTTAGCACCAACTCTTCTTTCTGGATCCTTCGGAGTTGTTGCGGCCTGAGCCCACATTTGCCGATAAGAATCCTTCACAGTTTCGGGACTATAGCGTTGATACCGAGGATCCGCTAAAGGAACGCGTGCGACGCACCTACCGTGAGATGCACCTGAACCAAACTGTGGACTTTGTTAAGGGTAACAGTGATCCTTAGATCAATCTCCCTATCAGTATTCAAGTATTGTTTCCTTGTGCAGGACGTCGTGAACACTGGCTGAAGTTCAACACCATCAAGATGACGGTGCGTGAGGCTTTGGAGAAGCTCAACGATTTGGTGGACGAGTCAGATCCTGATCTGGATCTGCCCAACATCATACACGCCTTCCAGGCAGCCGAGCGTGCACGCAGCGAATTTCCTGAACACGATTGGCTGCACTTGACAGCGCTGATCCACGACTTGGGTAAGATCATGGCCTTCTACAATGAGCCCCAATGGGCCGTTGTCGGCGACACCTTCGTGGTGGGCTGTCGCTGGGGCGATAGCATTGTCTATCGTGACGAGAGTTTCGTGGGCAATCCCGATGGCGACAATCCCAATTACAATACTGAGTACGGCATGTACGAGCCGAATTGTGGAATAGACAATGTGCTCATGTCCTGGGGCCACGATGAGTACATGTACTCAGTGCTCAAGCACAACAAGACCAAGTTGCCCGATGTGGCGTGCAATATCATACGCTTCCATTCATTCTATCCCTGGCACAACGGAGGCGACTACAAACACCTGGAGGCGCCAAAGGATGAGGAGACACGCAAATGGGTCTTGATTTTCAAGTAAGCTGAACTGTTAGCTATATAAAAATATATTACTAAAATTTACTCTACCTACAGCCGTTACGATCTCTACACAAAGAGCGAGGTGGTGCCCGATATTGAAGCTCTGTGGCCCTATTACCAGACGCTCATTGACAAATATTTGCCTGGCGTCTTGGAATTTTAGAACTTTCTTCGTATACCCAATCATATATAGATATACATATATACAATCTACTATTTACCAACTATAAACTACTATCTAATTTTCCCTACTACATACATAAGAGGGCCATTATATACTATATAGCTTTATTAACCAATCCTGTAACACCAAATTTACAAAGAATGTTGCTTATGATCATGCAATGCGATCTATTTTATCTACAACTAATCTCTACTAAACATTTAAAAAATACATACCTTAGCTACATGTGTAGAACAATAATTAATTATAATATATATATATATAATTTTCCTAGAGGACTTTGTTTTTTCTTTATCATTAACAAAATGAGCATAGCCTATTCGGAGGTGTCATTAACTGATTTCCCTTAAGACTATATAGTCACATCCTCACTAATATCTCAATTATGCATCATCTTTTCTTTTCTTACAGTCAAATTTTATTCTTGACGACCAAATGCAATGGATCGCCTTCAAAATATTTGCTCAACATTAAAAAAAAGAAGGAAATGTACAATTTTTAGAACTTAGACCCTAATTTACTTAAGACAATGACACGGCTCATTGGGATGCGGATTCACAGGTGCTGTGTCGACGCCGTTTGTGCCGCTTGTGACTCTTTTTGGCCGGTTGACGCTGATGATTTCTTCGCCGCGACACGCTATCCTCCTTTTCCCGATGATGATGGTCGCGATGGCGTCGTGAGCTCGAATGGCTGCTGCTACGACTACGACTACAACTTCGACTGCGACTGCGACTGCGCGTCAAACTGCGGCTACGACTGCGTCGACGACGTCTATGTTTTGCTACGGAGCTAGATTTACGACTGTGACGCTGTCGGTGTATGCTACGACTACGACTTCGACTACGACTGCGCCGCCCACTGGCATTGCTGCTGGATGAGGTCACTGAAGCGTCACGGGTTGTGGAACTGCTGTTGCTGCGCCTGCTTCGACTGCGACTCCGACGGCCATTCTTACGATGTCGCGCAGTCGATGCTGATGGCGGTGCGGCTGCAGTCGACACCAGCTGCACGTCATCGTCATCGGAGAGCAGAACGGACGCTGTTGCTGCAGCAACAGTTGCTGTCACTGCCTTGCTGGTGTACGTATTGGTGCTATCATCGTTTAGCAAATTATATTTCTCCAGATCTCCACCATTGTCCTCATCATCATCCTGCATGCGTGCATGCTTTTGCGCGACGACATCATTTTCGTCGTCGTCATCATCATCATCATCATCAGGTCCAAAGTAGGTGATTGGTATGGAACGCACCGAATCGTTGGAATCACTATTTATGGTGTCAGCAGCCACAACCGATTCACCTTTTGATGCAGCCGTCGCATCTGCACCAATTGTTGGGCCAATGGAAGTGCCCTCAGCTAAATGACAATATATAATTATTAATATATATATGTATATTACATTTTATATTACTAAATTACATTTAATTTGATTGAGAAATGCCATGGCCTTGCGCTTGCGTTCCAGCTGCAACTGCTTCTCGCGCGACACCATGCCATTTAGCTTGTCCCGCGCTATCTGCGCCAGCTTATCCTTGACACGCTCCTCAGCTGTTGTGAAGAGAAAATTAAATTGCATATTAGTCACACTTGGACGATCTCTCTATATCTTTCTCTCTCTCACTCTCGCCATCTCTCTCTAATTGATTTGCCACTCATACGGACCTTGGCGCTGCTCTTTGAGCGGAGACGTCGACGTTGTTGGTGTAGCTGCAGTTGCGCTTTTCGGACCGCCTGTTCTAGCTAGCAATTGTGTCTCCACTTGCTTAATGGCACGTTGCACGCTATCCGGCATGCCCGGCCGTGCCTGCTCAGAATTTAATTTGGCCTTTTGCTCATCTTCATCGCTGACTTCCTGCGGTAGTGTCGGGTGCAAAGATGAGTTTTCATCTCGTCCACGTATAGCAAAGCTAACGTGTGCTGCAAGAGAGTTGTGCAAAATGAGTTATGGATTTCAATATAGAGACTGTATTATACTTACCCTTATCACTAGCGGTGGCAGCAGCAGCTGTGCCGCCACCAAGACCCTTTTTGCTGATCAGGGCAGCGGCCACAGCAGCCGCCTTGCGCGTCTTTTCCTCCTTGGAAGCGGCGTCCACATCGCCAGTTATCTTGTACATATAATACGGATAGTACTTGTGCTCTGGAAGTAAGAAATTGAAACGTTCCACGCTCTTAGTGCGTAGCGTCTCCTCGAACTGCCGGCCGTTCTTTATCACATATGTGGCCGTCTTGTCGATGATATGACGCAGTGTCTCCTCGGGCAATGCAAATGTTAGCAACGGTGGTGGTGCCAGCACCGCAGCAGGTTTCGCATTGGAGTTGGTCATTGCGCTGATTGTGGTTTTGGTGGTGGTGGTGGTGTTGGCGTTGCTGCTGCTACTAGTGGCATCTAATTGCGTGGATCGTTGTGACTGTTTCTCGACTGTCGCATCGGTGTTCCCATCCTCCTCTTCGTCGCTGTCAGAACTGTAGTTCTGGGCTAAGGCTAATGCGCTGGTGTTCTTCAATAGCTCTACCTTGGGTGGCGCATCGTTGGCATTATCTTCTTCCGCTTCGTGGGCAAATCTGCTCCCATTATACTGCAGCAGGACAGGCGTAAATTCTCCATTGGATGCACTGGCAGTAGCGCTGCTTTGGCTATGGCTCTCCGACTTGCCGCTGGGCGTCGGCGAAATGGTTCCGGCGGAATGCTGTGATGCAACATCATCGTCTAGAACTGTTTGAAGCGGAACTCCTTTGATCTTGCTAATGAGTTGCGTGTAGGCGCAATTGGCCGACGGTTTGTACTTGATGGTGGGCACCGTAATAATTTGCTGGCTACGTTTTGGACTAACGGATGATGCGTTGGCATCGGTTGTGGCATTGCTTTTATCTAATGGCGTCGGCACAGAAGCTGCGAACTTGCCCTGCTTGATGGCAGCCAGCAGATGGCGATAATATGGCTGCAGCAGACTGCCCTGCGACAGAAAGTCAAACTGTGCATTGTTGGCCTGCTTGGCCTTAATTAGGATCTCCATTTGAGCGCCCTGGGTGGCAATGAAACGTGCCGTCTTCTCAATAATCGCATGCTGTTTCATTGTGTCCGGCTACAAAATGACGAGAGATTAATTAGAATGAAATTATATTTGATTATTGTCAACTTACCAGCTGCATGCCCGGAGCAGGAGCCACGAGAAGAGTGGGTGGCAGCGTATAGGGTAATTCGGATTCCTCAATTAGTGTCGAGGATTCCGATGTTGGCGGCGAAGTTGCATTGTCCGGACCAGATGAACTGCATGTGGACTGGCCATCGTAATGAAAGTCAACTTGGCTATAGTTGCCGCCCGATGTCTCCTGCTGCAGGCGCTTTAGATCCTCCTCTGTACGTGAGTGTATGTTGGTAATGGAATGGGTTGGTTGCCGTTGCCGTTGCCGTCGCCGTTGCGTGAGTGTGTGAGTGTGTGAGAATGTATGTGTGAGTGTAGGTGTGTGTGTAGGTGTGTGTATGTGCATGTATATATATGTATGTGTGTGTCATATGTGAGTATGAGTGTTGGCAAAAATAAGAAAACACAAGACAAACGTCGTGACTTTAGTACAACAACAATACCATCGAATATCAAAAAGCGCGAGCCACAAGGGCACAATAACGGAATACATTAATTCAAAAACGTATGAATTCATAGATTTAGTTTCTCGATTTTTGGGGAGCTTTTGAGTTGTTTTTAAGCTTAATATCGTTTTTTCTCTTAACTTAAGCATTTTTTTTTTTTTTTAGCTTTCTCTTAATATTAAAATTAATTATTTTTGTATGTGAAGGCTCCATGAATGGAACTTATTAAGAGATAGAAGGAGAGAGATGTGGAATCCCAATGTGATTTTGCGGAATCTGTAAAAAATGATTTAATTTGTTAAATGTGAAGTGGTTGTTATTTACCTGAACCACGGCGGCACCACCCACAAGGCATTGGTCGAAACTTACGTTGTATTACGCTATTTCATTGTAATCATTGTTGCTGCGCTGTTGTTGTTGTTGTTTTGGTTTTTTGTTTTTGTTTTTTGGTGCTACTCATATGATTTCTATACTTCTACTCGATCATATTCTTGTTAATAATTTGGTCCTGAATTTTGGTCTTGATATTATATATTTTTGTCGTTATTTTTCTTGATTCTGTTTCTCATTTTCAATTTAATAAATATATATATATATATATATATATACATCATACATATATATATATATAAATCTATTTTTTTCTTTTTATTTCGTTTAGATATCGGTATTTCTTGGCACTTAGAATTTAAATAGTAGGACATTCAATTCGCATTGAGAGTAAGCTGTGGCATACAAGATGCCGATAGTTCTACATACCTTGCTGCAGCCGTAGCTCTTCTTCGTTGTTGTACAGGAACAGGTAGCGCTCTTCTTCGCATAGCTGCTCCGCTCGCTGCTCGTCGGCGCTCAGGTACTCAAGACGATTGCCGTAGCCCCCAGGTGGCGCCTCGTATGGCGTTAGTTCGCACAACGCTCCACGCACGTCATATCTATATACATTTACATATATAGATGTGTGTGTGTAAGTGTGTGCGTGCATGTGTGTGTGTGTGTGTATATGTGTTTGTGTGTTTGTTTGTGTGCGAGTGTGAGGGTGTCCAAAGAAAAGAATAAGAGAAATATAAACAGGAAAAAAAACGTTGTTAGTTTTAACAGCATCAGCATCGATCAGAAGAATGCGCTTATCACTTTCAATCACACATACACACGCATACATAGACGCATTCACACGCTCACATACACGCACGCATTCTAACAGTTGTAAATCAAATCATAAAATCAAAAGATCGTTCGATCTCTCGGAACCGAAAAGAATTATGCATCTCGATTAAATTGCTTCACACAGTTGTTATTAAATAAATTGGTATTGGTTAAATTAAATGTCTATAATTATGTATATGTATATATATAGTTTTATATCAATTATTAGGTAGGTCTCAATCATTCATACATACCGCTCCGGTTGCTAAAAAAAAGTTAATTGTTTGACGATTACAGTTTAAGAATTTGTTTAAGATTATATTACAGTTTGAGAAGCACTGAAAAGAGCTGTTATTACAATGAGAAAGCTTTTACAGTTGCATAGTCTAGTTCTAGGTCACAGTCAGGTAGGACTCTCCCATCCCATATATTACTCATATATGTATAGGTTTATAGTTACTCAAGTTCGTCGTCTACGATAAGGTTCGACTATACCCGAAGACAAGGAGAAAAGAGGAGAAGTTGTTAAGAGTTTTCGTTCAGCTGGAGTTCTCTACAGTTCGGGTCTCGTCCGGTCCGGGTCCGGCCTCATTTCCGGCTATAAATTTTGCAGTCGTTTTGCGTGTGTTTGTGTTTATTCATCTCTATATGTGTATAATGTATATTGTTGGGTAAATATGATAGTTATAGACGGCTAGTGAACTGTGCCAGTCGTTTGCTTTGTTTCTCTCTTCTGCTACATAAACATATGGGATCCAAGATGTAACATACATATATGTATATATATATACACACATACAAGTACAATATGTATGGTTGTATAGCGGTATTAAATTAGGTATATTTAAGCATAGTGCCGCTGGCGGGCAACAATTATTAACCTGTCTATTTTGAGATTTACATCGCCCATCCAGGGTATCAGCTGTTTGCCATGGTCCATCTCGCGCGCCTTCTCATCGTCCCGAAAAATCTTGCACGCATAGCCAAAGACGAGCAGCTCCAGCGGAGGCTGGCGGGGATCGGTGGCTATGCCATTGGATCCCATGCCTGACGCTGTTACCGATGCAGTTGCAGCGCCCACCGTTTTGCGCAGAATACCGTTGATGCTGCCGCCAGCGTACTCACGTACCATTGCGTTGCTGCCGCAGGCACGCATATTAAAGGGCATCATTTATTTATTGGGATTTTGCAATGTGCCCACACACATGTAGATAAATATATAGATATATACACACGCACTCTCACTTCGTTTTGGCTTAAGAACTTGTATTTGCTGCAGTTTTCATTTTATTTTTGCCACCAAATGTGTTTTTCTTGTTGATGTTGATATGCATGTGCCAGACAAGGGTTAAATGGAGATATATCGATGTTTTGACAGTGTCGATAGTTTCCAAAGCAGTTCTTAGCAATGGTCTGTATGTGTACTGATTTCGGCCGAGAGATATCGATATCGATAAAAAATGTTGGACTTTGTGTGAGCGGGTTTTTAGAATTTAGTTTAGATGTATCAAAATTGAAATTGAAATAAGAAGTAATGTCTACTTTCAATTGTATATAGAATCGCACAAAAGTTTGTATTATCAAGAAGCATTTGAGCGCAAAGTCAGTCGATATATAGCATGTGCACAGTTGTGTATAGAAATATACGAAAGTTTATTTAACAAGAAGCATTTTACTAAACAGTCAATCAATGCATTGTGTTTAATCCCTTGCATTTGGGAACTTAAGTGTACGTAGCTTGGAGTAGATAATATCCCAGTCAACATAGGCTCCTACGAGATGCCGTTTGTTCTGCGGCGAGTCTTCGTACGCAGTGCGTCCATGCAGCATGCGAAGGTTGTTAAAGACAAAGACATCGCCCGCACGCGTCTTGAACTCTACAGCTTCGGCTTGGGCCAGTTGGAGGAACTTATCATAGGCCTCATACCAGGACACAGCTTGTTCCAGCGGCACAGTAAAACGACTATCTCGTTTCGTAGTGTTCTGATTGATCCGTGCGAACTGGCCATCAACATCCAAACAGATGACGGGCGCACGCCATAGGCTGTGGAATGGTTTGCCCTCGTCGCCATCGTGTCCAATGTCGAACCAATTCACCGGCACGGTGCGCAGCAGCTCGTAGTACTCTGGATACTCGCGACGCATCTTGTCGGCTATGAAAAATCCATCGGTCATCATATTGGCTCCACCCGGCGACTCCGACTGAACCAGCGTATGCAAAATGTTGATGCCCGCCTTGTACTCATAGTAGGGCATGTCCGTGTGGAGCGGCAGCGGCGTCATCAGATACGCATAGTTCTTGGCATTGGGCTTTGACTTCACCTCAAAGACATCTCTATTACAGGTATTAAGCAAATTAGCTTTAAGCATATTGAATACTTATTTAAGATTTACCCGTAGGTGGTGCGCTTGATGTGACCAATGCGTTCGGCGAGACTGCGCACGACTGCCGTATCATTGGGCGCACCACGTAATAGTGCGAAGCCCTGAACGGCCAGAGCCTCGAGCCAGTCGCGCAAAACTGAATCTTGCTTGAGCACATCCTCATAGGCAAATTCGCGAGTCACCTCGCCAAACTGCGGCTTGCCCCACAGCTGAGCCGGCGGCTTGTAAACCTTATTCAAATATTCTTGCCTAGACGCCTGGCCAAAGTCGCGCTGCTGCAGCCACTCCAGATTAAAGCTCGATTTGTGCTCATCTTCCCAATCTACAATTAGCTGTCGACTCTTCTCGTCGTAGCTCACGCGCTTCGGCTGCACATGCAGCGGACCGCGTTCCCAGTGGCTTTTGCGTGCTCTGGTCGCTGCATGGAAACACTCCGAGCACTGGCAGTTGTCACGAAGCCAAATGCTGGGATACTTCTGCCTTTGTCCATTTGGCTGTTCCAATTCCACGTATCGCTGCTCCAGCAGCTGGGCCGTGATGCCGCTGGCGTATCTCTGAAGCTGTCGCTTTAGCAGCGGACCAATCAAGTGCTTGCAACTCAGCATGTTGACAAATACTAAAGAGTGAACAGTGAACGGAGAACAGGCGATGAGTGATAATGCCCATCGCTTATCAACAAGTGTTGCTGCACGTGCCATCCGCTTATCGCTACTCTTGAATAGGTTCACTCTCTCCTTTATTGCCATCTGAGTCCGTTTGACTGTCCAGTTGTAAGACCTCGATAATTGCCTCGTCGCGTTCCGACCAGCACTCTCTGCTTGTGTCAACATAAAAGCGACGCTTTGCGCCGCATAGACTACACTCCAGATTACACTGGGTCTGTTCATCTATTATGTCAGCGGATGATGCATCTTGTGGACTAACTACGTTCGCATCTCTCTGGCATTTATTTCGCCTGCCACGCAACCGGCGATGGCGTCCCTTGCCGACAGTCTTCACTGGCTTCCTCACTTCCTTGGGAATTGGTTGTTTTTGTTCCACTTGCAGCGTGGTGTTGATGCCCGGCAGCAATGGCAGGGAGCAGCGACTGCATAGTGTACGCTTTAGTGCCGGCGATCTAGACCAAGAGTGAAGATTAACATGTTATTCTTAGTTATGATATGTACACAATATTAGTTGTTAGCTCACATCTTAATAAGCGCCTTGGTGCCCACGTTGCGGCAAAGCTTGCCATAGTAGGCCGCCAGCGTGTTGTTGTTGCTATGCGCCATTAAATTAGACGCCTGGTACAAGAAATTCATTCGGGAGCAAACGTGCTGCTGGTTCAAAGATATACGATTGACCTTGTTGTTGCCCATGACTGCATGAACTTTAATTTATATAAATAACAAATTGTTTGATTTTGTATTAAAAAATAATAACATTTAAATGTAGGACACATGTATAGTCGGTATTGGATTTTCGAACTATTGATCGTGCTCACTTTCGATAATTTAAATAATCGATCAGTAAGCGAATGGAAGAAACCAAGATCACAGATCGTGTAAATAAAGATTGTTCAATATTAAACATCACTAAACTAAAATTAAAGTAATATTTTTTATAAATATTAAAGCAATATTTCTCATGACTGATTTTTATTATAAGTAAACGCGACTACAACAATCATGGACACTAACCACCCACCACCCACCACCCACAAATAATAGGCAACATAAATAACTTGTCATTCACACTTATGCGCGGACACGCTAAACAGCTGAAAGTTTCCCGCCTTAATTCGATCCCGCAGCTGTGGGGTATGCAGGCCACAAAAGAACTGAAAGCGAACTCTGTGCGAAAGAGCGATCGAAAGCAAATCCAGCAAAATGCAACGCGCAATAAGGGCCAATTAAGTGCCGCAAAAGCAACAGCAACAACAACCGCAACAATTGGCTTCATTAAGGGAAACGACGCTGAACGTCGACGAGTGTCCCAATTCAAATTGTTGTATTATTTATTTGTACAAATTGTTTTTTTTTTTTTTTGTGTGTGTGTGTCCCCGTACCGATCGATTTGTTTCCGCTGCCACCACGCTTTGGGGCATATTGTGAGCGCAGCAAACATGTTCATACAGGACCTTAAGAATGACTTTTACAGACAACTGATAGGTAAGCGTATTTTGATCATTGTCAACTATGACGTCGACGCAATCTGCGCCAGCAAAATCCTGCAGTCGCTCTTCAAATATGACCACATGCTCTACACTGTGGTGCCCATTATGGGCGTAACGGGACTGAAACGCGCCTACTCGGAACACCAGGGCGATGTTAAGTATGTGCTGCTGATCAATTGCGGCGGTTGTGTGGACATTGTGGAGCTATTGCAGCCGGCGGAGGATGTCACCTTCTACATCTGCGACTCCCATCGGCCCCTGGACGTTTGCAATGTTTACAGCGATCGACAGGTGTGCATTCTGGGTGATCCAGCGCTGGAGGAGAACATACCGGGATTTGAGACCATATTCTATGATTCAGATGGCGAAGATGACGACGACGACGAAGATGATGAGGATGAGGATGGGGATGGCAATGGAGATAGTGGCGCAGGCGAATCCGATGATGGTGGCGCTGAAGACGGCAGCTCGGAAAAGGTGCGTGCTCCCAAGCTCAGCCGTATGCAGCGACACGAGCAGCGTATTCTACGCCAGAGGGCCAGACGCCAATGGGAAGCAGAACGGGATCGCATCATGTTCGATTACACACAATTCAGCTATTATGGCCGATCGACGGCTCTGTACATCTTTGAGCTGGCCTGGAAGCTATCCAAGGATAACATGGATCTGCTCTGGTGGGCAATTGTCGGCATCAGTGAGCAGCTGCTCCTTGGCAAGATCGAGAGCGGCGCCTACACGCTCGAGCTGGAGCACATTCAGTCGCATGTGTCGCGTCTCACCAACAAGACGAACGATCAAAACACGATGAGTGCATCGAAGATCAGTTTCGAGAACGACTTGCACTTGGTGCTCTACAGACACTGGACGGTAACCGAGTCCATGCGGTAAGTGAAGCTATTAATGGAGTCGTCAAATCGCCGATTGAACTTACCTAATGCCTCTTTGACTGCCAGCTATTCGCGCTATTCCGCTTGCCAGCTGAAGCTGTGGACCCTGAGGGGTGAGAAGCGTCTTCACGAACTGCTGGTCGAGATGGGTCTGCCGTTGGTGCATGCGCGACAAACATACAGCGCCATGGACTTAATCTTGCGCAAAGAGTTCTACTCCATGGTGGAGCAACTGGCCGACAAATATGGCATACCGGACATCGTCTATGGTACCTTCACACTCAGCTACGGCTATCGCAGTCGGTATGCAGCGGCTGACTATGTCTACGCGCTGCTGGCCATTTTGCAGTCGGTGAAGAAGCACAAGACGCCAGAGGATTGTTTCATGGAGGCATCGGATGCACTGTCACGACAGCACAAGCAGCTGCTCAACGTGGGCATCGACAATGCCAAGCTGCTGCATGCGGCCATCTTCCGGCAAGTGCAGAGCTGCCTGGAGGCGCATCAGGTACACTCGACTGGCTCCTTCTTCTACTATGTGCTACAAGAGGAGCACGCATTCTTCTCGTATCCCTATGCCCTGGCACTGCTGGCTAAATTCGTGCTGCACGGCCATGTGGCCACGACGAGAGTGCGTCAGGCGCCGGATTTACCACTGATTGCCACTTGCCCGCTAGATGCGTCGCAGGGCATGTGCCTGCTGGTGGGCATTGCGCCAGTGCGCGAGGACTCGCCAAAGAACTTCTTTGGCAAGGCTTTCGATCAGGCAGCGCAGAAGAGCAAGACCAACCTTCTCCAAGATTTCTTTGAACCGTCCATTGTCCAGCTGCGCCAGAGCGACCTGACCCGATTTTTAGATGCGTTGACCGTGCTCCTGAGCTAGGCTCAAATACCCTCATCCACAAATATAGACCCTAAGCGTTGACCCTAAGACATATATATTGATACAACGACCCTTGAGCAAATCAGACTAGATCTAAGTTAATCTAATCTAATTTATAAAATATTGTTTTTTTTTAAATCATATAGCAACTGTTTGCGACTTTGCTTATAGGACCACTTATAGGAAATTATTATATTATTGTACATCGATAAATCAAACAAAGCGATTGTTAATAAGACTTTGTAATCTATGCTAAGCGCCGAACCACAAACTGAATATATGGAAATCGACTATGCGTTTGTGGCCTTCGATTTGAAATTGTGTTAGACAACAAATATATATAGTACTAATAGAACATTATGTGTTAACTATTGAAACTGAATGATTTCTTGTATTTAGAAAAACTTAAGAGTGATATATACTTTTAGAGGTATGCATGAGTGTCTAAAGAGAAAAACAAGGTTCAAATTAACAATACTCAGAGTGGGTTGAGTGAAGCTGAAACACATAGAGTGAGTGAGTGCATTCTTAAAACTCATTTATGATTCGGTCGCTCAGCATTCAAGTGAGAGTAAACCGAATTGATTGATTGAGGGGGAATGCATCTTCGTGCATCCCACAATTCGCTTCGGCTTCGCCTCTTTTGCCTCGTGCACTTCAACTGTCTTCGGCTTTACCTAATTTGACATTTCGCTCACTGACTGCCGTATGGCTATGAGACCGCACACGTTCTCATATTCATACACATTCCTTCATTCATACATAGTATATAGAAGATATGTACATATATTAAAGCATAATATTATATTATGTTGTACACATATCAATCGAAAGAACTTCATAAGCTCTTTCAGCCCATATACATAGTTTAAAGCTTTGCCCTCCATCTATATATGTATGTATATACACAAATATAAAATATAAAGCGTACATAAAAATCTACATATGCATATATAAAACATATAAAATATCTACAATCTACATTATTTAACTAACCAGCTACTATCTCTCCATGGCTACTTGCTCCATGCATTGCAATGGCTCGCTTTGAAGAATGCGTGCAGCTCCCAGGCACGCCACATCGTCATAGAAGACAGCATATTGACCTGGTGTGATGGCACGAAGTGGTGCATCCAGCTGCACCTCGAAGGGACGCAGCTGACAGTCGACCAGAGGCTTGGTGTGCTGGAAGCGGAAGCGACAGCGCAGGCTGCCCTCTGTGGCCAATCGTTGCCGTGACCGGCTGCATAGCCAGTTGAGGGCATCAATGTGTATGCGGGTGCTGTGCAGCGCGGGATGCTCATGGCCGGCGGCTACATAAATTGTATTGCTGGCCGCATCTTTGCGGGCCACAAAGTACGGCTGCAGATAGGAACTGAGACGACAGCGCTGGCCTACGGTCCACTGATGAACGCCCTCGTGGGTGCCCACAATGCGACCATTATCAATGTCCACAAAATTACCCGGCTTGGAGGTAATATACTGTTGCATAGATTGGGAATTGTTAGTGAGTGAATGGAATTCAATCAGGTTTATAATTACCTCCCGTATGAATGCCTTAAAGTCACGCTTGCCCACAAAGCAAATGCCGGTGCTTTCGCGCTTCTCAGCCAGGCGCTGCAGGCCAATGCGGCACGCTAGTTCCTTTACGGTAGTTTTCTTCAATCCGCCCAACGGGAACATTGTGTGCCGCAATGCCT
This sequence comes from Drosophila borborema, assembly GCA_030914335.1. Classification (NCBI taxonomy): domain Eukaryota; kingdom Metazoa; phylum Arthropoda; class Insecta; order Diptera; family Drosophilidae; genus Drosophila; species Drosophila borborema. The sequence continues at coordinate 5,740,927 of JAUESP010000311.1, read as the reverse complement.
CCTGTGCTATGCCGGCTAGAAAGAAGGTCTGATCCTTGAATGTGTCGGCGGGTATGAGTAGACGAACATCTGCTGCGTTCTGACCTTCGGCATGTTCCAGAAAATCGCCCAAACTATTGCGTGCATAATGCCCAGTGGCTATGGCATCATATTGGAGCGTCTGAAGTGCATGCTGATGGAACAGGTCGAATTTAATGTGTTTGTTGCACAATATGTCCGGATTAGGTGTCAGACCCTGTTGGTAGTCGTCCAGAAATTGACTGAATACCGATGTCCAGTATTGCTTCACGTAGTTCACTTGTCGCAACTCAATATTCAGTCTCCGGCAAGCCCATTCCGCGTCTTTTAGATCCTGCTCGCCGCTGCAACGACCGGCTTCATCGTGCTCATCCCAGTTGCGCATAAATACGCCCAGCACTTTAAAGCCCCGCTCCTTGAGCAGATGAGCGCTGACCGCACTATCGACGCCCCCGGATATGCCCACCACAACATTGCGTATCATTACGAAACATCCAACATCTGCTCAGTTTATTGTGTTCACTCCAAACGTATTTTTACAGTCGGCTGTTTGTGTTTCGAGTGTGACCACGTTGGCCAATGTAGTATATTTCGGAATAAATATGTCAATACAAATGCATGCTAGTATTTTTTGAGGTATTCCCAAACTGTTCTTGAATTTGAAAATGGAGAAAAAACTTAGTTGCTATAAAAAAATTTACATTTCACTGGTATATTATATGTTAAACATTATATATATATTAAAAGAAAAATTTACAAATTATGAGCTATTGCAAATTTATATTTTTAATTTGTTACATGTAAATATAGTTTCATATAATTATTTTGTTGCCATGTTAATGCACTACATTCATAAACCTATCTACAGATTATGTTTTGATAAAATTACTTTATAGATATATTTTGTATGAGGAATTCAATATATGGAAAAGAGTCAAGAAATGTATTCGCCTGCCCATTCGTGATGCAGAAACACAGCAATTTGTGTTCTTTTTGGGAATGCCCCACGTATATTCGATAAATACCGTTACTTTTGGCATTTTTCTGCTTTGAGTTGGACGGGTACACTCCCGCAGGCCATGGCTCCTTCCATATGCCGTATTTACAGTTAGTTCATTTATCGTCTCTGTCGCGTTCGCCTGGAGCGTGTTTTCGTGCAAAGTTTGATTTTGTGTGTTTTCAGAAGTTCAACGAATTTCAGAGTTTTCGAAGTGCGTGCACAAGTAGATTATCAAAACATCTTGCAATATATATATTTTTTTCAAGTGCTTGGGTATGTGATTGGTCGAAATAATCGTGTCAAACACAGGAGTAGAGTGCGGCTCTCTTTTTTTTTGTAATTCTGCGAACTTATCTCTTATATTTATTGTCTGTAATTCCTTTTAGAGCGCCACTCGTACAGCTGTTGGTATCGTAAAGTTTGATTGAAAGCGTCAACGTATCAGCTCCAGCGTGCATCAGTTAATACAAAAGGTAAGCTCGTCTTATAACGTCTATTCAAAATTGTGTAAACACAAATTGAGGTTATGTCCAAAACTGTTGATCAAGTCAATTGTATTTTTGAGGTTATAATTTGAGTTGGGCGCGCCTTAACGGGCATAGTTAAAAGTTTAAATTTAATCAACGCAAAATATGCGAAACACTAAAAGTAAATATGAAAATGTTAAACATACTCTGTTTGGGTCGAAATACGAAAAGTATAGATATTAAAGAGTTGGAGTTTCTTTGGGTTTCATTTACAAAATGTAATTATTTGCAGTGCCTTATACATCCTTAATAAGTTCAAATCTTTCGCTTTGCACAGCTGTCAAAACCAAACAAATCTGTTTCATTTTATTTCGCTTTTGCTTCCTTTTCATTCTAAGAATGATATCCAAAAAGGTAGTTAATAGCCAACAATGGTCGAAATAGCCGCCACAAAGGAAAATCTCTAATTAAAAATTAAACCCAAAATAAAATAAACAATTAACTCAGGGAATAACGGTAAACTGACTTGTTGGGCTTTGCGTTAATTGTTAGCAAGGAAAAGAGCGAAGAAAAAAACTTTTAAAAGTTCCTTTCGTGTACAGACAACATTGACTTGATTGGCTATCAAAGCAGGCTAAATAGCCCGCAGTGTCTTTAACTAAACTGAAATAAAATACAAATAAAAAGAAACATTTCATCATTTCGGTCCAGCTTTCGCTCTCTGGGCACTTTCCTTTCTATTTACTTTTAGTGCAATTCAAGTTGTGCTTGAACTTTGCCAAGGCTCTCAAAAAGGAGGCCATAGACATTTGTCAAGGTTCGCACTATAGAAATATACATTCTTTGGCTGGCTGTGTGGGTGTGGGCGTAAACATACACATACATACATATATGTATATATGTATGTACATAAATATGCCAAAATATTTTAAAGCAAGTTGAAAGAGTGGGCGGAAGGGGGCCATGTTTTTTTGGGGCAAATGCATCGTAATAAATGGCTACAATTTGCAAGAGAAACGGAAACAATTAGGAAATAGAAACAGCGAGCGGAAATGTAGGTGTGCCGAGTGGAGAGTAGAGGAGAGTAGAGGAGAGTGGGAGAGTGGACAGAGCGGGTTTATATAGCGTATGACATCTGGTAATCTGTGCACAGAGCTATGTGTGGCAAGGAGTGTAGGGTTCGGGAAATTGTTTTGGTCACAACAATTAAGCCAAACTGAAATGGACGCAACATTAATCAAGTGAGCAGCCAGGAGGAAGGCCAGCAGGCAAACAGAGCGTGGGCATTTAGGTGTCGGAGTGCCAGAGTGGGAGAGTGCCAGGCATGCCTGGTTGCTTGGGTGCCTAGTGACAAATAGGTATCGCTGCAGGTCATGCAGCATAATGGCGGGTCGTTCTCAGTCGTCAGCTAAATGAAAACGGCGAGTGCTAGGGGATGCGGAAACGGAAACGTGGTTAGCCCTAAAAAAAAAAAGAAGAAAATGACTAAAAGCAAAAAAAAAAAAAAGAAAGTAAGAAGGAAAAAAAATGAAAAGTAACAGTAAGGATGCCAATCTGTTGTGCAGTAAGCGGCTTTGGGGCCACTTTGCGTGATTCATTTTGCAATTTGCAAGAGATAACAACATGAAGACTCTATTGCTGGGAACACCGTAGCAGCCGACAGCCGACAGCCGACATCCTTTCGTCTGGCTGGCAACCTTTTTAAGCTGATTTCGTCTCCTTTGGCTTTTGCTGCGACTTGACTTGCTAAAGTATAAAAAATATAGATTATAAAAAACCGAAACAAAACAAAACATAAATAAAAACAAAAACAATGCAAAAACAAAGCGAAAACAATTTCCGCCAAAATTTACGAATGTTTTTTGATTATGAAATGACGCACGTGGCGGTCGATTGGGGAATTTGGGCATTGCAAGGAAAGGGGCTGGGACTGGGACTGGGACTGCTACTAGCGGCTGGGGGGAGGCTTGCACTGTGCACTTGGCACGCTGGGCGTGGTCGCACTTGAAACTTTGCCAACTCTTATTGTCGTTGTTGCTATTGTTGTTGCTGTTTGTTGTCGTTTGTAGCTGCTACGCTTATTAAATTTGTTTGCTCTGTTTTTTGGGGATGCTGTTGCTGCTCCTTCTGCTGCTGCTGCTGCTGTTGCCTTCATCTTTACGAGCAACAACATCCACTCCACGCCCCATCCCAGTTTCAATCTGCCTCCACCTCCGACTCCGCCTCCTACTAAAAACTTTCGGCTCGTATCTTGATGTAAATGCTGTCACAAAACACTGCCGGAAAATGCTTTCAACCTGAAAACAGGCGCTCGCTCGTTCTTCTTCAGTTTGTTGTTTTCTCATTTAATTTTTAGATATACATACAAATACATATATATATATTTCTATAGCTATGTATATTGAGAGCATGCCGTATACCGTTAAGCTCTTCAGATTTGATTAAAGTTAATTGGCAGTCGGTCAAAGCTATTGACGTCGGGGCGTCATATGACGAGCTCAGTGGCGCAAACTTTTTCCTCTCCCATATTAAAAGCTTGGCATGGTTCTTGCTTGGAATTTGTAACTTTTGAAATTCTTTCAGCAATAATTACATAATTGCGAATTATCATAAATTTTTTAGAAATTTGTTTGAATTCTTAACTTGACTTTTAGAGCTTCAAATTGTATTGTATTTAAAATTTTTGATATTTATATAAATATATAGATTTGAATAATAATAATTATATTTACAGTATTAATGTTTCCCTTAGAATCATTCAAAGCAAACATAAATCATTTTATGATAAACGTTTTAAATTTGTTGTTTTCACTTGCCCAAATGTTTAGCCAAAACGAAATTTGATTATGTAATGCTTAAAAATAAAACAGAGCTTGATAAATATCAGATACTATATATATATAGTATATTTAGTAATACTTATACTTGTTAATCCCTGCATTTTCTATCGTCTCTTTTCTCTCCCGTATCCCATCGCTTCCTTTCTTCATTTCTCGTTTCCTTCTCTTCTTATCTCCCCTCTTCTACGCCCCTCGCCTCCTGTCCACTTACGTTATCTTCTTCGTTTCCCTTTGTCTCTTCTTATCATCATCCCACTTCACTCGACAACTTTCTTTCACTCTCGTCTCTTCACTTTTCCTCTTTCCACATGTCTCTTTCTATCCCTTCTCGGTTCTTCTCTTGTCTCTTTTCATCACTTTTTGTCTCTTCTCGTTAATTCTCAGCTCCTCTAGTCTCACCTCTTTGTCTCTTCTCACCTGTCTCTTCATGTTTCTTCTCTTGTTTCCTCTTGCTACCCTCACCTCCCCTTGTCGGCTTCCGCTTCGTTCCATGTTCCCTCTTATATTTCGTCTCGTCTCTTCAACTTTCTCTAAGTATTGCCAACTTAACTTTTCTTTTCTTTTTGTTAAAAACTTACAAATTCCGATTATTAATTTGTAATAAAGTTCATTTATGTTCATAAAGATCTAGGGTATTTTGTAGTCGAGCACAATGGGTTTGTTTTAAATTACGCTAAAAGTAACAAAAGAAAACTTGGTTATTCAAAACAAGTTTCAGGTTACGAAAGTTTCACTTAGCCCAAATTACGCTGCATCGGAAAATCTGAAATGTTACAATGCACGCACACAGATAGACACACACACTCTCACACATATGTATATATATGCATACACACATTCACACACATACAAGTTGAGTGTGTTGGCTGTCACTTGGCTGTGAAGCTGGCAAAAATGTAATTTAAATCATAAATATAATTTTCATTTAATGAATTGGATCATGCAGTAAGTTCCTTGAGCTGCCTGCTCATGTGTCTACGTGCTGCATGAAAAACTCTCACACACACACACACACCCACACGCACACACGCATATGCATATGCACACACGCACATGCACATGCCGCCTTCTGTTGGCATCGCTGACGTGCAACAAATACTTTACATGACTGACTCAAAGACGGCAACTGAGAAGAAATTTGTTGTAAAACAGCAGCAACAGCAAGAAGCAGCAACAGCAACAGCAACAGCAGCAGCAATAGCAGCAACATCAAGTTGACTGCAAAACTTTTCACATAAGAAATTTTCGCAACGTCCTTCGCCCCGAGCCGCCCCCTCGAAAAGCACTTTATCGCCACTGTCGGCATCATCAAGTTGATTAAGTGCATAACTTTGCATTGATGTTTGTTGCAAATATGAATAGTTTAGAATCTGTCAGGAAGTTTTGCCAATTCCAACTGCATTCATTTGGATGCTGTTATAGCTCTGATCGAGCTGTGGTGCCCTGGCTAATACCGGGCTCGGCTTATGCCCGAGCTGATTATGCAATACGGTAACTGTCAACTGTCGCCCCACCAATGGCCAATGCTTCCTGCGCCCATCTCACCATCACCGTCGCCTGTGGCCTGTAAGCTGTCGCCTGTCCAGGTGAGCGGCAGTGCAGCTGTGCTGCTGTGCTGCTGTGCAGCAGGCAGCAGGCAGTTACGTATACAAAAGCGCAAAAGCTGCAACACAATGGCCACCTGCGGGCAAAGAGTCAAGCGGGATGGGGGTGTGTTGCTGCTGGAATTGCGGATGGCCTTGCATGCCCGTGTGGCATGCCGTACCCACCTCCCCATCCCCCATCCCCCATCACCCATCACCCGTTCACAATGTTGCGCCCCCGTGTGCCACAATGTCGCTTGTCATTGTTTGGGCGTCGTTTGGGGACAAGAATAGCAGCAGGAGCAACAACAACAATAAAAATAACAGCAAGCACAACAAAAAACATTCAGCAACAAAATGAAAGAGAAACATACGAAAATTTTTGGCCAAGCGAAATCCAAGTGGGTAGCGCAACGAGGCGTCGTCCAGCAGCAAGGACATGACACGGATAACGATAGCGGAAGCGAAATTGACGACTGTTGGACTGTGAGACTGTGTCCTAATTAGATTCACGCTCTGCAGTTACACGGTGGATTCCATTCCCAATCGATATTCATTAAGATTAACATTCATTAAGATTCGATAAATGAATATTAATAATGTAGAACACATGGAATGGTAGCGCATTGAATAGGGCTTTAAGTGTACAACATTTGGATTACTTTTTGGAATATATCGATATTTAATAGATAACTTGTTTAAAACATATCGATATATTATCAATATTTGTATATATTTATATAGAAAACTTTACAGTTTCTGAATTGGAATTGCTTTATAAATTGATATAAATACTGCATATTTGATAATCGATAACTTATCGATAACATACCCATACGAGCTAGTACTTACCTTCACTTTACCAAATTTAAAAGCACACAGCTTAGCATATATACATATATGTATATCTATATATTTATTTATATTTTGCTAATGGAGAATTGTCTGTATTCTATAGTATTTCGATAAATTATCGATTTGTAATTATAGCTTTTTCACTCCGCTTGTCTATCTGCACTATTTAATGCATGTAACGTGGTTTCCTTAATTTATTGTCGACTATCGATTTCAGTGGGAGCTCACTCCATAATGCTAATCCATGCACAACCTACACCTTCTGTAGTTAATTGATTAATTGGCTGAAATCTGAGTAAACTAATAATAATTATGAGCGAGTGAGTCAGGTGTGAGCACCAATTGAATTTAATGCATAACATTTAATCTCTGTGCTAATTGAGGTCACCTCCTCACCATATTATCAATCTCTCACATTTCAAATCAGTTATGAATTTGTGCCCAAAGTGCATTCCTATCGAAAGGGCGGGACAAACGGCCTTGAAAGGCAACCAATCCACTTTCAACGATTGTAAATCAAAAGGGGCGGAGCTAAGCGGGCGAATGCAAATGACTGCACTTTGAGCTTTTCAGATTTGCATGCATAAGATATGATTGAAATTGGTCGAATGGGGTTTGAATGGGGTGGGCCGTAAATAACAGTTAACTGCAACCTAAGTGCTGTCAAATGTCTGTACTCTCTCTCTCTCTCTCTCGCCCCCCCTCAAACACTCAGCTCAGTCTGAAATTCTGCTTTTCATTAGACTCTAGGCATGCCAGATTGTGAATGTCTCTGGGCTGTTACATGGAGAATTCACTTCGAAATAAAACACTCACACAGAACTACATACATATATAGAAATTTTTGGCTGCAGTGAAAAATATAAAGTAATTCTTTTGCATAGCTCCCGCGAGAGCGCAACAAAGAGAGTAGACAACGTAAACAAGGAACGGACACGCCAAGTGCGAAGGTGATGTAAGGCATGGAACAAAATGCGCCCCAAAACTGTGCCGAAACACTTCGGAATATGCGGCAACAGATCGCGCTGGCCAATGCACAGCAAATGCTTGGCAAAATCACTGTGAATTGCTTTAGGAAATGCATCAATCGGCCAGGCACATCGCTGGCCAGAGCCGAGGAGCGCTGCTTGGTGCAGTGCATGGATCGCTTCATGGACTCCCTCAAGGTGGTCTCTCTCACCTACAGCAAACGACTCATGCGGGAGACTAAGTAAACTCCACAACAAGCAACAAACAAACCAACAATAAACCATAGATTATTGACGCAAGTACAGTTCAAGTGTACAATATTTGTATGTTTGTACAGTGGATGTCCTCGAGCATGATTCGCTTTTGTTCTACTTTTAACAAAAAAAATTAAAAATATATGTATATACATATATATTATTTGTCAATACCAAATCAAATTTATAAAGTGTTTGTACTTGCAGCGGATGCGGGGGAGTGTTTCAATGGAAAGTTCTATATTTATATATATTTAGTAAATATTGTATGTGGGGAAGGGCAACTTATTCCTTAGACTTCAATATTAGTAGCTTAAGAGTTCTCTAAAAGACTCAAAATCATTGAAATTTGCATTATTTTTTATTCATATCCGTATACCCTTATATTCCTCAAATCATGTCAAATGGCTCTACTTGATGGCATTCATAGCACATAGACGAAATCAGTATTTTCGGTACATGTTTTTGGATTTTTTGATTAAAATGTCAAGTATTATGTGCGGTTCTTTCTATCAGCTGTCGCATGATTATGCTGATACGTTGCAGGACATAAAAGTCTTTTATAAAAGAATATAAATTATATACTATATACGCATATGTATGTGGCTTGCGAGCGGGAAAGCGTCAACACTCGATTAGATTTAACATGTTAAATTTGTTGACATCCAAAGCCAACAAGTCGCCCTACCTACCCTTTTGATCTCTGAGATCTCTCGTCTCTCAACAAGTAAGCAAATGGAATGAGCTGAATTGAGCTCTGCGTTACGTTGGTGCGACAAATCTACTTGCCAGAAAAATTGTCAGTTTTGCAAAAGTGTAATAAAAGTAACTGGGATGCCACAAAAAGGAAGGGACGCACACGTGTATGGCTGGCTGGGTTAGTTGTGTGCGCGTGTGTGTGTGTGTGTGTGTGTGCACAACAAATAACGAGCAGCAAAATAAAACGCATGCAAATATGGCGATGAATACGTAAAATAGATGAGGCGCGCAAAATGCAAATCCACAAACAGCTACTGCGTGTGTGTGCGTAGAGTGTGTGTGTGTGTGTGAGCACACGATGACGTCAGCAAATAAAAGGCTTAAAGGCAACGCGAAGCAACCATAAAAGGGACAACAAGCTCAACAAACGCGCAGACAAACATTTAAATTTCAAGAACACACACACACACGTAGACACACCCACACGTGCACACACACACATACATACACTTCACTACATTCATGACTACAAATGTGTGACATATGCATATACGTACATATGTCCTAACATATGCAAAAGCCACCTCAACAGGAGCGCAGACTCTTAATAGGCCTACTTGCCAGCATACCCTGTAAAAAGTGTAGACTAAACTATAGGGCATATCTCTTAAACTCTCTGACTTGTGTCAATTCACTCAGTTCGAGCAGAACTTACTTTCGCTCTAGTCTAATTCCATTTAGCTTCCATTCTTGATTCCCCTATATTGCACTCTTAACAGAGTATCTCGTGGTCGCTCATGCTCTCGGTGCAAAGTTTTCGTATAGTTTTTCCCCATTTTTGTGTTGCCTTTTTGTAAGTCGTTTAAGCCACATTCGTGTCTGGTTGTAACTGTATTTTTGGTCCTCTCTTGTTTTTTACTGCCCAACCCCCTTCCCCCCGATGCACCCCTTGTTGGCAGCATTAAGTCAACATTTAAGTAAAATTTATTATAAATGAATGTCTCGTGCTTAGCTGGAAAATATTTCTGTTTGCCAGCAGAACAGAATTTGTATCTCAATTCAAGCGTTTGAGGATTTATGAAGTTTATTGTCATTACGCAGGTTAAGCTGAGTTGGATATACATATATATATATATATATATATATATATATATATATAGATTTATGTCGTGAGTATACAAATCAATTCCGTTTAAAGATTTGTAATGAAAATAAATTTTAATTAATTCATGAGGACGCTAATGCTTAGACTTAGCTAAAATAAAGTTTTTATATTTTTGAATTTTTTGCGATATTTATTTATATATATGTATATATATACATATATTTCTATATTTCTGTTGCAGAAAAATCAAATATTTTGTGTTTGTATTTAGTTTATATTTCATACAATTTTCTCTTAAAATAGAAACAACTCCACTCCCTTCAATCAATCCCCAGTTCTTGATCTCTTGTATTCTCTTGTATTTAATTGAAGAGACTAAAAATAGCTGTCTCTTCAGACTGAATGAGACAAAGAGCAATGAAAACTTTTGAAAACATCATTCATTAAATTCAATAGCATCGCACAAGTGGTCCAAGCCCAAAGAGACATTTCTATAGAGTCTTGACAAAAGTTTGAAGTGTTTAGAGTCGACACGAAATCAAGTGGCTCAAATCGAGCGATAGCCGGGTCAACAAGGCCCTAAATACAAAAGCTGCCAGACGAATGTGCTGAGCTGTGCAAAGCCCTTTAGCGCCCAGCAGGTCAAATTGGCTTATCATGCCAATATATATTATTTACCTTGGCTACAGCAAGTTCAAAGTAGAAATTGCATGAAAAAAAAAAACAACTTTTTTTTATTTTATTATTATAATTTTTATCTATTTTTTATTTTACTAACAGAGACAGCGCACAATATGCAAATATAGCCAATTATATTCATTTTGCAATCCGATTGCCAAGCGTATATGCATCCTATATATACATACATACATATGTATGTATGTTGAATTGTTTATTAAAATTTGATTGTTGATTAAGCGATTTAACGTGTAAAGTGAGAACACTTTGGTTGGCTACAAAATTGTAATAAATTGATTTCATTGAAATTGCATTTGATTGGATTATGCTCAATTATGGGCTGCGAAATAAAAGTGTCAAGAGCTCTTGTTTAATTAAATAATAAACTCAACTCCAATCGAACGTACTCTATTATTTATAAAGTTCATAATACGCATTGCATGTAAGTTGATTTCGTTTGAATGTCATATGACAGCCCCATCCATTAGTGTATGCTGATATGTAAATATAATGGAATAATCTATGTATATGAATAATATAGTTAGCTGGTTCGATTTACTACTGATGTAAATAATCCATGAATGTATATGTAAGACAAGATTTCAGATCTTTAAAGGAATTTCATCAAATTTTAACACAAATGTATATTTTACTTATATATATATATATATATATATATATATATATATATATATATATATATATATATATATATATATATATATATATATTTTTTTTTTTTTATTTATTTATTATAATATAAATATTAAATATTTTATAATGTTTTTTTACCTTAATTTTTTTATTTATTATATATTTTCTTCTGTAAATTGTTCGAAATATTTTATAAAATTTTCCTTTAATTTTAAAAATTTATTTTCTTTATAATCTGTAGTAGAAAGTTAAACATTAGAAAACTTTTCTAGCATTAAAATTAGTATAGATAATAGCAGAAAAAATAACTGAAGAATCATGTAAATTCGTAGCATTACCAAGTGCTAAATGTGTCTTTGGCACAGACAAAGGCCTAACCAAGCTCATAGACACAATTGGATTCGCTTAATAAAACGCACTTGAACACTCAATTTCGTGCTTCGTTTGAAAACTGGGCAGGCGAATCAATCGTAGTTGTGCTATTGAATTTTAGCTTTTAGATTTCAAAGTAAACACATTGTCAACAGTGAACTCTACACAATTCAGGCGCAAAATTATACAAAAATTTTAATATTCCGCAAGGAAGGCAACACCAAAATTAGTTTTTAGCATCCAAACGCGATTGTTCTCAATTAAGGAATTGGGCAAAATTCGAAAGAGAAGTCATGACGAGGACCAATGTCAATGGCGAAGCCTGTGCAGAGTCCAGCGCCGTGCCACAACCCAGCCATGTGCGGAAGCTAATCCAAATGTTCGAACAGCTAACCAAATATGGTGTGCAGTCCACGCCGCCACCTGTGCGCCGTGTAAAACCGCCAAGTCGGGCACCCAAAAATGTCAAGACGCTCTCCTTGCTGGTGAATGGGCGACGCGTTGCTCAGATCAGACGTGAAAGTGCCTAGCTGACAATGGGACTGGATATGACTTCGTGAACTGTTGCCATGTTCAAATTTCAAGTGATGGACTTATATTTTTGTAGCAAAATCGAGGTTCCGATTATCGATAAGTAACTGTGATGTAGTTATGGCCCTGAAACCGACTACTACATTTGTTATCGATCAGTGTAATCGATTGGCCTCAGCCAGCCAAGGACTCCTGAAGCGTTGCTGTGTTGTTGAAAATAATCCTGATTTTAATGTGTCGATACCTGATCAATGATAGTATTCCAAGTGAATCTCCAGTGTAAATTAAGCTCAGCTAAATATTGTAACAATAAAAGTAGTAGTCAATGTAAAATCGAATAAGCCGTGTTTACCTAATAGATAAATATTAATCGATTTGAAGTCAATTGAAACTCAACCTGTTAATATATATATGAATGGTTATTTTAACTACCTTGGAATATTGGTATATATAAATAATTGATATTTCAATATTGAATACCCTTTGTTGTATCTTAACTTATCGCAATCGATACCCCTTGTTTTTGTTATCGACATTTCAATATTGAATACCTTTTGTTGTATCTGAACTTATCGTCATCGATACCCCTTTTTTGTTATCGATTTTTCAATATTGAATACCTTTTATTATATCTGAACTTATCGTCATCGATACTCCTTGTTTTTTGTTATCGATTCCTTTTTTTCGGATAAACGACTTAAATGTTAATAGCTCTTGCGATTCCGCTAACTGGCACTCAAAACTTTGAACTCTTGAAAGCCAATTCCAAGACGTTGTTTAACCAGAGTCCACTCAAGTGTCCCCCTCGACTCTTCTGTGGTCTGCTGCAAGTGCTTCGAGTGCTGCACAATGCTCAAGCTGATTGCACATTCAAGACGCATTCATTCAATGCTTTCTTTATTGCCGAGCTCTTGGTCTGGTCACAAGTTTGGTCAAAACTTTTCAATTGGCTAATTGTTTGTGCATTCCGCTTGAATGAAATTCATTGGCCAATGGACTACCAACATGCACGCACTTCTTGTGTCTGCAGTTGAAAATGCATCTTTGCATTTATTTAAATGGGCATTTAAATATTTTATTATTTGATATTTATTATCAATGGGCATTTCAATGAAATTCAATTACCCCTGCCTCGACTCTGGCCAGTCCTTGTCGCAGCACGGCAAATTATCATCGAGTAGGTCGCTGTCAGAAACAGAAGCACGTAAAGCGCATTGCCGTCTATCTGTTTGCATTATTTACAGCAAATAGGCCTGGCTAAATGCTGCACACACACACACACACACGCACACATAAAATCAACATGTCACACACACACTTACACTCACACAGACATGCGTTTGTATTTGCATTTGCTTAGTTTGATCATTAGCTGCTTTGTTTAAACTAATTAGAAGCCGCTTTATGTTATGCTATGAGCAGTAACGCAGGTAATATATATATATATATATATATATATATATATGGGGACTGTACGATAATTGAACGAACGCTGTAATGATGCACCAACTGACTGCACAATACTCGTTCATGCTCCAACAAACAGCTTAATTCATTTAAGAATCAATCGATAGATATATGTATGTACATATATTTCGGCCACAGACGAGGTCCAATATATGTATATACTATATGCATGTAACTATACATATGTATGTACACACATATATACAATATATATATATATATATATACATTATATGTTGCCTCTAAACAAGAGATACAATTTTAGATTTCTCTGGTCTCTGGCTTTGAGCAACACTAATATACTTCCTTTGCTTGCTGAACGAGCATTATGATATGCATATGCTCCACTTACATATACACATATATCACCAAAGCTAATAACCATTATTCACTATTGCATTGTTTAAATTAGGCTTTTATTAATTAAGCATGTGCTTGCTGTACATATGAATTATATTCCATTTACACTTGAGTAAATATTGAGTAACAATTAAAATTGTAAATTTTGGGCAAAATTTATTGCTTTTTATTATAAATCCTGCAAGATAAATTGAATAAAAAATGTAGTTAAATTAACTAAAAAGTAAATTATAATAATGAAAAAAAAAAAAATATATATATATATATATGTATATATATATATATATATATATATATATATATATATATATATATATATATATATATATATATATACATATATCGAACAATTTTTTATAAAAATTATAATATAAACAAAATTGAATAATATACAAAATAAATTAATAAAATTTAAATATTAAAGCCTTTAACTAAAATTTAAAAAATATATATAATGCAAAAACATAATTTAGAAGACAACAATTATGAGAAAATGAAAAAATAAAATATCGACAAAATTTTTATAAAAATAATAATACCAACAAAATTGAATAATTAAAAAATTGTAAAATTATAATATTAAAACATTGAACTAAAATTTACAAAAAAAAATGTACATAATACAAAAACTCAATTTAGAAAACAATTATGAAAAAAAAAATGTTAATGAAACAAAACAAATCAAAATTAAAATAAATAAATTGTAGTAAAAATAATGTTATTAAAAAAATTTTTTGTAGCAAATAGAATTTTAATAAAGAAATACTTAAGAGGTATATGAAAGGTTTTTCTTAAAATTAAGCAAACAACACAAATCTTAAAATAAAAAATATTTAATTATTAAAAATAGTAACATTAGAAAATGTTTAGTGAATAAAATATAGCAACAATTAATTTAATAAAGAAAGTCTTAAGAGCTCTGCTAAGAGTTTGATTTGATTTATTCACGAATATATATTTGGTCTCTCCAAGTAACTGCCATCCTCATATAAGCATAACGTTTTTTAACTATCTTACTGCATTTAATTCTAAGACTCAACTTATTATGGGCTCTATAAGTCTACACTTCATTATTCCTTATAATATTCTCTTCGACCATATTTGAAGTTCATGAATTTCCCCTGCGGCTAGCAGGATGTAATCTCTTCAGCCTTCTCTCCTCTCATATTGATGGCCCGTTAAGATGCGAGCTAGTACTCCGGCTGCTTTGCCGGTTTATTCGCGTAACTCTTATGCAGTTATGCCTAGTTTTATGTTTTTTTTTTTTTTTTTTTTTTAGGATTTATGATGCCTGCAGGATAACTTAGAGCTAAGCATGTCTTTGCCCATTTTATAGTTTATACTATAACACTTTTCCAGCTGCTTTCGTAGGTTATATGTACGTGGGGGGTTTTCGCTTAAGCCTGGCTGCATCCCACTCAGAGTAAAGCCCGCAATGCTCATAAAAATCTGGCCAAATATTGCACACATGCACAAGGATTCACACACACACACACACATGCACATGTCTGCGAAGTTGAACAATGTTTTATTTGCGTGGCTTTGTTTTGCGTTACGCTTGAGCTGTTAAAATTTTATGTGCCAAAATTTACGTGTTGCACACTGAATGGGCGGCCATGGGCGTTAAGGGGCGTGCCGCTGCTCCATTGCACACACACACACAAACACATATATATGTATATAGATTTATATATATGTGTGTCTACCCCAACATTATGTGTGCTGTTTATTTGGCCCACATGCATGTATGTGTATGTATGTTTATTCATTTATTTGTTTGTTTTGTTTGTTTGTTTGTTTGCACCATGTGATTTATGCGTTGGCAATGTGTAAACTTTAGCTGCGTTCATATTTCCATTATTGGTTTATCCCAGTCGCATTCTTCCTCTTCACCAAATTTCCACAGATGAAATATTGCGTATGCGGAATGTTGGACAGCCAAACAGCCAAACAGCCTCAGCAAGTTGACTGCAGTTAAACAACAGCGAACGTATGTAAAACAATAATAAGAACAAAAAGGGAAAATAAAAGAAACAATAAAAACAAAAAATTCAACTGATTTACTACACATTGCGGTCACGCCCACAAGCCACGAGCCGCAGCTCAGCGCCACGCGGCAGCAACAAATTCAAATTAAACAATAAAATGGGCGCCAAAAAAGATTTGCGGCTTTTACGCATGCTTGTTGTTGTTGTTGTTTTAGTTGTTGCTGCTGTTGTTGTTGTTTTTCGCACAACCCTTTTGAGGTTTTACGGCCTTAACCATATTCATGCGGATCAGTCGCATTGCGGGCAGCCGCATGCCAATTTACTAGGGCGAGCCAACGTATTCTATTTGGTTCCATTGTGAATTGATTGTGTTTTATTCATTGATACATATGTATATATATCTCATATATATAAATGTATATATATATATCACATGCCACTGCACTCGAAACTGAAGAATATTAATTTCTTTTTGAATAAAAATAATTAGTTTAAAATATTATTAAACAAAATTATAAGAAAAAAAAAATTATTATAAATAAAAAAACTATCTGGGTGGGCGGGGACATGCCCCCTGTTCCAAATATATTTGTGAGGGAACATATAATAATAATAATAAAAAACCCGGATCAAAAAATCTGTCTTAGTTTTCAAGTTATTAATTTTCGCCATAGTGCAGCGATATACCCCGAATACTTTGTCAGCTCGCGCTGCTCTTAAGTATGCTATAAAAAATATATATATGTATATATTCATATATAATATATAATTTATTTCATCTTGAAATCGACTAAGTTCCATGTAAATATGACAGCACATAGCGCATAATTTATGCATGAGCATGTTCAATGTGTCTCTAGAAAAATGGCAATAGAGTTTTATATATATTGGCAATATTACAATATCTTATGCCATGTTTGACTGAAGGCTTCAGTGAGCTGACTTTATTTTGAGCTTTACATAGTCAAGGCTTAAACTATATTAAAGTGAGCTCAAGAAGCTACAAGGTAATTGTTATTGTTATTGTTACTGTTATTGATATAGTTATTGTTATTAGTAAAAGTTAGTTGTAGAAAATATCAGCTCAATAAGTTGCAACTGCTAGGTAAAGCCTTTTAAAGACTCTATCATCACAATTGTGGCACTGCGCTGGGAGCTCTTGAAGAAGAGTATGAAGAAGCAAGCCATATGAAGAGCATTTGTTAAGAGTATTATATATATATATATATATATATATATGTATATATTTATATGTAACAGAGAGGAGAAGCTTACCACATTTCAAAATAATCTTCAACATGTTAGACTGCTTGAGTAAAGACTGCTCGACAAGAGCCTACTCAGCACTGTGGTATTTCAATCAATCTATGCTTCATTTCTGCATACATGAGCAGCAACGTATATTGGGTTTACTATGGGTACTCATTTATATATTTATAATCGGATGGATGAGCAGACGAGGCTTTATCACTCAGCTCATTTACTCGATAAGGAATATACACGTATATATAAGAATATACATGTATAGATACATGAATATATATGCATATACTGCATGTAGTGTCAGCCACGCCTTCTTAATGAAGACTAATGATGATGACTAATGAATAATGATTCTGTTAAATGCCATTTTCAATCAAATTCAGGCACTTGAAAGCACATCATTGAAGCGATCTTCACACAGCTAAGAACTTGGCCACACATGCGAGTATATCGCTTTATATATACTACTGCAACTATAGCTCATGCCACTAACTAAAAGTTGGTAATTGGAAATCAGCTAACTGCGCTGCGCTAGCTAGCTAGCTAAAAGGCTTTTGGGAACTCCAACTGCTGTCACTTTCGAACTTTGCACATCTCAACTTCGTTTCATTTATCAAGGGCTCATCACTTAGCCGTGGCCAGGACCGTGCCGTCGCTCTCGGTGCTGTTGCAACGCGGCTTGTAGCAGCTGCCTTCAACTTTCAACGTGCAACTTGGTGTTGCAACTTGACAGCGGTGGCAGCGGCGACGGCGCTAATAAACAAATCAACTGCCGGCTGACTAAGTTGTGTAAAGCGCATTAGTGACGCGCCACTTGCTTGGTGGTGCTGTGGTGTGGTGGGTGGTGCTGCCTTCATTTATTTCACGTCAGTTGCGTTCAATTTTGATGGACTGTGTGTGTCCGAGGGAGAGAGAGAGAGAGAGAATGGCCCTTGACAAGCAGGAGTTAACAATTAACACTTTGTGTTGTTGTTTCTGAATGTCAAACAAGGTGTGCCTGTGTGTGTGTGTGTGTGTGTGTGTGTGTAAATTGAGATTGCAGAAAGTTGTTGCACATACTGCAATATAATAATCATGATGATGCTGCCTAGCGATAATGATGATGCGAGCAAGTTGAGAATGATTCGAGCTGAGCTGAGCTGAGCTGAGAATCGGTTGCTCGAAATGCAAATGCAAATGCCAAGGTCCACAAATTGAGTTGATGGCACGTTTTAACGGCTTAACGAGCAGTTTAACGGTAATTATATATGTGTGTGGCTGCCACGTAAATCCATCCCAGTGTAGATGCATGCTGTGCAGCTGTGCAGCTGTGCCGTTAGGCGAACAGCCATATGCTGCCAGCAGAGCTGAAGATGCTTTATACGATGCTAGTGACAGCAAAGGGTAGAACACGACAGGCATCGATGCATGGGCATGGGAATGGATATGGACTTGGACGTGGGCATAGGCATGGGCATGGGCTTGGGTCTGCTAGTTGTCCTCGTGCAATGACCTCGTCTCTCACTTGTTCTCGCCTTGGCACTTCCTTTTGGCCATTTATTTTGCGGTCTGCCAGCCAAGCAGCCAGTTGGCAGCCAGGACTGCGGACAGCCAGCAGCTGCATGTGGGCCATGTCGGTCACATCCTTCCGCTTTGGACGCATGCAAGCATTTTATTGTTCGAGCAGAACTGCAGCTGCAGCTGCTGCTGATAATGATAATGTTACTGATGCTGCTGCTGTTGCTGATGATGATGATGATGAGGCTGATAATGTCCTCGAGCAGCCTTACGAGGTGGCAAAGTGTGCTTGGCATGAAATATGTTGCAAAACTGTGCGCATCCAGCAATTGAAATCCAATTTAAATTTTTGCCCCAAATAAATTTCTCGCCTGGGAAAAAATCAATTTCTATTTTACCTTACCTGGACTTGCAGCCCTTGCGCTGTTTACCTTTAATTTTTCAAGATTTCAACCAGTTTCTGTTCGCTACATTTTGCGCACCTTTGCTTATATATATCAAAATGTATATATGTACGTATGTGCATATACATATATATCTATCTGCCTTTGGCTACTTTCGCTAATTACTTCCAATTGGCTTTTAATTGCTTTTCATTTATCTCATTTTTGCTTTTGATATTTCACTTTGAACATTTCGATTAGCACGCCTGACCCCCAGCTCAATTAGCAGCAGAGGCGGCAGGGGCGTGAATGTCTACATCCAACTCCTAATTTTCTATAATTTATCTCAGCTTAACAGAGACAGGAGGGAGAGCGAGATGGAGCTCCATTTGAAAAAAGAAATAAGAAATAAAACAGCAGAGTTCACTTAATATCACCATAAATTTTTCTACATATAAACTTAAAATTTCAATGGCCTTATGAGACGTACATATATAGAATTGATCGTCCTCCATTCGTGACCTTTTGCACATCATTGAAACGTGAGGCAAGCTGCCAAAGTGTAAACTAAATATTCGGAGCAGAAGATTTTAAAAGAGCAGTTGCGCGAAGATGGCGTATTAGTCGTTAGGACATCGTGTTGATCGAGAGGATGCGACAATTACCAATTGCAGCTATTGCTTGCTCTTATGAATAGAACCTCATCCTCATCACCTGGCGAGATGGGCGAGAGATCCAAATGAGTATAAAATGAGACGACATCGAAACCATAGATATTTACAGAAATCGAAACCGTTGAAGCTGGGTATGGTTGGCAGGTCCATGCTTATGGCGAGCACACTGGTGTCTGAGCCTTGCCTGCTTAGCATAAGTCTTGATATGCTGGCCCTCAAGGCATCGGGCACTGGCGGCACCAGCGTCACCACCGAAGGCTCTTGCAGCAGCTCCTCTTGCTCTGATTCGCTCGCGTGCTCGAATTCTTTTGAATGCTCGTCGGCAATGAGCTTGGCCTGCGATGAGTGCTTGATTTGATTGATCTTGTGTTTCAGTTCGGTCAGCCAGTGGTCAGTGGCCTGATCACCGCAGGAATGCTTTAGATGTGCCTCCATAAACCGGTGACTTAGGAAACCGCTGTGCTCAAATTTAGCTACGGTAGCGGCAACACGGCCCGATATCGATTGCATATTCAAGTCGTGCTTCTTCTTGGCAGCCAGTTGAGCCCTGCGCTCACTCATACACTCGAACTTCTCGATCAGCAGCTTCACATTACGTCTGCAATGCATGTTTATGCAAGATGAGTGCTTCTTATCCATCGCCAAAAATAACTCTGCTGTCAAAAATGAAAAGAAGAAAAAGAAAGCACGAAATTACTATTACTATTAATATTGAACGTTTAACTCGAAAGGTGAATACTGAATGAACTTCTGAACTATTCTGCTCCTGTATATCAAATGCTGTAAATGCTAAAAACTCGGTCACAGCCTACTTCAATCACATCACATCTCTCTCTCTCTCTTTCTTTCTCTCCGACCCACTCTCACTCGCACTCGAACTCTCAGTATTCGTTTGTGCTTGTCTTGTGTCTCCGACTTGTCCTGCCAGCCCATCAATCACAATCACTGTGCCAACATTTATGGCTGCTTGTTTGGCTGTCATCCTTGGCATATTACACATACGCCCCGTTCGCCCCGATGACAGCCTGAAGGCAGATGGCTGGCATGCCGCGCCGCGCTGCATCTGCCTCGCACAAGAGTCTCTCTCTTGTGTCACGTAGATTAAAGACATTAACAAGACGTGCTAAGTCATCGCCCCAAAGCAGCTAAGCATCGAGGGCTTACCGCAAAGAGCCAAAGATTATCGTCAAGCAACCGTCCAACTTGTTGGATGACTAAAGAGAATACAGAGTTTCCTAATGCGGACATTTCATTTGAATGCTGATTATTATCGCTCATTTCATTCAGTCCATGAAATGCGCATTCCAAGCCAGCATTCTGCTGCTGATGCTGCTGCTGCTGCTGCTGCCATGTTCTTTTTCAATTACACTCAAGTGACCATGAGAAGCTCTCAGATGGAAAAAGTTCAAATATGCTAATCAGGCCTCACCACATCATCATGGAGCAAACACGAACTTTAATTTATTTTCAACATATTCTGCATAGCCCTGACTGCTCGCAAGTTAACATTAAGTTAACATACCATGCAACATCTATATACCAATATGTTTCCAATATAGCCTTGGGTGCTGTAAAATGAACATGTTGGATGGCAGCTAATATGCTCTACTCAGATGCCGAATATTGTTGGCATATGCCAATAATTTTTGCATAGCCTCGAGTGCTGTAAATGTAGTATGAACAAGTAAGAGTGCTTGGGTAGAGACTGCTCGACTAGAAGATACCCTGAATTGTGCGTCGAGCTCATCTTCCAATGCACAATTTTGATGAAGGATATTAAGAATTCTAAAATTACAAAAATATTTGTATTCATTACACAATTCTCATCAAATCTAAAATCTCTAGCCCTTGCTGTAGGCAAGTAACGTCAAATTATCGATTTTTATCGATAATACTGAATTGAGTAAAGGTATCGCAAAAATATTTTAAAATTATACGGCGTACATAATGCATGAGTTAATATTTAAAACTTCAAGTCTCTAGTTTTTGTGTCTTACGAGATCACTGTTTGCATACGAATGGAATTATATGGATATATTGACTCAGCTCTACATCAAGAGATATATACATATATATGCATGACAATGTTTACTTAAAAAGTTATTTACCTGCGCCATTATGTGCACTTACTTCTATTAATGTGCAGATGATAAAATTTTTTCCCATAGCACACATGAAGCTGACCTGCACCTAGTACTGCATAAATGCATGGCCCGTGAATGGAAATAGTTAAAGAGAACTAAAGCGAAGCATTCAGCTGTTAAATTAACTGCTGTCGCACAGAGCTTGTGGCTGGCAGCTGGCAGTCGGACAAGCCAGCTAACGACCACGTTTTCCAACTAGATGGTTAATTCCGACATGTAATTGTGAACTGCCTGTCGTGCGATTTGCATGATGGTTTTCTGTTAGCGTCTGATTAGCTCGACAGGTGAGGTGTGTGTGTGTGTGTGTGTGTGTGGGGAAGTCATTGTTCCGTCTCTTTCCTCTCTTTGGGATTTATCCGCATATGCGGGCACGTCGAGGCCGTTAGCCACTGGCAGCAAATTTGAAACGTGCCAATTTAAATGTTTAATGCTAATGGAATCGATCGGCGCACATGGTTGGCATCGATTGCACGCAGCCAATTGAATTGCACCGAGCACTGAACACTGAGCGAATTGCTTAATTAACATATCGCTCTTTCCCTTCTATTTTCCAGCTGAGGCACTTCTCTGTGGCAAGGACAATAGCAATAAGTGCGCACACCGATGCCAATGCGTCCCATCAACACATTTCAGCATGGAACACGGTAACTAGAGCGCGCACATACACAATAGTCGGCCAAACAGGTGGATAGTGAACAGCGGAAGCAATACCTTCAAAGTCTAAAGCCGTCGCAACCAAGGCCGTCAAATTGGAAGGAAAACGCCTTTTCACGGCAGTTAACAAGTTTTTAACTGGTTCAACAATTGCCCGCGAGTTGAGACAGCTAATGGTAAGACATATGCATGCTTTGCCATTGAGCGTAGAGCTTAGAGCGTAGAGCGTAGAGCATAGAGCGTAGAGCGTAGATCGTAGATCGTAGATCGTAGATCGTAGATCGTAGATCGTAGAGCGTAGATCGTAGATCGTAGATCGTAGATCGTAGAGCGTAGAGCGTAGATCGTAGATCGTAGATCGTAGATCGTAGATCGTAGATCGTAGAGCGTAGATCGTAGATCGTAGAGCGTAGAGCGTAGATCGTAGATCGTAAATCGTAGAGCGTAGATCGTAGATCGTAGATCGTAGAGCGTAGATCGTAGAGCATAGAGCGTAGATCGTAGAGCATAGAGCGTAGATCGTAGATCGTAGAGCGTAGATCGTAGAGCATAGAGCGTAGATCGTAGATCGTAGAGCGTAGAGCGTAGATCGTAGATCGTAGATCGTAGAGCGTAGATCGTAGATCGTAGATCGTAGAGCGTAGATCGTAGAGCATAGAGCGTAGATCGTAGAGCATAGAGCGTAGATCGTAGATCGTAGAGCGTAGAGCTTAGAGCGTAGAGCGTAGAGCTTAGAGCGTAGAGCGTAGAGCGTAGATCGTAGAGCATAGAGCGTAGATCGTAGATCGTAGAGCGTAGATCGTAGATCGTAGAGCGTAGATCGTAGAGCATAGAGCGTAGATCGTAGATCGTAGATCGTAGAGCGTAGATCGTAGATCGTAGAGCGTAGATCGTAGAGCATAGAGCGTAGATCGTAGAGCATAGAGCGTAGATCGTAGATCGTAGAGCGTAGAGCTTAGAGCGTAGAGCGTAGAGCGTAGAGCGTAGAGCGTAGAGCGTAGAGCGTAGATCGTAGAGCGTAGATCGTAGATCGTAGAGCATAGAGCGTAGATCGTAGAGCATAGAGCGTAGATCGTAGAGCATAGAGCGTAGATCGTAGATCGTAGAGCGTAGATCGTAGAGCATAGAGCGTAGATCGTAGATCGTAGAGCGTAGAGCGTACATCGTAGATCGTAGATCGTAGAGCGTAGATCGTAGATCGTAGATCGTAGAGCGTAGATCGTAGAGCATAGAGCGTAGATCGTAGAGCATAGAGCGTAGATCGTAGATCGTAGAGCGTAGAGCTTAGAGCGTAGAGCGTAGAGCTTAGAGCGTAGAGCGTAGAGCGTAGATCGTAGAGCATAGAGCGTAGATCGTAGATCGTAGAGCGTAGATCGTAGATCGTAGAGCGTAGATCGTAGAGCATAGAGCGTAGATCGTAGATCGTAGATCGTAGAGCGTAGATCGTAGATCGTAGAGCGTAGATCGTAGAGCATAGAGCGTAGATCGTAGAGCATAGAGCGTAGATCGTAGATCGTAGAGCGTAGAGCTTAGAGCGTAGAGCGTAGAGCGTAGAGCGTAGAGCGTAGAGCGTAGATCGTAGAGCGTAGATCGTAGAGCATAGAGCGTAGATCGTAGAGCATAGAGCGTAGATCGTAGAGCATAGAGCGTAGATCGTAGATCGTAGATCGTAGAGCGTAGATCGTAGATCGTAGAGCGTAGATCGTAGAGCATAGAGCGTAGATCGTAGAGCATAGAGCGTAGATCGTAGATCGTAGAGCGTAGAGCTTAGAGCGTAGAGCGTAGAGCGTAGAGCGTAGAGCGTAGAGCGTAGAGCGTAGAGCGTAGAGCGTAGAGCGTAGATCGTAGATCGTAGAGCGTAGAGCGTAGAGCATAGAGAGCAGAGGGTATATATAATTTAGAGTCTACAATCATTTCTTTAGTATGATATAAAACAAGTCTCATGTAAGGCAATTCCTTTATCCCCACATTGCTAAATAGGAAAAGTCTTTTAATATAAATGATGTTCCGCCTTAGATTATTCTATTGATTTGTCGTTTATTGTTTATTGTTTGTTGTACACACTCTGCTCGAATAGACGAAAAACGCGCCGCTCAGTGGCGATGAACCCGACGAGGAGCAGACGGCGGCGGGCACAGACAATGAGCAGGCACAGGAACAGCAGCCAGTAGATGGTCAGAGGCAGGCTCAGCAGCCACAGCATACAAATGAGCTGCAGGGACACCAATTGACGGCGGCGAAGCCACTTCAACGGCGTCAAAGACAACGCAAGAAGTTGATAGCCCAGCAGCAGCAGCAACAGCAACAAAGGGCCGCCCTCTCGGATGCGGACACGGATTCCAGCTCGTGCGAGGCGGCGGGCACGACCAGTTCAAGAGTTAGTTATGCGCAGCGCAACCTTAGCGACCAGGTGGTCTACGAGCAGTACAACGACGATGACGACTATGACGAGGAGGACGAGGAGGAGGAAGAGGATGAGGAGGGTGAGGACTATGATAACTACGAGCAGCTCGCCACGCAGCGTGCTCCAGTGAAGACAGCGCTACGAGTGCGAACTCATGTGCCCGCCGGCACAGCTGGCGGAGATCAGAGCAGCGAGACGGGCTCGTTGCGGACCAAGCGCAAAACGAAAACACGTCAATTCTCGCAACGCACCAGCTCCTATGCGGTGGACGCCGGCCATGGTGAGGCGGATGCGGATGCGCTAGACAAGCGTCGCTGCATCTCCAAAGGACAAATGCGAGGTAAGTGAAGCCCAGCGTTGGGCTTGGACAGTCGTCAGTATATTTGTTGCCTTTCAGAGTTCCGTGAGGCATTTCGCCTGTTCGACAAGGATGGCGACGGCTGCATCACCAAGGAGGAACTGGGCACAGTGATGCGCTCGCTGGGACAGTTCGCACGTGTCGAGGAGCTGCAAGAGATGCTGCAGGAAATTGATGTCGATGGTGTGTAGGCTAGCCGTCTATCCAACTCCATTTCTCTCGCTCTCCCCTTCTATTTCTCGGACTTTTCTCTTTGCAGGCGATGGCAATGTGAGCTTCGAGGAGTTCGTTGACATTCTGTCGAACATGACATATGAGGACAAGTCGGGCCTGTCCTCTGCCGATCAAGAGGAGCGCGAACTGCGCGACGCCTTTCGTGTCTTTGACAAACACAATCGCGGCTATATAAC
Source organism: Drosophila borborema (assembly GCA_030914335.1). Taxonomy (NCBI): domain Eukaryota; kingdom Metazoa; phylum Arthropoda; class Insecta; order Diptera; family Drosophilidae; genus Drosophila; species Drosophila borborema. Next base: position 5,715,300 of record JAUESP010000311.1, on the reverse strand, counting down.
CGCCTCAGATTTGCGTGCCGTGCTGCAGTGCCTGGGCGAGGATCTCGACGAGGAAGATAGTGAGTATAGAGATGATTTCATATATCAATATATTTATGCATATTTCCCAGTGAAAGCAGCATATAGAATCTTTATCATCTATGTCCTATAGTTGCATAGTGCATTCCCATCTTGGACACTAACCACATCTATTCTATATTGCTTTACTCCCTGCTTCTCTATATAGTTGAGGACATGATCAAGGAGGTGGATGTGGATGGTGATGGGCGCATCGATTTCTATGAGTTTGTCCATGCCCTCGGTGAGCCAGAAGACTCGCAGGAGAATGACGATGAAGAGGAGAACACCACATCGCCATTGCCCACGCCCAAGTCCACGGTGTCCTTGAGCTACGAGTGAGCGTTACGGACGCGCTCTAGATTTTTGCGCCAGCTCCATGCAACGATATAGAAGATATCAAAACGCCATTTGCTCCGAACGCACAGCTAAACCAATTGCAATGAATAAGTAAATCATAAATTCTTTCAATAATAATTCAACTAAAATAAATAAAAAAAAAAAAAAAAACTCTTACTTTACTAATATAATAATATAATATTAAATATATATATATACATATATTCCCAACAAATTTATCATAGAAAATATAATTCTAGTCTCCCGCTCTCTATCGCTCTAACTCTATCTCCTTCTTAATTCGAACATTAAATCAAGATATATCTAAATCGAACAACTTGACTTATATTCTATATAAACTTGACTTTAACTATATACAATATTATATTTAATAACTGTTGTTTACATCATGCAACATCGATTTGTCAAAAAAAAATTAAAAAAAAAAAAAACATAAACATATCAAAGTCGCCTCTGATTAAGTATTTTCAGTCAACCACCAAACACCAACCACCAAACACCGGAAATCAAAATGAAATAATATCGCATTGCAATACAAATTCTATACACAAAAATAATACCAAAAATACCAATAAAATACAAATGAAATACTGATGACAAAAAATCAAAAAAATAATACGCAATTGTTGCCCAGTTTTGCGGCGCTTTTATAGATATTCCAAATAGCAAAATAATGCAAATTGTAGCGTTTATTCATTTTGGGCTAAGACTTACATATAACAAAACGAAATGAAATGTATTTAAGCAATTCTTTTTCTTCCGCAATTCAACATTTAATAAAAAAAAGGGATGCATATAAATAAATAATACTAATTACGATTTACGATCTACGATTTACGAATATATATATATATATATAAATATATATACTTATATACATATGACAAATTTATTTAGCTAATAATACGAATATTTGCTCAATTATTGTAGCAGCTGCGCCGACAAATGGCAAAACTTTAATTACAATCTAATGTAAACTTTTTATTCCATCGAAAACGAAATCAAAATCAAACAAAATAAATACGAAAATATATATTAAAAACAAGTAATTTCCTTTTATTTGTGAGGATGTGAGCATGGGGCTTAGGTATATTGATATGGTTTTGGTATATACTTATCTAGTATTTATATACTATGTCCATGCATGTGGTTCTATCTATGACTACATTATAAATGGGGCATATTCACACGTTGGTTCTTATATATGTATGTACCTACAGATGCTATATTAAGATTTGTTAATTTCTTTATAAATTTTTTATATATTTCTGTAAATTTTTACATAAATTGTATTGAATTAATTAATTTAAATATTTCTAAAGATTTTTGCATTATATGATTAAATAAATTAATTAAATAATTCTAAAGATTTTTGCATTAATTTTATTGAAATATGTCTATAGATTTTTGCATTAATTTTATTAAATAAATTAATTAAAATTCTTCAAGACTTTCATGTCATTTATACACAGACATGAATCCATTCAATGTCTGCTACTCCATCACTAACTGAAATACATGTATAGGGTATATGCTAGTTGAGCATTTTTGGCTACAATGCATACATAAATTGTTTAATTATCAAAGGCTTATTTAAGCTTATTGCTATTTCATATGGCTACAGCTGCAATATGGCCTTAATTAATTCTTCAGCGTAGCTAATGCATGTTTAATCCCAGCAAAGCGAGCTAAATACATACCTATATATCAAAAATACAGGTATATGTATATATATATTCATATACACACCTGGACGTACATGTTAAAGCTCTTAAATGAGCTGCCCAATTGACAGCAAATCAATGCTGAACTCAAAGAGCCGGAAACCTTTTGTCACAAATCTGCGCCACTCTGTGTGGCCAGGTCCAACCCATTTCAGAGCCAGATAATTTGGTTGAAACTTAAAAACAAAATTACCATATTAAATTCCTATATGCATGCTATACATATGTATATGCATTATATATTAGCATGTCACATACTATGGCAGCACAATCAGTGAAAGTTACAAAAATTGCTATGGACTGCCTTTCACTTTGTGCCCACGCCCAGCGCTGCGGTCAGCAGCAGCAGCAGCAGTAGCAGCAGCAGTTGGTTCCCAAGGCGCAAATTTAGGCGTTGGCTTGCCAACTCGAACGCTGCGTTGGCAAAAGTCACATTAATGGTCATGTAACGGACGCCAGTCAAGTGCTCAGCCAGCAAATTATTAGGGGTAGCCACGCGCACTCACAAAGAGAGAGAGAGGGGAGAGGGAGCAGCCTCTTAACGAGCTATGCGGCGTATGCGTAATATTTGTTGTCAGTTCAGTCAGGGAGCAAAGGCTATTCAATTTAAATACAATATGTTTATATAAAAGCTTATTTGAGTGCCGCTTAGTTATATATGTAAAATATGCCTGATTGCTTTCGACTATTGTCCAACAGCTATTTTGGCTCCATTCAACTTCAATTCCTTTGACAGTTTAGCTCGTTGAGCTGTGGTTGCGTTTGCTTTGCTGTTGCTGTTGCTGTTGCTTTGCTTTGCTTTGCTTTGCTGCGTGGCTTGCCCACTTGAGACTGGTAAAAGTTTCTCTTTTTATTTTTAATTAAAAGGCTCGGCTCGGGCTTTTGACTGATTAACAACGTGGCCTTTGGGGATCCGGAAGCTGCCAACGGCTCGCCACTTGGCTAACACATTTTGGGGCCAATTTGAGCGGCCGGCGCGCCGCAGTTCCATTTTATTATCCACAAATTTTGATGTGTTCGTATTTATTTATTTATTCGCATATCTGTTTTTGATGTCTGTAAATTTCCGCATTTATGGCCATTATTTCTAATTAATTTTAATGAGCGCTGAACGGCCATAAAGACTAACCCCAAGAGTGACTCCCCATCGACCCGTCCGTCCTCAGTGCCAGGCCTCCCAGCCTGTGTGTGCGTGTGTATGTGTCTGTGCTTTGTTATCTGGCTGATTGATATATAGCTAATACTTCAATACTGATATATTGAAACTGCCAGTGCGTGTGTCTGCCATATCCGAGCGGGGTCCACATAAATCATAAGCTCTGCTTCCCCCCTCCATTTTTGCAGCCTTCCAAATACTCTGCCCTTCTGTGGATATAAAAACTTTTTCACTGGCTGACTGACTGACTGACTGACTGACATATCTGGTATTGTTTGAGTTGAGTTGAGTGGACTTCAATAAATGTTTCGATTATTAACAAAGAAATGAATTTATCTATCAAATTATCAGCTTTTTCCACTGTTAAATCAATTAGATTACGATTTTAGAAAATCCAAAAAATATTGTAGCTAGCATTGCATCAATTAATAATGAGAAGAAGAAGCCTTGAAACCAACATTAAACTTTTCCCCTTTTTTTTTTTATATAAATATCTTATAAAGCCGCAGTCTGTCAACTATTAAGTGTATATACTCTTCGTTCTCTTTTTAATGCTTATCATGATCATAAATACTACATAAATTCGTTAATATAAAAGCAATTGTCGTTGGTTAAACGACGATAAATCAGCTAAATTGTAGTTTCAATTGTTAAGAATATTGAAAGCAGCTAAGGCTTATAGCGATTCAGTAGTATTTAGTAAAGTTTTATGTATTTATATAGTTCATGCATCAGCAAAACACTATGAAAATAACTATTCCGGATTCCAATAATACTACACGCTGATGAGTGCAATGAGAGCTGTCGCTCCTCTTATTTAAAATTCGTAACCAATGAACATAGCTCGCAAATAACTGTTTACCATTTCTGTATGTCTCTTTCTCTCTTTTACTCATAATCTAAGCGAGCAACTCTCAGAGAGCTACCGCTTGCAACACTGTTAAAAAAGACAGTAGCATTCAATCGTGTCGATTGCATCGGTTCTTTGACGAGTTCGTTAACGATCGGCTCGCACTCGTATTTTGTTCTATGCTTTTCTTCGTGCTGATTGGTTGAATGATATGATGACTATGTAGTGTGAGTGTGTATGCAAGAATTGTCAAGCACATCAATTGCGGTCATGAATTATGTGTGTGTATATGCATGTGAGTGAGTGACTTCTTCTCAGTGTTCATCTCGAAAGCCAATCGTAAGCTACCTAAACGATGTTCGTTAAAAGAGCGTCACACGAATAGTTCAACTGAAGACGCTTAAGTGAAGCGAGAGCGAGTGAGTGAATACCTTTGTAGTCGTGGCCTTCTAATAGACTTCGTCTCAAGATTTAATATATTATTTATATATTCATATATATTATTTATATGTAATATAATATAATATAAGTTTAACACATTTGTTTCTGCTAGATTTTTAAGTAATTGAATTTTATTATTTTGTTTTGATTCATTATAAAATATAAATCGGTATTTGAACGGGTTTTGAACTGTTTCTATGGACATATCATTTTGTTGTTAGTTCAATTAACACTGTGAAACTCCCTAGAGGCCTCAATCATAATTTATTTTCATCAAAAATTTATTGACTGCAATTTTTGTTCGGTCTGCTGATCGAGGTAGGAGAGTTTTAGTTTTGAGTACATAATAAATATATATGTATGTAGATGCATTATCCATGACAACGACTGTGACTTTAGTGACTCGTATTATTTTGGGGTTTTGAATTGGTTGCTCTTTCTTTTTTGGGTTCCCAATCGGTTCTCAACTCGGTTGTGGTAGCTCCCGTCGATCTGCTATTCCTTGACAATTAACTTGGCCCGCAGCAGCTTCTCCAGCTTCAGGCAGAACTCCGACTTGGCAATGCCAGCATCTAGTAGCACCTCGCCATCGCGTCGCTTCCGCACCGACAGCGGCGGATCAATGCTGAGCGGTGTTTGCCGTCTAGCACGTTGCTGCTCCTCGATGATGCTGGCCAATCGTGTTGACGCCGCTACTCTGTCAGCCGAACGCCTGCCACCGCCGACGCCGCTGCTGCTGCTGCTGCTGCCTCGGAGGCCACGCAAATAGCTGTAGCCCGGTAGCCAGCGGCGCAGCAGACGATCCAGACGGGCCAGCGGACGCATCTTGGACATGCGCTGGCTGCCGCTCTCATTGATGCTGTCCGTTGTGCCGTTGGAGCTGTTGCTGCCACAGCTGCTGTTGTTATCCCTATCCAGTCTGCTGCCACTGGCACTGCTGGCCGCCAACGTCGCCCTAATCGCCGCTCGCCCGCCGCCCTCCGTTCCAGCAGAGCATCGCCCGAGCGTGACGTCGGCGCGGCGTGACATATGGTTCGGCATATCGGCTGTATCTTTCGGATGTTTATTAAGTTTCAGAAACAATACGTACTATACGGGCCAAATTGTAAAAAAATAAAACTGAGCACTGAAAAGATTCGCAGCGAGCTACCAAAACTCATAACACTTGACACTCTTCGCCCAGGACAGCCTGATGCTGAATGTCAATTCAAAGATAGACAACAAAAATAAATTTATGTACGTATGTAGGTATGTATGTATATGTGTGAGATATATAATTTGTATAGTGGTCATGCACGTGCTGACAGATCGGACTGTACGTGCTGCTGTTGCTGTCCAGCTTCCTGCCACATGCATCCTGCCAACTGCATCCTGCTGCTTGATTTGTCGCTGGGCATTATAAGCTTAACAAGTATATATGTGATTGTGTGTGCACGTGTGCAAGTGTGCAAGTGTGTGTGTGTGTGTGTGTGTGACCCTTGAATGACAGGGCACTTTGGGGCTATGCAGCGACAGTTGCAGTTGCAGTTGCAGCCACCCCAACAACATGAAAACCTGCAATCCTCATTCAACTAAATCTCGCACAGATAAATGACAGCATTGCGACTTTAAGACTTGTGCACAAAATAATAAGAAAAAAAAAAAAACTAATAAATGTGCTTGCAGCTTAGAGCTGAAATATTCTATAAATTGAACTCCATTTGCAGCAATTGCATTTTACGCTAGATTCATGTAAATTACTTTCTCAAGATTAAATTCTAAGCCAAGGCGTACAAGAAAAAAAACGAAACCGAATTTCAATGTTAGCGACTGCAAGACTGCTGTAAGAATGTTAATAATAATAATAACTATAATGAATGCAAAAGAAAACTAAAGAAATTCGAGGCATCAGAAATACATATTTCATTTGGCTTTAATGCAAGCGGAAGCAACTACGCAGCGTGAAATGGAATTGGAATTAGAACTTTTTGTTTAGGCGCATGCCTCTAACGACTTGCAGATGAATGGAGAAGTATAATGAGACAGCCAGAGCAACCAAGGGGCAATCAAACAAAGCATAAAAACTCATTTCCCAAGGCCACATGCGTGTGTGTGTGTGTGAGTGCGTGGGGCATAAGGATAAATAATCATATTCAATTAAACATCACGCTTGCATAATACATAATAAACTGCCAAATGTAGAGCCATTGTGGGGCTAGATACACAAAGCAGATGCTGATGCTGCTGCTGCTGCTGTTGCTCCTGCTGCTGTTGCTGTTGCTGTTTTATTTGTTGCTTAGCTTATCTGAAAGCGTTTATAATTGAAAAAGTTTTGCGCTACGCTGTGTGTCGCCATGGCCGTTGCCTGCCTTTGCTCCTGCCACTGCCACTTGACTTGCCGTTCACACTTAATATTTCACTTAGAGCAGCCGCAGCCTGCCTTTGCCTTCAACTGTTCGGAGACTGTTGCCTGTTGACTTGGACTTGGACTTTGCCTTTGATACTGGCATAGCTGCGATGCCAGATAGGCATGGGCATCTCAGCCTCACCCACACTGCCACTCCCTCGCCAGCCACACACTGACATTGACAGACAGCCGAGGCACAATGCGATCAGATCTTACCTAGCTTATAGTAGTAGCTCAGCCTCTCTGCAGCCACCCCCCCTTCAGGCTGTGCCTGTCTATATTTGCTTTATGTATGCGTGTCTCTTAACGTGTTTATCATGTTCATCTTGTTATTTATTATTTACATGCTACACGAGCTGCTGCTGTCGCTTCCAAGTTCTTGGCGCCAATTTGCATATTTCAAATTAAATTGCTACACGATGTTCTGGAAATTGAGCGCAATGCCAAAAAATAAAAAAATAATAATAAAGAAAAACAAAGGAAAAACAACAGCAGCAGCTTCAACAAATTTAAAATCAAGAATTTTCTACATTTTAATTTTATTAAATTCAATTAAGAATTTCATGCAAACACAATTAATTGCATACAAAATTGCTAGATTAAATTTTTATTAGCAATACTTTATTTATTATAAGATTAAATTCAACAATTTAATACAATTTTAGCTTGAATTTTTATTTACATTTAAAAACAATTTTTCCCAATTGAAAAAATTTTGCAAAAACAATAAAAAAATATATATATTGTGTATTTGTTTTTAAAATACCTAATAACTAAAATTATTTTTAAATTTTAGAATTGTTAAACAGTTTTCAAACATATATTTCAGAATACAAATTTAATTCCAATTTTTTTAAAATTTAATTAACGATTTAATCCATTTTAATAGCATAGAATAAAATTTCAACTATTAAAATATTAATTTAATAAAACAAGAAAAATTTGATAGAACAATATTTATGTACATATTTATTATTATTTATATGAACATTAGTTTTGACAAATGATTCTATTATTATTCTATTATTATTCTTATATATGAGCAGCTGTTAATGAATTTTAATTAATTTATGCGCAGGTCGCATAATAAAGCATTGCCAATGTTTGACTGGAACACCCTCAATGCCAATGCAAATGATTAATGCACAACTTATTTTCACATCACACACATACACACACACACACACACATGTGAGTCTGTGTGCCGTTTCCGTTTCCGTTCAAAAATAAAAGTGGAGGAACAAAAGTGATGGGCAACTAGGACTGGCTGCCGCTGCAGTTAGTTGTCAGCTGGCAAACGGAAAATATTAAGCTGCATAGCCGCTAAGACAGGCAGGCAGGCAGGCAAGGAGACAAGGACACGCTTGCCAGCCGGACAGCGCAGCGGAAGTTCAGCTTACACACACACAGAGAGAGAGAGAGAGTGAGTGAGAGAGAGGGAGACACTTTTGAAGGTTAGCTGAGTGCGCTGTCTGGCCGCTTAGCCGAGACACTTGCAGCTGAAATTAACTAAAGTGTTGCCTACTTTGCGGCGCGTGCACAAGGGAATGCCCCAAACATGGCTGAAAACTCGAATTGAAATGAAGTGCGGAATATCGTTTATGAAAAAGAAGAAAAAGAAAAAGAAGTGTAAACTTAAAGTGAGTTATTGGTGGGGTCGCCTGATTGTTGCTCTATCAATTGAAGTAGCATATGAAAATGGAAGAGGATGCCGCTACTACGATCCTGCTGGCATTTACATATATATATATATATATATATATATATATATATATATATATATATATATATATATATATATATATATATATATATATATATATATATATATGTATATATATATACATACATATAAAATATATATAAAATACATATAAGTATATGAAATAAAATATTTAAAAAAATTTGAAAATTTAGACTAATGAGAGCTGAAAAATATGTAAGCCAATGCTTGACTGAGATGCAGATATATTAGATACTAGAGATATATGTATGTATATGTATATGTATTTTTATACCCTGAGCCCATTGAAAATGTGAAATCGGGGTATAATGATTTTGTTAAATGTATGTAACGGGCAGAAGGAGGCGTGGCAGACCCCATAAAGTATATATATTCTTTATCAGGGTGACGAGAAAAGTTTATATAGCCATGTCCGACTGTCTGTCTGTCCGTCTGTCCGTCCGTCCGTCTGTCCGTATGCTTGAACGCGAAGATACAAAAGCTAGAGAGTTCATTCTTTTTGTGTTAGGTTCGTATATTGCACGCGCAGTACGAGTTTGTTTCAGAAATTCGATAACTTGCATATTTGCAAAGTTATCGATAAAAAACTTTATCGGGAATCAGTTATAAAATTATATTTAATTCATCTTTAGAGTTGGAGTTTCCAAGTCTTCTGCATATATACAGATACTAATTTAATGCAGTTTCGGTTTTTGTCAGATTTTGGATTCCGGTCCCTCGATTCGCCCCGATTCGCCCATACATGCCTACAAGCATAGATCAGCGTGTGTGTGTGTGTGCTCATGTTTTTGCATGTATAGTTTCTTACGCGTGGAGAATACTACATAAGAAACTAAACTAATTTCTGAATATCATATACTTAACATAATTTTTCTTAATATATATCTGAAGCTTAATTAATTTCAGAAATCTCTCTTGAGTTTACTGCGCTTTGCTCACACTTGCAGCTGCTTTGTGATGCTCGGTTGAGCACACTTGCCATAAATCAGATAAACCTCATGCACAATGCCGATTTCACGGCAAACGCTTAACACTTGACTGCAGAAGTGAAGTTGGATTTTGGTCTGGGAATCAAATTAAATTTCTCTTGCCTTGCAGCTCTCATGTCTAATAATCAAAAAGCCGAATTAATTTACCACAATTCTGTTCAACAAGAAATGTTCGTGAGAGGGTCAGAGAGCCATTGAGAGAAAGGGGTAATATGAATATAGAAAGAGAAATACATGTTGAGAGTGAGGGAGAAATACGCTGAGAGGGAGCGTCTAATGAAGCGCTCACAATTGGCCGACGCATTGGCTTATGAAAACCACAAAATGCAACCACAATAAAGAGAAGCTGTAAGAAAATGCAACAAATATTTAAGAAAATAACGTATTTGATTTAATTAAGAAATATCTATTTATGGACTATGGCTGGCAGCTAAATTAAGTAAAACTAGCTTATTTCAATTCAATAAACTCCATGATAATTAACAATAATAATTATCTAGATTTTTTTAATTTTATTATTTTTTTTTTTTAATTTTTTTAATTATTAGATGTTTTATCAGGCATTCCCAAACTTTTCCTGAGAAGGGAACAGTCTTAATTTATTTAAATTAAGAAATTTATATAGTTAATATAGTTTTTTTTTTTAATTTTATTCCTTTGTCAATGCTCTAAAACATTAATACAAAACATTGTTACAAAAAAAATCATAATAATAATATGTAAAAAAAATTAATTTAAGAACTGTATCTGAGCATTCATTCATTAATATTTAGTAATAAAAAATAAATAAAAAATGCCAATCAATCAAAATTAATTTTAATTTAAATTCACCTAACTTAAAATATCCTTAAACTTTTGCCTGAAGCTCACTTTCGTTCAGGGTTCAAGAACAGGCTAAGCTTGCTTGCTCTTATCGTAAAAATACCTTTGCGTGAAATACTCTTCACAAATTTCTCAGTAACGGATAATTGAATATCGCGTAATTTACAGGGAATTTAGCTATAAATCCCATCAATTTCCCAGTGTTTTAGTCAAGACACAACCACCAATCGCACAACGGATAATTGTATATCGTAAATTTATAATTTAACAGGGAAATGCCAGAAAAGTCCCTTACGACATTAGGACTAACAAATTAACGAAAGTCTTCAAACGAAAACTGCAAAAAGCTTTTGCTTGCGCTGCAAAACGCAACAGATTCGCACTCAGTGTGCAGACTCACCACATGTGCCAAAACACAGGGGAAAGCGAGGGGAATTGAGTGAGTGAGGTGAAAGGTGAATAGACAATGAGAGCCCAACTCAACACTTAGCCGAGACTCACTCCGAGTGACAAATCGCAAAGCGCTCAAAGCCGAGTGAATTCGTCGAGCCGGCCGTTGCGATCGGAGCAGGTGTCGAGCAATGGACATGCCGGGTCAGCATCTAGTTCAACTTTCTTATTTATTGAACTCTCGATATTTTGGACTGAGAAATTAGTGATTCAAAGTGGGAAGAGGGCGTAGGGAATAGTCCATTGATGACGAGCTTGAGATGCGAGGAAATGAGTTGTCAAGCGAACGAAGGCGGCCGGAGCAGCCGGAAAAGCCAATTAATTTGACAGCGACCATAAACGAGCAGCCGCTGCAGCCCAAAACGCAGCCATGCGGAATGCAGAGAACTGTTTTAGGCAAGAAGAAGAAGAAGAAAATTTGGGATGGCATGGTGAGCAGAGGGATGGATGGGGGCGGGGCAGTCAAGGAATCCAGGAGTAGCAGGAACTATTTGCATGACTTGTCGCCAGTGAAGCTGCAGCGGGCGTACATTGAACTCCGACTCAGGGTCGGCACACTCACTCACACAAGTGTGTGTGTGTGTGTGTGTGTGTGTGTGTGTGTATGTGCGTGTGTATTCATTCACAACGCCCTTGGGCAGCACTATGGAAATGTAGAAAAAAGGTCCCCAAAGAGGCGGCACAGAGCACTGAGCTGCTGCTGCTGCTGCTGCTGCCACGCAACACTTTTGGGCTGAAGACATCGTTAACTTTGCGGCCGTGCCTCATTTGATGCCAAAGCACATGCCCCAGTCCAGGTTGCGCAAATTAATGGAATCCATAGACAGCCGTCTGTGCGGACAGCCAACTGGCGAGACAATTGTTTGCTTCCAATCTAAAGCACACTCAAGACCTGATTAGCACAGCAAATGTCTCGGCGTTTAAGGGACTCATTCATGCCTAATGCACTGAGGTTTATTCAATTTCCATTTTAAACTCAGGCCCAATACAAAATTATCTGTGTACATATGTTGCCTCTCAGTTCGAACTTCAATTTTCATACTGTCAAAATCAAAGTTCGCTTTATAATTCCAATTTTTCATTGCGTCATGCAGTGGGACTTTGCTTTGGCTTCGGTTGGATTCGGCATAAATAAAATTCAAATTTTCACTCCATGCATGGAACAATTGCAATCCGAGCAACAATGCAGACTTCTATGCCAAATTCACATCTCTTTTCATTTTCTCATTATCTTTTGATACACTATTTGGAGCTTCATATCTAGGTGTACATTTGTCATATGATTATATATATGTATATAGTATATGCATATGCCTGTATATTTCTATATTTTTTCTTGTATCTCTCATATTTCCTTGCTCCTCTGAGCTTCTTCTCTCTATGTTTAATGCTCTTTCTAACTAGCCCACTCTCTCTCACACACACAAACACACACACACTCTCTCTCTCTCTCTCTCTCTCTCTCTCTCTCTCTCTCTCCCACACACACACACTCTCTCTCTCTCTCTCTCTCTCTCTCTCTCCCACACACACTCTCTCTCTCTCTCTATAATATTTTCTGTATATTGTTCTTTTTCCTTTCCCTGTAGGTCTCTATCCATCATCATTTGCGTCTCTCACTTTCTTTTCAATAGGCTTCTTTTTACTGTTTCTTTCTTTCTTTTGATCTCTCTGCTTTTCTCCCCCCTACTTGTCGGTCCACACTCTCGATTGGTTTCCTCTCTCTCTCTCTCTCTCTCTCACTCTCTCTCTCTCTCTTTTCACTTTCTATTTCAATTCCATTTATTTTTATCTTATTCCTCCTCCTCCTCCTGCTCCTCCTTCTTATCTAAATAGCAGTCTACTAGTCTAGCAGTATATATATCTCTCTCTCTCCCTCTTTCTCTTCAATTTCAATTTATTTTTATCTCTTTGTCATTCTGTCGCTCTTTTTCTATCTCTATCCTCCTCGCTCTCTCTGTCTCTCTCTGCAACTCTATTCCACTTTGTCGCTTCTTATCCAAATAGCATTCTATATCTTTCTCTCTCTCTCTCTCTCTGCCCCTATCTGAACTTGATTTGCTATGCACAACCTGCTTGCATTATAGCCTCATCGCTCTTTGAACAAAACTTTCAAAGAGGATTCTTGATTTGGTTGCCTGTTTTCTTCAAAGTTTTCTGCTCTAATTGTTTTTTATGCTGTTGATGCTTCGCCTTTCGCTGCAAATGCAATAGCAAACAAAAAAAAGTCGAGTCGCTGAGCGACTGCGGAAATCGGATAACTTGGCGAATACACTTAGCCTGTTTAGCTAACATCCTAAATGCGCTGCTCCAGCTCCCATCTCCGGCCGGACGAGCTGTCCTGCAGTTGTTTGAGCTGCTCGCTGGGGCACTAGATGAACCCACTCGCATTTCAGCTCGATTTCGGAAAACTAAATGGAAGACATTGCAGTTTATCACTTGGCGGGCGCTAAACTGCAAGTTTTGGTTGAAAACTTTTACGGATGCTATCATAAATCAACGACTGCTGCTTACGTATTTTCGCATTTTCGCATTCTCGCATTTTCGCATTTTCCTAGCCCCAGTTTGGGTTTTCCTCTTTGGCATTGACTGCGGCTTGCGCCCGTGCCAAAGCCTTTCGTCCGCTTCATTTCGACTTATCATTCGAGCTACAAGTTATGCACTAAAAGCGCACTCGCCCCATTTTATGGCTCTTCATTTTTAACTTTACGCAATTCCTGGGGTCGTGACTATCAAAAATACTTATTGTCCTTATGGCCGCAGCTGACTTCTGGCAGTTGTTGCTTTTTGCTTCTGCTAGAGACTGCTGTCGAGTGATCGAATGATAGATAGCCTCTAAATATGACTCGCCGAATAGTAGCAGAACCCCCAAAGGTATCCTCTTATCTGAACAGTTTAAAATCCACACGCAAATAGTTGCATATTTAGTTGTTGGCTAGCATTTTGTGGAACTTGTGCCCTCGGCCGTGAAATCATTTTCACTCGCTCCACATTACACACCTTTGGTAGGACCAAAGTTTTCCAAGCTTAAGTTACATTTTTGGCTACAAACTTTTCGCTTAAGCTCAGCATTATAAAATAATAATTGCACGCTTTAACGTTACATTAAAAGTTAGCTGACCGCAAAAGTTTGATTAGAACTTTTATGCGGCCGGCCTTAAGCGCATTCTAAAATATCGAGCTAGAATTACGATCCGAAATTTAAAGAACTTATCGTCTAGGCCAGCGTCAAGTGAAGCCAATTTGCCCAACCTATCGAACGGACCCGCACTCTGGATGCGACTACCTTGATGCATCAGTCGCCAGGTGCATGTCGAGGGTATAAAAGAGCAAATGAGCATTCTGTTTGTTGTTCGCAGTTTCCGTTTACAGTTTACAGTTTACAGTTTGTAGTTTACAGTCCGAAGTTTGCAGTTTGCGTTCACAGTTGACTGTTCGCAGTTTACAGTTCGTCTAGTGTCGAGTGCGGCTTGGTGTCCTGCGGTGCTCTGACAGTCAGATAAGTCACATTTGTGAGTTGACTCAGCCGCAGGTGCTGGTCGCCCAGCTGCCACAAAGTAGGCAACGAAATTCAACAGAATTTCCCTCTGCTTGACAGGACAGAAGCTGCTTGTTATTGTTTGTTGCCTCTGCACTGCACTGCTGCCACTGTCGGCTATTGTTTGACCAGGTTTTTTGCGTAATTAACAAACAACAAACGCGCTCGCCCTGAGGCAGTTGCCAACTTTGTATCTGCCACGGCAGATATCATTACAAAAAATTGGAGTCAACCAATGCAACAATGTTGACAATAAGGGAGTTTTCTCCTTAAAGATAAAGAGATTATTGTAGTAGCGGTACAACTGAAAATTACTGGTTAAGGAGGAGATATTCCTAACAATAGTAGTAGTAGGAGTAGTGAGAGTTGTAATAATAGTAGTGATTGTAGTGGCAAAAAAGTTTCAGCGGTAGTAGTAGTAGTAGTAATAAAAGTAGTAATAGTAGTAGTAATAATAGTAGTAGTAGTAGTAGTAGTAGTAGTAGTAGTAGTAGTAGTAGTAGTAGTAGTAGTAGTAGTAGTAGTAGTAGTAGTAGTAGTAGTAGTAGTAGTAGTAGTAGTAGTAGTAGTAGAAGAAGTAATAGTAGTAGTAGTAGTAGTAGTAGTAGTAGTAGTAGTAGTAGTAGTAGTAGTAGTAGTAGTAGTAGTAGTAGTTGTAGAAGAAGTAATAGTAGTAGTAGTAGTAGTAGTAGTAGTAGTAGTAGTAGTAGTAGTAGTAGTAGTAGTAGTAGTAGTAGTAGTAGTAGTAGTAGAAGAAGTAATAGTAGTAGTAGTAGTAGTAGTAGTAGAAGAAGTAAAAGTAGTAGTAGTAGTAGTAGTAGTAGTAGTAGTAGTAGTAGTAGTAGTAGTAGTAGTAGTAGTAGAAGAAGTAATAGTAGTAGTAGTAGTAGTAGTAGTAGAAGAAGTAATAGTAGTAGTAGTAGTAGTATTAGTAATAGTAGTAGAAGTAATAATAGTAGTAGTAGTAGTAGTATTAGTAATAGTAGTAGAAGTAGTAATGGTAGTAGAAATAATAGTTGTAGTAGCATAAATAGAAAGTTTCAGGTGCAATAGTAGTAGAACCAAAAGTAATAGTAGCAATACTAAAAGTAAAAGTATCTAATAAAGTACTAGTAAAGTAGTAGACAAAATCGTTTTAAAATATGTACAATGTGCTGAACATAAATTAGTAGTAATAGCAGTAGCATTAAGTAGTTCCAGCTATAAGTCTCTGATTTTATGGCAGTCTTAGTAATAGTAAAAGCGTATAGTATACTAGTATACTGTCCTAATTGAGAGTGCTTGGGAAGCATCGAAAGTACCTCAAGTTAGCAACTCTCAACAATTTTCTGCCTTTCTATAGGTTGTTTGGATCCTTCTTTATCGCATATGCCGAATATTTCAGAGTGCGTTTGATAGCTTGAATCAGAATAATATTTAAATAGAGAAAATATTTATTGACAGACAATTCCATTGGCAATATTTGCGCTCGACTCGAATCCGCCTGGAGCGACAGCTGCCAGCGGTGCAAACAGAGGGAAGAGATGATCCTTGATGATGAGCAGGAAATGTTTGCTTTATTAACAATGTTGCCCGGAATCGAATTTGAACAATTTGTTGCTGTACAATTTGTTGCTTACATATTGTAATTTTCATAATTTTCTGCGGTTGCATTCGGGCAATGCCAAAAATGAGCAATCATGGGTGTAGGGAGCAGGAAGCAGGGAGCAGGGAGTAGGGAGCATGGAGCATGGAACATGGAGCAGCTGCTGTTTGGTCCATGGTAATTCAAATGCCAAAAGCGTCGGACGCGTATTCAGATGCTTCGCAGCAGAGCAGCAGCAGAAAAACAAAATAAAAATGGTGGAAATTAAGCGAAATCATATAAAATAAAATAATATAAAACGAAATAAAATAAAATAATAATCATGGTAGCCAAAAACGTGCAAAGCGGTAAAAAGGGAAAAGGCTACAACAGCAACGAACCGGTTTCAATTATTTATTGGAATTTTTACCTACTGACAGCAAACAGTAAAAACAGAATCTAGCAAATAACAAGAATCAGGTGTGACAGCAAGAGTCGCACACCAACATACCCTACGATTAGATAGAAGCTGCACTAAATGAACATGTCTAACTAGAAATGCTGGAATAAATTGTAAACAAAATTCCATTTATGTTTAAAACAATAATTTCATATGTGTTTAACTAAGATTAACTAACTCAAGAAATGTTATTACATAAATATTTCCATCATTTTCCAACAACGTTCGATAATATAGTAGATAGCCAACATTTCATAAACTTGTTACAAATTTTATTCAATTTAGTGAAACGATAATGCCATCAACTGGGCGCACTGAGTTGCTAGACAGCAGCTTAATAGATGCTTGCCAAAGGGTATAACGACGACGGCAAATGGCAAACCAAAAATCCAAAAAAAAAGAGAGCAAAAAAAAAAAAAAAGAGAAAAGAAGAAGCGAGAGAGCAAAATGTGCGCACACACAAAGATTGTTAAATATATGGATGTAGGCAACAATAAAAATAACAGCAGCAACAGCAACAAGAGTATCAACAAAAGCCATAGCTGCCAACAACAGCAACAACAACAGCAATTGCAATAACATGCAGAGAAACGACAAACTACGGCACGAGCTAAAGTCTGTGTGTGTGTGTGGGAGCGAGACCTGGAGCATGGCTGTGGCTGTAAGTGTGCGTGTATGCATGTGTGTGTGTGTGTGTGTGTGACAGTGTAAGCATGCGAATGTGTGTGCGTGGCTGAAGTCGACGAACAGCGACAGATAGACAGACAGAAAGACAGGGCAAAGCGAATGCACAAAATATCAGCAGGTAGAGAATGCAGCTGGCAAATATTTTGGACAGCACAATGCACAATGGGTATTGAGTGGCCTATTAGATGGCTCGACTTTCAATGGCAACGATGGCTACACAGAGCATACGCCGGGCATTATAACAATTGTTTTCAATTGCTTTCACGCTTAATTGTAAGCTGCAAGCATAACATTAGAATTAGTTTGATTATTTTCAATACAATCTAAACAAGAGCTTTAATGTGCTTTGAGAGCGTATTTAGCGTTGCATACACATGCATCGCTGAAAAGCTTTTGTGTGCTCTACATGCTGATGTTTTATGTTCTATCCAGCTCTGCCTATACATAGCATAGATATATAAGTGATGAGCTTTTCGATTTAAAGTTTAAAATCTATAAAATATATTATCAAGCTTGATTTGCAGTCGCTTTGACATCGGTTTGAACTGCGGCTCCAAGTTAAGCATTTTAAATTGCTTTTAACTTTTAGCACACATTTTAATGAGCTTTGTTTTCTTTAAGTACTCAGTTCTATCATGGTCTATACAGCTTTTAGTTTTTCTGTTAAAAGCTATTTGAATTAATGTATGTATTGGTATGGTATCATATGATATTATGTATTATGTATATAGCATATGATATGAATCTGATTTTAACAAGCTTAATTTATTATAGCTTTCCATAGATTTTATACACTTTATAATCTGTTTTCATATTTTTTTTTAGCATTCTAATTATTGATATAGTACGCAAATATACTATATCTATATATAATCAATGTGCTTTAATCGCACTTCAGTTGCAATACATTTTCAGCTCTTTAGATTGCAACTCAGAGTCAACATCAACTGCAGATATACCATTTAAAACAGAATTTGATGCAATTTAAAATATTTTATTTTCTCTCTTGATTTTTATAGCATTTACAATGAGCTTCAGGTGCTTTTGTTAGTTGTAAATGTGTTGCAATGACTTTTATGCCGCCAAGCAACAGTGCTGAGAGCTCTTGTCTATTGTCGTTGTCTGGGCTGAACTTTCGACTTGAGGGCAAATTCAATTAAAATCGGTTGATCGACGTAAGCGAAATTGAACTTCAAGCACTTCTTCGGGCGTATCTATCTATGTATCTATGTATGTATCTGTGTCTCTGTGTGTGAGTGTGCAGAATAAAGGAGTCCATATACATTTGTCATAATCGTCTAGGAGTGAAAAATGATGACGATAAGAGCATATACCATTGAATGGGTTTTATTCCTTTGCCAATTGTGGAGCCACTTTGTATTTTGGTCAATTTCCAATCGGGTATTTGTAATATTATGCAAAAGTGGCCCACACTTTTGTCTAGCTGCTGGCTGCTGGCTGCTGGTTGCTGCCTGCTATTATTGTTGGCCATATTTGGGGCTCCACTGTGACTCGCTGATGCTTGATGCCGGCGCCAACGATTACGTCCATTGCCGCTCGCATTGGCATTGGCAGCAGCCACAAAATTGGGTTCTGGTTACGTTTTTTGCTGGCTGCTGCTGCTACTGCTGCTGCTGCTGCTGCTGTCTGCTGTCTGTTGCCTGCAATTCGCTCTTAATATAATTTTTTTTATTTATTTCATTTCATTTTATTTTTGCTATTTTCGCTGCTTCAACCGTAGCCGTGACGCGCGGGGCTTTATGCCATTCACATATTTTATATGACTGCACAAATACACAGGCAGCAGAAAGTGTGGAAAAGGGCGAGAGCGAGGGCGAGCGTGATAGCCACAGTGTGTGAGTGTGCGAGAGAGAGAGAGAGGCAACGAGTGTGTGCTTTTGGCATACCTGCCTCAACAAATATACACGAGAGATTCGCTACTGTAAAATTGCCCTTTTAATTGTCTTTCATGCAGCCTCGAACTGTAATAAATCTACTATCAGCGACAGCTGCTGCTGCGGCTGTTGTCTATATTGCACTCTCGCTCTCACTCGATGTTGAGAGAAAGCGTAAGCCAGGCTCTAAGCGCTGCTCTCGCTCTCCTTCTCTCTCCCTCTCTCATTTGGACTGAGAAAAGTGTGCTCAAAAGTATGCAAATTTTTGCTTTGATTATAAGTATTTTGGGCTTGACTTGCTTTTGCGCGTGGGCGTGGACCTGGGGTGCGGACGGTGGGCGGGGCAGCGGTTAGTTGGCTTGGCTAAAAGTTTTACGTTTGTTTGAATTGTGATTCGGATGCCGTTTCTCCATCTAAGTCTAACGGTCGCTGTCATGCAAAACTTTAAGCTAAATTTTGGTTTCGGTTGCCTCGTTATGGCCAGCCAGGCAAATCACATGCACACACACAGACAGAGCGAGAGAGAGAGAGAGAGAGAGAGAGAGAGAGAGAGAGAGAGAGTGTGTGTGTTTACATATACACATGCACATGCACACACGCATACCACACAAATAATCAAAATTTATTGTTCAAATTAGTGCAAATATTTCACAGCCAAGTTAGAGCGCCGCAGCTAGAAAGCCGTTGCGTAGGGGTTGCGGCTGAGTGGGGGGATGGGGGCTTGTGAAAGGGGGTTGCAAAACAATTTGTATGCAGCGTTGCAATTAGAAATTTCTGACATTAATAAGCAGCAATTTGTGAACATGACACCCCGAAGACCAACAACAGCAACAGCAGCAGCAACAGCAACGTTGATAGAATCAGTCGATGTGAACGGACAACGAAGCTCAAATCTTTGCAAAGAAGTTGAGACAAAAATATGGCTGGCTGACTTCATGTTGCTGTTGCTGTTGTAAACAGATGCTCTCAGCCCGTAGCTTAACTCATATTTAGCCTAAAATTTGGAATTTTAACTATCAACAGACCCAAGCCCCACCCACAATTGCCCATTTATCAATACACGAAAAGGCGCTGGCCAGACAACGATGATAAGTCTGAAGCCAATGTTAAGCTTCAAGTTTGCTGCTTAAGCTGACAAATAATTTAATACAATTCAGTTGGGAGCAGCAATTAAGAATATCAATGGCTGAGATGTGTTTAGATGTGTTGTTATCAAATCAGCAAATCTTCAAATGAAACACAATAATCACATTAGTTACCACGACGGCCAACAGGTGGCGCCAAGCAACCAAGCTGATAATACAACGTATGCAAATTCATTGACAATTCGAACATCAAAACGAACTCTGTTCGCATTTCAGCTTATTATCAAATTTCAAGCAATGTAATCTGCCGTCTCGCTTTTTATTTTTACATAAATACATATATGTACATATACATACATATATGCACTCTGTAGCCTTTTGTGTTGGTTGCCCTCATTTATGAACGGCAGCAAGCAGAATTTCTTCTTCTCTCTTATTCTTTTGATGCTGATATTTCATACAACTCTGATGCGTGTCTCTTTTCTTGTTCTTCCTTTTTTCGTTTTTGGAGAACATATGCAGACACTGATGAAGGATGTATGATGGAGGCACCCCAATCGGTTGTCGCTCCTGCCTGTCTCTCCCTCTCTCTGAGTGTGTCCTTGTTGAGGGTATTATAATTTTATCAGGAATTGTTTGACTGCACATAAGAGGACGTCTACAAAATCAAAAAGTATTTACATGTAGTATGTATGTATGTAAGCATGTCATGCACTCAATATGTTAAAGTAAGCATCGATTGTGTGAAGAGTCTTACGCTTCTCTTATTCATAAGACGGCTCTAGAACAAAAGGTTTGCCGACTGCCTTATCTTATTTCGGTAATTTTGACGTTGTTGATCTATGTTGAGCTTATACATTTTTTTCTTAAATAATAATGGCAAACTTCTTGGAAGGCACTAATAATGATTGTAGCCAAGGATTGTTGTAAATAAATTTAAATTTCTTGACGTAACGATTTATGTACTTAAAAATAATAATAAATTGTTTATATACACATATTCAACTTTTTTTCTATATTAATATAAATATTATATATTTTTTTTATATTTTAATACATTATTATTTTTACTGTATTACCTTGTACATTATTTAGTTTTGATAGAATTTAAGTAAAATACATGAGTAATATATTATATTATTAGTTAAATGAAATTTGTTTTTTAATTTTTGGAAATACATATACACAGTTTAATAACTAAAAAATTTCAGTTTTTAATTTACTTAAATAAAGTAAAATGACTTATTATTTAATAAAGTTAAATTAGGTATTTAGACAAATTTTCCAAAGGCCATAAAATTAAGAAAAAAAAGTTTAAATAATGAAAATTTTAAGAATTACAGTCTCCCTTGCATACATACGGTAAATAAAAGTAATAAAAGCGTAATTTAAAGTAGAATTCGTTAGAGCGGAAATGTCGCACTGCCCCCGCTCTCTCTCTCTCTGTCTTTCTCTCTCTCTCTCTCTCTCTCTCTCTCTCTCTCTCTGAGTGCTCTTCCTAAGTGCTCTTCTAGTGCAGCTGAGCAAATGAAGAATAAAGGCATTATTAAAATGAAACCAAAAGCGAGCTCTTGTGCTTTGTGCTGCTGGTGCTTCCGTGTGCCACAAGTTGTAAATTGGATATTTTGGAACTTATGACAGGACGCGTCATGCTTTAATATTCAGGCAGATGCCCGAAAATAAATGCTCGCATCTCTTGTTCATATTCTCATATCACCTGCTGCAGTCTCAAACTTTACCCTAAACTTATAAATATATATGTATATTTTTATGAAGCTTAGTTAAATTAATTCTTAAAAATCCCTTGAATTTTAAATGTATTCGTATGGCCGCTGTTTACCCATTTGTCGTTTCCATTTGAGCTATATTTATGAATTTTGTTTATTTCTCTTATAGAGTTAATAGCTGTACCCTACATAGCCTTAACCGTATTCACACTCTTTTTGCTATCCACTTACCTATTGCATCGTCCAGTTCCTTCAGATCATGATTACTTTGTATAGACCCAACTTCCCCGCCACAATGGCTTGTCATCAAACCACTTATCAACACTTAAGTCTTTTCAGTGGGTGGACATACCATGCCTGTTGATTGAGCCACTCCTTACCTTTTATTATTATTTTTATTATTGTCTTATCTGTATTTTATTTTGGTTAGTATCATTTCTTTTTTGTTTAATATAAACTTCAATACCGTTTACCTCTTTATGTCTTCCGCAGGCAGCCCAGCACTGCTGGACCTTCTAGGTGGGTGGCGTGCGACGCTGGCTTTGGTCATGTACAATTTCCGCGGCGGCCTTTAGTTCATTCGCGACCATGGCACGTCCACCCTCTCCTGCGCTCCTCGCCCCGCGACTCGACCTAAAACAATGTCCACTCTACAATTTGGCAGCTAAGCAGCCAACCAATTAGGCGTTAATTATCAATTCGTTGCGTCCACACGCATGTACTCAGCGTGTTTCTCAGATGGCTGTGCTGTCAACCCACCAATCCCCCCATACCCGTAATCACTGTTTAGCATCGCCCGGGGCGTCAGCTCCGATTTAGGCCTGCTGCTGCCCCCTCCTGTCTCAGCCCAATGTGAGTGTGCTGTTTGAATTTTTGCGGGGTGACTTGCGGTTTACCTGCGCCTCCACCAACCCAAAAAATTGAAACGCCGTTCCCGCCGGACTCCCGTAATCGCGGATCCGTCTTGGCACGCCGCAATTATGGTCCTCCTCGGCTCCAGCTATGGCCGCCACGCCCCCACCGTGCAAACCAAGCCCGCGGGAGTAGCCCCGCCCGCACTAGCCCAATGTCCAACGACCCTCGGCCTTTGTCGTGCGACCCACAGCTAGCTGCTTAGCCAACGACAGCACACGTCCATACGGTTAGCCATGCGTCCTGCCGCCTCGGCTGTCTTACTCCCGCCCGGCGTCACTGATATAGCTGCCGCATCACTCTTTTTGTTCTTATTCTCTCTCTGTTGCTGCACCCATGTTCCCTAGTTTATGCTGGGTCTGTCCCGTGATAACGTCCCGCTCCCCTTTCTCGGCCCTAAGTGGGCATGTCCCTATACTGCGCTTTATATTTCTATTGTCGGTCTAGCCGGTGTGGTCTTTTGCTTCCTGTCTCCTGTCCAAGCAGCTATGCGACTCTGCCTCCTGTTATACTCCCCAACCTCATTTTCCCACGATACCTAGCCCCCATCGTCCGGCATGCTATTACCACTCTGCCCCCATGACTGCAGCACAGCCTCTGACACTGTACGGACCCCTCTGCAAGCGCCACAGTCGTGCCTTTGTACGGCAGGCCACCTATTTTCGAGTCCCCTCCAATCACCGTACCTATAGTTATAGAAGCTGTGATGCACTTTGTATTAACTGTACTCAGCTACCCATAAGTATGGTGTCAACTAGGTCGCCGTCCCTACTCTCGTTTATTTTTCTTGCAGACAGCGAGAGGAGTGTGAGGATAGGAGGGTGTGGTGTGTGTGTGTTGTCCTTATATTATTTTGTTTTTGATATATATTTTATATATCTATTTTGTCCCCATGTGCGTTTCTCAGAGTTGCTGGGTGCGGTCGACCGTCTATTGATTACTGTTCTCTCGTTTGTTCCCGGCCCGGTTGATAACTGCTGAAGCCCCCGCAAAGTTTTGCGTCCTGCAGCCATCTGTCCCTCTGGCTTTCCTCGTGCTTTTGCTTTCGCCTTTACCCGCTGATCGCCTCCTCCTTTTTATGATCTTTTTGGATCTTTGTCTTTTCCTTTCTGGGCGTTTTGTTGAGTGTGTTTCCTTAACGTCAGCCTCACGCTCTCGTCGGACAGCTACTCCCTTCTTGCGCGCTTGTGCTCTGTGTCTCGTATAGCAGCTACGCCCCCTCGCAAGCCCGTTCAACGGCTGCACCTTCGGCGCCAGCATGTTTTTGCCCGGTACGTATTGTAGCCACTTGCCCCGTCAGCCTCTATTCCGTAGATTCCCGCCAGTAACCCCGCCCCGCACTGCACACAACCCCCTCTCACCCTTCACCCCTGTAGGTGCAGATGCGCTGGCGACTTGCGTGATGGCAGTCCCTCCAGTCCCGTCCCCTTACTCTGAGACTGACGAGAGGATCTTTCCCTTAGTCTTGTACTAGCCATCCGCCAAAGGTTCAGACCAGTGTCAGACAGACTGTCTCTGAGCGGCTCCGCCTCGTGCCGTCTTTTTCGCTAGGTGCGCTAGGAGTGGGTGTCGTGGGTTTCTCGTTGCGTGCGGTGGGGTGGGGCCCCGGGGGGGTGGGGCTTCTTGCCTCCTGTTTTTTTGCACTGTTTTGGGTTGTTTGGCTAGTCGTTGTGCGGGCCCGCACCCAATCCTTCTTGAGCATCCTTCTCGTTTGGCACACCCCCAAAATCAACCGCGTGTAGACTAGCGTTCTGCTTTTTGTTTGCTTTTGAGCCAGTGGTCCGTTCTTCCTTCTTCGAGCAGATGATTGTGTGTGTGCCATGGTCGGTCGAATGACACGAGGTTGCCGGCAAGGTCGCTGCTTGCGTCCAAAGATCCCCTGGTGACAAGTGACTTAGTTCTGCCTCGCCATGGCGACAACGTAGTTTTTTCCCGCCGATTTGTATCCGTCACCTTCTGGATCGGTAGCACGAAAACCGTTGCTCATCGTAGTTGTCCCCGAGTTGCGTCGGGACCAATCTCGCGTAGTCTTGTTGTGCGCCCCCCGCTGCGCGGTTGCCGGCTTTGCGCGAGCCGCTGCTCGCCCCCGCCAGCTGCGTTCGACCGGCCTGCCTTTCCTTGGTCTATGAATGGTGCTGCTGTTGTCGCAGGCCTCGGGCCGCCCTGTCTGCCAGCTGGCAGTGCGCACGTGGCCACCCCAAGCGGCAGATGGTAGTGTTTTGTAGCACTAGTTGCCCATATACCCTATTTGCCGCGTAGTCGGGGTTTTTTTTATGCCCCTGGTCACGCCCCCATTAGCACTTCTGCCCGTGAGACCCCCCCGCTGCATTCTGTACATACCACTCTCATTCCTTTTCTTTCTCCCTGTCTCTCCCGTGACTCTGCCCAAGGTCTCCGCCCAGTCGGCCCTCCATCTCGGGCGGTGCTAGCGCACGGGCTCTGCCCGTAGGGCCGTGGGATGCTTCGTAGCGCTTTGTGGATCAGTCTACCATTCTCACATCATTGGCCCTTCCACCTTATGGTCTTTTTCCCCCAGCTCCCTTGGGTCGGGGTCCCGAGCGTCTCGGCGCGAGTACTAGGCCGTCCTGTCCTGTGCGGATGTGTGCAGAACTTACACCCACTTCCACACGGAGTCCTCTGTCCTCGACTTGCGTCCCGAGTAGCACACGCACTGTGCGCACCTCTTATCGAGCTGGAACCTGTGATGCGGTCTTGAATGGGGGTTGCGTGTCATGCTTGTGTTATTGTATTTTGTGTAATGCCACTTGTTACACGCCACACGACCGGACACTTAAACATCGCTTGACTCCATTACATCCCCAGCCATCTGCTCAGCCTTTGCGTGATTGGATTTTTTTGTGTATGATGTGATCTGCTTGATGCGCCGTTTTACCGCCTACGATTCTGGGACTGTTTGGTGTTTTGCAGGCTTTGTGCTATTGCCGCTCCTGATCTATCTGCTCAGTAATAGTCGCCCTTCTGTCTATGACGCGATCTCGCGCGACTGTCGTGTGTCCCGCGACGTGCGGTGGTGCGATAGGGGGCCGCTGGCAGCTTGTAGACTGCTGTACTTTTCCAATTTCGTTGGGCTATTGCACTTTGCTGCCGCCTCAGGCCCACCCCCAGCCGCAGGGACTACAATCAGCCCCACTCGTCATACGCCGAAATGGCATTATAAGTAGTACGTAGTTTAACATTATTTCTGTCTTCCTATACTCGCTCGACGTTCTCATGTACTGTACATTGTCTCCTGCCTGCTTGCCGCACATCCACGCGCACACATCTGCTAAGATGACATCTTCTTTGTCAAGCCTCTGCACTCAGTCACGAGTCCTGCCCGGCTCCCCCCTCCACCATGACTGACCCACCATGCGATGATTGATGTTTTTTTGCACCTCTATGTCGTCGCACGGCGAGTGGTGCCACGAGTTTCGATTATGTGCGAGCGATGTGTGTAGCGGCTGTGTGTGTTCTTGCCGGTGGCCCGGCCGTTTGTATTCTGAGTCACTCGGTCCTTCTGGCCTTGTCGTGGATGAACCTTTGGAGTTGGGGTGCATCTGTGTTGGTGTTATGAGTTCACTCGGTTTCTGGCTCTATGACGATGTATGATGGGTGGTATGCATATGTGTGTGTGCCTGTTTTGCTTGTTGCATCTTATGATTGATACCGCGTTGTCATTGGCCCTCTGTGCATGGCCACAGATGATGCAAGAGCCCGCCGCAGAGGTGCGCGGTGACTTGTTTCTTTGTCTTTAGCGGGTATCGAGTCCGCATCTGTCCCTTCCCGGGCAGCTCCTCCGCTCCATCTCTGACTCGAACGCTGGTGCTCGGATTTGGATGCCGCCTCCCCTATGCCGCCGGGAATGATGGCCTTCGCTGTATGCGACGATTGCAGTTCTACCCATATCTTATTATACCCAGTGTTGTAGGGTGTGCCCCGTGTTTGCGTCCTGTCGTGCGTCGTGTGACTCTTTATTGCTGTGTACTGTTTCCTTGGTGTCAGTGCTCTGCTATCACTGTGGAGCCATTTTTGCAATTGTGTTGTTTGCTGTTGGTGCGCCCCTCCTCTAATTGCCTCTGAGCGTATTCATGTCCTGCCCCCCACCAGCACGTCCCCACCCGCGACTTGCTACTATAGTTCGGTACCACTTACCGCTTTCCTCCAAGCTGGTGGTTCACGTCGTTGCTGTGCCTGCATCTGATGCACCATCCTTGAGCGCCTGATCTCTTCTGATTTTTATTTCCATATTTATCGTATTTCCCTACTGCCTGTGCATCCCGGTTGCTTTGATAATTCATGCCGATCTTGAGCTAGTGTTGGTTCAGCGCTGTGCGGTTATCACGCTCCCTTTATTTATTTGACCTACCTGTGGTGTTTGTCGCCCTATATGAGTACTGGTTTTGTGACGACATGAGTTGCGGTGTCGTCGCTGCGCTTGAGCATGGTTTGTATGAACCATCTGTTACCTGCCCCATTTTTCTCTCGCATATTGCCGCCTGTCTTCTGGGTGCATCTGTTATATTCTTTATGACCCCCCTCCATTATCCATATATTGATCATCCTTATGCCTCCCGCAAAATGTATCCTCTTTCTCCCGTCCTTGTTTTGCCCTTATGCTCCCCCCCCCTCAACCCCTTTACCATGAGCTCAATTCACGTCCGTCTGGTTGTAACTTCGGTTGCTCGATACTTTTTCTGTGGCCCGAAGCTAATTCGTTGGAGCTTAGTATTTTTGAGCGGGTTGTGAGCCCACACTTTTCCTTAGTGGCAACTTTTGTGTAGAATTCTTTGCTGCATCCGGTCACGTCTGAAGTTATAAAACCAATTTGTTCAACACGTACTTTTGTCCTACGCCTCTCCTGATGCATTGTAAATATATCCCTGCGCTTTCTCAATCCATACCTTCGCTTTGTGTCGCCCGCCGACCCCGTGGTTTTTTTTATTGGTCGGACATACAGCCCTGTCAATTATCTTGCGATCCCTGGCAAACACCTCCTTTTACGTGCTAAATAGTTCCATCTCATAGTCTTGGTTAGACACTAAATGGGACGGTTCCCAAGCTGATACATAAATAAAGGGTCGACGCTGACACAAACATGCCTTCTTTCTGCAAGCAAACTGCCATATATTCTCTGAACTCATTGCACCGTCCCCCGCAGTGAGCAAACAAAGATATTGTAATTTCCCCTATAGCTGTTACAGATCAATATTTATTACATGTACATAAGATGTTTTAACCAAGTGGTATGCCGCAGGCGTACCACAAAATTTGTATTCAAGACTCGGTATTTACTTCAATTATACACAATTGTCAAATCCGGACATCACTCATATACTGTATAGCCAACGATCCGGCTCTCCCCGATCGATAATTTTTTCCTGCTGTCATGTCACACTACAGAACCTATTGAACTACACACGTGGCATCTGTGATCTATTGTAGTTTGCGGTTGAGTGAAACGTCACGAGAGATATCTTCCCATGTTCGGTAATGCTGTTGTTCGTGGGGTTTTTTTGTTTTATTATTTGTATTAGTGCTCTGTCAAACGCCTTTTATAAGCACAGGTACGTAACTACATTTCCATTGCATCGTTCATGAACATGTCACCAATCAGTCAAATAAGCATGATCGAAACTCTCTCGCGCCGAATTCGAAGCCCAATGTTCAAGTCAAGTCATACCCCGCTTAAACCCATGCGCAACCCCGAAGGAAATGCCCCTTACACAAAGCTTAAATTCCCGCACAATTACGGCCAAAATTATGATAGGCCAGACCGCAATATGCTGAAGGCTAATGCCAAAACATGCAGATAGGTAGCACGCAAAGTGTCAGCGGGTTCAAATAATACTTTCTTTAGTAATTTTCAGTTATAGTTTCTTAAAAGTGACCATTTTTTAGTTATTTTCATGTAACAGACGCAGATGTTAACAACGAGCCTGAAGCCCATCCAAAGCATCAGCCACGCAGCCCTCCACTCAGCTACTCCCGTGACCAGGTCACGCACCTGGCCTCGGCTGCCTATGGCAGTCATGATCCATAATCCTTGATTCATCTTTCGTGCGACTGATCCCAGCCCACCGCTGGGTGCGTCCTGTTCCAGCCCTATGGACCGCCCGCCTTTCGCGTTTGGCCCACCTTTCGCCTGTGTGCCCTAACTCTTCCCGTTGCCGAATGGAGCCCTCGTGAGCTATCTCCCGCATCCCCGGGGTGACCAGAGCCTATTCCGGATTTCCCCAATTCTCGCCCCTCGTCTCTTGGTGTCAGCCCCCCATTCTGTAACGCGTTAGCCAACCCGCTTCGACTGGAACAGGCCAGCGCCCCCATTCGTCCGTGACGGCCACTCCCCCGCGCGTGCGGTGAATTGCCCCACCCCCAAGGCCCTCTGCATAACGTGCGCCCGCTCATTGGAGCGCCCCCCCCCACTCACCCTCTGTCAGCTAAGCTTGCGACTATGCTACCTCCCTAGCAGCTTACCGGATCCACATACTCGCCGATAGCCTGCATACTACTCAACGGTTGATAAGCTGGTCTCATTGCCTACCTTCACTCACTCCCCCCCAATTAGTCCGCCCAAGCTTGCCGTCGGTCACGAGCTAGCGTGCGGTCCTACCCCCCCCTAGTGTCACGCGCCTGTGTTCGCTCCATGAGCCTGTGTTGATTACGGGACTCTCTTTTAGACTCTCACTGCCCTGCGAACGCCCTGGCAGCGCCTGGGTCCGGCACATGCCCGATGGTCACCGGACCCACCACGGCGTTTTCGATTTACGTCTGAGTTAGCGATTTACTGCTCTTTGCTCTCTATTCGTCGGTGAGGATAGTCCCCCCAGCCCTTCTGTGTGTGCGTTGTCTCGAGCAATGAGCACATGAGATAGCGGATCTCACCCCTCACGACGAACATTGTTTCGTGTTTTTTTTTTTTCTTCGCCGTCTTTTCTGGCACATCTCAGCCGTGCGCCCCGCGCGTCGCAGTGTGCCTTGGCCCTACCCCCCTTGATGACGTTGTGATTCCTTGCGATTTATTTTTCTGCCTCGATGGGCTGATCTCTACGTATCCCCCGCCCTGGATTCAACTACCGTCCTCTCACCCCGACCCTTCAGCATCTCTGCCTACTTTCCGCCACCAGTTCTGTCTTGGTCTGTCACTCCCGTTGCCCGACTTTGCCACGCCGCACTAGTGTCCCCTACTCCAGTTGCAAAACTCACTTATGCTCTATAATCCAGTCCTTGCTTAAGCTGTCTTCTTAATTTTCTCTGTGCGACGTCCTTTCGCTGAGCCTGTCCTGCCTTTTTACCCCATTTTTATTGTCCCATTCCCCGTTGTCCTCCCGCTCCGCGCATGCCTTCTCCCTGAAACTGCTCTGCTTCCGGACTCTTCTTATTTCCCAGTCTCTGCCGTCCCCGCCCCTAAACTTCTTTTCCGTTTCTGACTCCCTTTTTTGTTTCTTTGCCTCTCTTCGTCATTACTTACTGTGCTCCCGAGCCTTCACCAGCCGTCCCCCTGCCCCCCTTTGCCGTCTTACTTGATCCAGCCATTTTGTGCTGTTGGCGCCCCCCCATTCCACTTCCCTTCTTACCACCTTCACCTAACCCATTATGTACCCCTTCCCACCCCCTTCGTCCAACTAGCCTCCTGTCCCTCAGTTCCTGGCCCCCACGCGCTATCCATTAGCCCTCCTGACTTTAACCCACCTTCACCCCATACTACCGCAAGATCATTGATGTTCTATGATGATCCTACGTTACATAAGCGTTTTTTTCAATTTTCTAATACTCCCTCCATCTCTCTTGCTCGCGCGCTCAATGTCATCCGCTAGTTTGTGCCATTCTTCCCTTCGCTTGCCACTTTCTTGCGTTTGCCTTTTTTGCCACAACTCAGTTTCAACCTGAATGTACTCCAATCATTTGTGAATTGGGTCTCATTACTCTCCTAAACATTTGAAGCTCCTGTCCCGGTAGCCTCCAAAAACCTCGTCTTATTTACAGGGGCCACTCCTTGTGTTCGCTTGATGCCGCACCCCCCGTGGACTTGCCCAAGGTGAGCTTTCGCATACTCCTGCGTTGCTGCACCGTATAACCTATTTTTTTTTATGCCACTCGTCACTTGTCGATTTCGCTATATACACTCATCCATACTCCACACTGGATTAGATGTCCACCGTTGTAACTAGAAAGGACTTGGAGGGCAAGAGCCCAATAGACGAGATTTTTTAACATGCATTACCTTTTCTATCAGTTGTCCCCTGCTCCGTGACTTTTGTTAACAGTTCTTTTAGCGTTGATCACAATGATCCACATGATCACGAATTAGACCTACCTGTAAAATACCCATCCCAAAGCTGCCTGTAT
Organism: Drosophila borborema; assembly: GCA_030914335.1. Classification (NCBI taxonomy): domain Eukaryota; kingdom Metazoa; phylum Arthropoda; class Insecta; order Diptera; family Drosophilidae; genus Drosophila; species Drosophila borborema. The sequence continues at coordinate 5,684,107 of JAUESP010000311.1, read as the reverse complement.
TATTTAAATCCAGATATTCCCGAACCATTCTACTGGGCCTCAACTGCCGCCATATCTTTCTGGCGGCATCACGCTACAACCATGGACAGAACCTGCATTCCATAACAGCAGTAAACTGTTACCCCTAGTGATTTATGTCTGTCACACGCCCCAATAGAGAAACTGTTGCATCACCCACAATCACGCTTCTTCATGTCATGTCGCCATCTACTGTTCACACTTGTCAGCTTCGTCTTTGACGTGGCGTGTTTTAGTGCACACCTTTATATATTTTCCTTCCCCTTTTCCCCCTTTTCCACGTCTTGTGATAGTATTTTTACTTCTAAGCCTTATTCCTAATGTAAACGATAATATAATTCTATAGTACATGTCATCTTACGCCCTAGCTTGTAGATTATATACACGTTTCATCGGTTACGCATCTGTGGCTCTCTCTCTTTCCCTTTTATGGGTTACTCCAATGATATATTGTATTTCCAAATATTATTTAAAGTAAGTATTTTTTCTAACGAAAGTCGATACCAGTCACGACTATTTCTATTCCTAAGTGTCAATCACATGCCAATTATCGGTTGATCGATACCAGTGACGTGTTCTTATTGTACTTTCTACTGTTTAAAGAAAATTTCGAGAAATAATTCTTTTGTAAGCAGGAAAATTATTCCCAAATATTTGTAGTATCCTTTTTTAAGTGTTTTAAAAGCAAGGTACGTAAATATTATATTCATTTCATTATTTCATGAACAAATCTGCGGTAAAGCGAAATAATATTAAGGAAAAATCTAACAGGAGTTTTCAAACGCCGAAAAAAGACATAGGACTTCCGAAAAAGACTTTGGGAAGGCAGATAAATTTTTTACAAATCTGTAGTCTATATTTTGAAGATATTGTATTGTATTTTTAATTAAAAATGTAAACCATATTGATTTATAAAGTACACAGTATAGGGTTATGTAGGAAATGCCACATCGGGTAAATAGTGTCCTTGACTTTGCTGCCGCATATGTATATATGTATGTACATATGTATGTATGTATTGGGCACCTGCTTGTAGAAACTACATGCCGTTCACATCTACATATGTATGTATGTACATACATACATATGTATATCTATGTATGTACATACATACATATGTATATCTTGCAATTTTGGTACAAATAACTATATTGTCTGACCAGCTACATTTTTTAAGAAAAGTGGTCCGATTATTCTATTCCATAGATAATTCTTTAGTTACACTTTTTATACCCTGAACACATTGAAAATGTAAATTCATAAACATCGTTCATCTAGAAATAGAGTTATGTAGAAGCGTAAAAGGATATAGTCATGCTGCAGCAGCAACAACGCAATTAGCAGAGCGCGCGCCTATGCGTGCGTAAAGAAGAAGAATGCTTCCATGCAGGGCTTAGGCGATGTCGTACCGAGCAGCCTCGACTAGAGACTTCTTACTTGTTAATTTTGTATGTGCTTTCTATCAAAATTACTCCTTGCATGAAAGTGGTGCGTGCTATCGCTATTTCTATCATAAAAATATCGCATTCAACACAATTAATTTAAAGTATCAATCGCATGCTAAGTATCGGTTGATCGATACTTTTTCATGCTGGCAATGACTAATCACTTCTGAACTCAATAGTCTGGTGTTCTTATTGTACGTTTTCGTGTTCAGAGAAAATTGAAAGAAATAATCCTTTTTTAAGCAGGTAAATTATTCAAAAATATTTGTAGTATTGATACTTAAGCGTTTTATAAGCAATGTACGTAAATATTATCTTCATTTCATCGTTTCGCCAAAAATTGAAGAAAATTCTAGCAAGAGTCTGCAGACATTTTAAATCGAAGAAGGCTAAAGAAAATTCTAGCCGAAGTCTGTAGCCATTTTAAATCGCCGGAATCCCAGCAAACGGTTAACACCAATTTTAAACTAACAAAAATTTGGCAAGAGCCTGAAGATCAAGCTTCTACAAATCAAAATGAATAACGCTGCTCCGACCAAACTCAGCACTTCGCTAAAAAGGAAAATGGTTGATCCGACGAGCCCCGAGAGTCTGCTAGAGTGCTATTCAAAGCACCATAAGAAGTCCATGGAGGAATCGAACAAAAAATTTATGGCATTATCTGAAAAGATGCAGAAGACTATGATGGACTTAGTCGAGAAGAATCACGAGAATTCACTTTTGAAGAAACAGTAATTTCAACGATTGCATATATGTATAAAAATTAAGATATTTGTTGATATTTGTTGTCTTTCGTTAACAGGCTGCAAGCGGTTAAGGAGGAGCTGGAGGGTCTGAAAACTATATGCAGTGACTTATCTAAGCAAAATGATACTCTTAAGGAAGATAACATGGCTTGTAATAAGAAATACGCGCATTTGGAAATAGTCTACGATCGCGAATTCGCGAACATAACCGAGACTTTGAACAAGCAAAAAGCCGAATCACTGGAAGCTGCCAATATGTATGCACAGGTAAAAGGATGGATAGACTGAATATGCTATGATTTTATAATCTTATTATGTTCAGCTGAAGAGTGATCAGGACGAGCAACATCAGTTGGTGGTCCAACTCGAGGCCATGTTACTGGAGAAGGATGGTCAATTGGCCGAAGTGAAATCGCAAAACTCTCAGTTGCAGGCGGACATTGAGCAATTGAAGGCTACTTTCGAACAGTATAAGGTGGATATAACCAAGGCAAATGAGGTGCGAGCTATAATAATGTTACGAAAACCATCCTAAAATAATAATGTCTCCCCTTGATTTATAGAAAATCCAGGATGAGTTAGAAAATAAAGTGCAGGAGCAGGCGGCTACAATTCTTCAGCTGACAGAAGGCAACGAGCTGCGTGACGCTGAATTGCAAATTACCGTGTCTAATATGCAGAAAGTTGAGGAACGTAATGTGGAGCTGACAAAGCAAAATCTACAATTGTCAACTGAGATGGCGGATATTTCTAAAAGCCTAGACGCAATGAAAGAGCAAAATAATCGAATGCTAGAGGGAATAAATAGCCAGAATGTAAAATTGCTCGATGATATAAATAGTTATCAAAAACATTTGTCTAAGCTTGTAGAAGAGAACAAACAGTTGAAGACAGCAAATGGCGAGGCAGCTGCTATTGCCGAAATTAAGTTAATTGCAGTTACCAATGAGTCTAATGAACTGAAGAAGAAATTGGAAGAATTTGAGAAGAAGCACCTGGCTGAAACTACTTCTTTGTTAGCTGAAAAGGCCGATCTAAACGAAAAGTTGAAGGCCATAACGGAACTGCATGAGGTAAAAGAAAATAGCCATTGTGAAAACATTAAATTAATGCTCATAAACTTGCAGGCAAACGTCGCAACATTGGAGCTCAATATAAAGGAAAAGGAGACATGCCAAACAGAATATGAGGAAAAATTAGCAGAACTGGAAAGAACAAAAAACGTGAGCATAATATTTGTCTATTAGATTGAATACTGCTTAATTTCATGGTCTGTTCTTGTAGATCACCATAGCTGAACTGACCTATAAAGTGAATCAAATTAAAAATCTCTCTGTTCTCCCTCTTAGGCTGCCTAAAATAACTTCTACTAACCAACAAGACAAACACTCAACTAGTACTGCTAAACAAATTTCACTAAATTCCATAACACCGTATGAGACTAACTCTACTAACGAAAGCCCACAAAATACCTTGCTAGGTGCAAAACGTCGCAAGCCAACTAAGCAACCTCCTGGTAGCTTATATAATACCGACTTTAATACTGATAGCGAGAATGAGGAACAGAGCTCAGATCAGAAACATTCAAGCTCTAAAGTGGTATGTTTCAATATCATAAATAACATAACATTCTGTGACGTATTACTTTACTTTTGTGTTTACAGCCAAAAATGAATCGTTCAGCTCCTGTAAAGAAGGGTTTAAATACTTTTGACAAATTGAAATTTTCAAAAGATCCTTAAACTCTAACAATACTCCAATCAAAATCTATATATATATATATATACATATACATTTTGTTCATTGAATTTCATTTAATACTTGCTCAGCTCAAGTATGTCTAATTGAAGAAGAAGAACTAATTAAATTTGTACATTTGCTTGTTTATGCCAATGCGCCTAAGCATTCAAATAACTTGAATTCATAAACTTTCACTTTCGTGAAGTTTTTACACTTTCTGATCTTATACTTAATCGCGTTCATTAAATGGAAAATGTTCTTTATTTATGATATTTTTAATTGTAATTATAATTATTAGCATAATGCTGATTGATGCACAATGCTCAATGCGGGACTGGGACTTGCTTAAGATGATTAATATCCGTTGGCGCTGCTGACTGAGTGATTCATGGCAAGTGCTCAGCCCGCTGCTAATCAATTGATAAGAGTCATCAATTGGCCTGATTCTTTGCCGCTAATTCAAATTTTAACTTTGATTAGCATTTTGCGGACCACAGGGCAGCGTACCCACGCACATACATACATATATAAATATATACGCCATTGGCCAAGCAGAATGATTGATTGGATTCTTCCCGAACAAGCGCCACCAGTTTGTCCACTTATCCACTTAACCATCCATCACCATCAGAGCCAGACGCCCAACCACCCTTCGCAGTCACAATTCAATAACGTTAAAGCCACAATGCCACGCCCAGCACATGACCATGGCATTGCCCGCCTCCGCCAGCACAACGGCCATTGTTAATTGTATTGTGGAGGAATAAGCGCCGCAATCCTTTCAGTCGCCTCGAACCGCAGCGGTGGCGGCGGCGGCGATGGCGATGGCAGCAACTGCAGCAGCAGCAGCAGCAGCAGCAGCAGCAGCAGTGAGAGCAACAAGAGCAACTGTTTACAGTTACAATAACTCATGGGAAACAACGCGCCATTGATACGTTTTGGTGACAATAGTCGCCCGCCACGCCCGCTGCGTCTGCCAAGCACCGCAAAAACTAAACAGGCTCCCGATGCTCTCGGTTTAATCACAAATAAATGCGTCCGGCCACTGCTGACAGAGTGGCCAACAACAATAAAGTAGCCGACAATCCGTGCCCACTTTCTGTTGTCGTTCCACCAAAAACAATTCATTCTACTTCTCACTCTATCCGCCTGCTGCAAATCCGGACAATGACAGACCGTTACACATTTTAGTCCGCTATTAATTTTCGGAAAAATATTCAAAAACCAAACAGCGAAAGTTTTGGTTTCATTTGTTGTGCCAACAACAGCAGCAGGAACATTTTGACTGTACAATTATTATTTGACTATTCTCTCTGTTGGCTATGAGTGCGGTGGGCGTGGCCTGACAGTGGGAGGCTTGTGCCCAGCGCTCTTCCCGCCGCTAGTCCGTCCGTCCGCCTGCATTGAAGCACACAGAAATAATTATCAGCGCTCCGATTTGCGTGCACAGTAACAGCAACAGCAATAACAACAACAATGTTAAATCACTTACGCTACGTTTATCAAAAAATAAAACAAAACAAAAAATACTTCGACCATGCCAGCAGCACCTACCAAGTCCTGCTCAATAGCAAAGCGCCTCCATGCTGATTTGTACGTCCGCCCGGTTGCAGTCGACAGCAGAGAGAGGGAGAGAGACAGAGAGAGAGAGAGAGAGAGAGAGAGAGAGCAGCGGCAGCGACAGCGACAGCAACGCTGATGATTTTTGTTGTCGTTGTTACGAGTATTTGTTGCAAAGCGCATAAAAAGCATAAGCGCGTAAATAAAGTCAACCTCATTTATTTTGAATATAAACTACATTTTTTACGACTGCCAACAGCCAGAAACCAGCACCAGCACCAGCAGCAGCAGGAGCAGCGGCAGCGGTAACGGCAGCCAGACCCAAAGTCAAAGCACTTTGCAATAGTCACCGTCATCGTTGGCATCGCTGTCGTTGTTGCTGTCGCCGTTGCCGGCAGCCGTCGCCTGATTTTGTTACAGGGGTCCGTGAACAACCTGGCAAGCGGCCATGTCAGCTAAGTGATGCAGTTGAGCCATGGCATTCCTTCACCACATTTTTTAGCGTCTTGTGTGAATGGCTTTTTCAGCGCGATGTATGCATTTTGTCTGGCTTGCAGTGGCAACTGCTTGCTGTGAAACTTCCGTTATAGCTACTTGTTGAGAAACTCCCAGCCACAACTGCTCCTCTTCTTCTAGACATTCCTTAGCGCCTTGTGTGAATTGCAGCTGCTTGCATGTGGAGAAACTCCAGCCGCAACTGATACCTCTTCAGCAAATAATTTTGGTTGACATTCTTAAGTGTCTTGTGATATTGTGAATGGTAGCTGCTTGCTGTGAAACTTCCGCTATAGCTGTTTGCTAAGAAACTCCAGCCGCAACTGCTGCTGTTCTTGACATTCTTAAGCGTCTTGTGTGAATGGCAGCTGCTGGCTACGAAACTTCCGTTATATCAGCTTGCTGAGAAATCGCTCTTCGCCTTCTAAGAATGTTAGTTGTAATTCATGATTATTCTTTTAATGATTGATTAATCATCAATGATGTGATCCAAGAAAGAGTATCTGAGGACCGATTTGCTGCCAAGAGCCGTTAGTTATTGTTGTACACTCTGTAATTAAAGAGCAGACAGGTAAACATCGACTAGACGCGCACGTTATTTGTTTTAACAAAAATTCTTTATGTTGAAATTCGTAAAATTACAAAATAAACTAAAATATACAATATATACATATTAAGAAAAAAATAAAATAAAAATAAAAGTAATAAAAATAAAATTGGTTTTTGCTACGAGAAATATGTATTCGTATATTTTAGTACACATATGAAATAGGCATTTAAATAGAGAGAATAAATAACAAAAATAAATTGCTGCATTTTTGCAAAAATATTTAGCAGTTTTGCTTGTTGTGCTCATAAAGGCATTTTGAGTATTAATAACTTTTGCGCTATCGCCAAATTTTAAAACGTTCTGATGGGTTGCGAATTCTCATCACTTTTTTTTTTTGCTGGGTATTTTGTATCTTGGAGTCTGCATATTCTAAGTTTCGTTTATTTTTGTATTTTTTGGGTTTTTTTTTGTCAGCTGGCTTATTGTTTTTATTACACATTGTTGTTGTTGTTGTTTTTGGGCTTGTTGTTTGCGTTGGGCGCCGTTATCGTCTCGCCCAACCAAAGGTAAGCAATTTTCGTTGAGCTCTCGACATTAAACGCAAAAATGACATACAGCTTACAATGTGTGTGTGCCTGTGCCTGTGTGTGTGCGTCTGTGTGTGTGTGTGTGGCAGTTGATGTTGGATTGTGTATGGGTGGCAAGGGGGCAACAGTTCATTGCCGCCAGTTTCTTGTTTGCTCCAAAATACACACACACACACACACACAAAAGTGAAGGAGAGAGAGAGAGAGAGAGAGAGAGAGAGCGAGCGAGCGGTGTAGGTGTGTAGGTTTTGGGGAGACACAAAAACCAGAAAATAAAGAGAAATGAATGCATTTGTCATGACCTCGAAACGGAAACAATTGAAAAAAGCTTTTCTCATCGCGTTGCGGCTGCTGCAAGCTAACAGCAAACGGCGACATTGCCAGCAGCGGGCTATGGCAGGGACAGAATCCCCAATCCCACACAACCAAATGGTGAACCCTCTCAGGCACACACACACACACACACACACAAACACACACACACACAAACACACACACACACAAACACACACACACAGAAATGTTGCTGAGGCGTAGCACAAAAATGCAACTGACATAGAAAAACGGCTTTTTATATGGGCAAGCACACACACATATATATGTATATAAATACAAATATATATATATATATATATATATATATATATATATATATGTGCGTGGCAGTTACATATAGACAAAGTGTGCCCGAGCTGGTTTCAGCTCAATATAGTCTCTGGCTCCGTTTTGCTTAGCTTTCTTTTTCTTTTTTCATGTTGCCTTCTTTTTGCTTTCTTTTTGTACACAATGCAGCAGCAAAAACAACAAAAGGTGGCAGTAAAAGAAGAAGCATATGACGGAAAAACGACTGGCAAGAAAATTCTTTTAGCCATTTGAGCAAAGTAAAGTAAGTCAGTCGACTGGCCAAAGGCACATCATGGCCCTGTGAATGGGCCAGCACAGTTGGTCAGCTCAAATAAAAAATAAAAAAAAAAACAAAAAAAAAAACCGGGCGCGTGTGTGTGTGTGTGTGTGTGTGTGTGTGTGTGTGTGTGAGTGTATGAGTGTAGCCTGCAGAACAGCTTGGGGCCGAGATTGAGCGGCTTGTGCCTCTGGCAGGCAGCAGGTCGACATTGACGTTGACGTGAACGTTAACGTTCACGTTTACGTTTGCGCTTACGTTGTTTTTGACTTGGCTTTGGCTACGGCTACGTCTGCTGCTGTGCCTGGTTAGGCCCGGGTGCGTCAACTTCAAATTAATTGCGCTTCAACTTCATTATTTTGCATGCCTGAACATGCCTGTTTGGCACGGCTTTAGCTTTGGCTATGGCTGTGGCTTCGACTTTGGCTTTGCCGCTTTAGCCTTTAGTTGTTGGCACTTTTCGGCGCCTGCCTGACACCATTTTGCGCTTGGTCAATATTTCAAACAGATTAGGAGAGCAACAAAATGCGCCTTAATTGAATGCCACAAGCCGTCGAACCCAGCACAAGATCCCCAACTCCAGCTCCAACCCAGACCAGAGTCAAACTCAACCCAGTCCAATCCACAGTCAAAAACCCAAGCCAGCTGCTGCTCGGCACAAGACATACATATTTAATGAGCCTCGACACGTCTTGCGACAGGCTCACAGCCCGCTGCTGCTGCTGCTGCTGCTGCTGGAGCTGGAGTTGGAGTTGGTGTGGCAGACTGAAGGCTGAAGTGGCTCCAGTTGCTCCATAGCTTCATTCGCAACGGACAGCATGGCATCGTTAGCATTGCTACCAGTCGCTGCTCGCTGTCGCTATCGCAGTCGTAGACGCAACCGCACCTTGGCACCAGCGGCACGCACTTATACGCACACACACACACACACGCATACACATATATGTTGGTATAAGCCGAACCATAAATTTCGTTAATCATTGAACTGGAAATTTAATAGCCAAGCCATATACACAAGCGGCATTAAGCGCCCGGCAGTCTACGCAACCATTTCCGCATTCCCCTTTCCATTTCGCACTCCGGCTTAAGGTAGCCCGTAGAACGTATTCCGTTGACTGTAGCTCGCGACCCGCAGTCCCGTTTTGCCTTATTTCTGGTATCCTGTATGCCCAGCACTCAACAAGCATTGCAGTTAAAGTTTCGTTTGCGTCCAAAGCGCAAAAATTCCATTGCACGGAGCACGTACTGTGGATATATATATATATGTATGTATATGTGTGCGCGTGTGCTTGTGTGTGTGTGTGTGTGGGTGTTACACTTAAAAACTACAGAGAATATAATAAGCATTTAGCTAAAAAGACGACGACACTCCGGACCCCTAGCGTGACTTTAGAAATGAGTCGTCGCCTGAGCTTCTCCCTCTCTCTCTCTCTCTCTCTCTCTCTCTTTCTCTATCTCCCAGTCTCTTACTACCACCCTTCGAACATTGCATTGCGCTGCTGGCCAAGCTAACATACATAATTATATGGCTGTTATAATAATGCGAGTTGGCGCAAAGTTCAAATAACAAAACACAAGCAACGAAAAAGAACAACAAAATAAAAGAAGGAGAAGAAGAAGAAGGAGAAGAAGAAGAAGATCGAGCACAACAACGCGCAAACCAAGGAAAAGTGAAATGGCCCCAGGGTCGAGCCATGCGCCATGAAGATTCCCATAGATCAGAGATAGCGACCTAAATGGCAGCACTTTTCCTTTTCCTTTTCCATTTTTTTTTTTAGCCACGCCCTTTCGCTGCCCAAGCCACTGGTATTTCGGAAATAGATTAAGCTTTAAATGCCACAATGTGTAACCGTAATAGGGTCAATAGCTGCCACAGCCCGAGCCTGGGCCTGGGCCTGGTCCCGGTCTTGGGCGCCTCGGCACCTGCCACATTAGCATTCCTCCTCTTTGTTGTTAGCGCTCTCACAATGTGCCAATATATTTAAATGGCTGAGCAATGAACAAGTTAAAAGCAATTGCCGTTAGGAATTTTCACCCCAACACAAACATCCGCACACACACATATATATGTACATACATATGTATATAGAGTGCTGCCACAAGGCATACAAAGATGCATCAATGTTGACCCTGGCCCGCGCCTTGCCAACCGACACACACACACACACACACACACACATAAATATTATTGTTTTTATTCAATAAATACTGTTATTAAATTGCTTGCGGTCATTTATAATAAGCAACACTCTTGTTAGCCCGACAAAAAAAAAAAAAACATGAACATATTCTAATAGCTTCTGTTCTATGGATAATTAATTAATTTCACAACAGATATTGTTACACAAAAAAAATTTTTGATTATCTTGAAAATGTAAATTAGCCACACATATTCAAGAAGCGACCGAGTCGCAGGCTAAGGAAGTAAACGACTTGCGAATACCCTAAACACTTAGAATGGACCTTTAAAGCATTTACATATATGTATACATAAAATTCTTTACATATAGTATTATATTATATTATTTTATATATATTTTATTTATGTAAATGCTCTTTGCATTTAATTTTTATTATTTATTTGTTTTATTAATTTTTTGTTTTATTTATTAATCGACGTTATACTAATTGAGTTATCTTCTTCTTCTCTTAATGACATTCTAATTGAGTGCCACTGGCTCTATTGCTAAGTATCGATAGCATTATAGTTAGGTATCGATAGTTAACCATAGATGCATCTCCTCTAATTGGATAATTAATTAATTATTGGATAATTGCACTTTTATTATAAAGTGTAAAAGATTTTTTTTTTTTGTACTCGACCGTTTCAGTTCATTAATAATGTGCATATAGGGTATAATGAATTTGTGAAAATAAAAATATTTGCACAATGCAGGCGTAGGCATGGCAGACCCTATAAAGTATACATAAATATGTATGTACATACATACATATGTACATACATACATACATACATATCCGACTAGAGCTCTCTTACTTGCTGTAATTATTATGAAATTGCGAGCAACAAATATGCTTTTCAATAAATCTATAAATCGGGTACGTAAAGTAATATCAGGAATTCAAGAACTTGTATCCGACTCACTTCAATTTGACCTCAAAAATCTTACCTTTTTCAAATTCGAATCGATTTTTCTGATTCAAATATACTCTGCGCCCCAACTGAACTGAGAATATTTAGGTTAGCTCTTGAACTAAACATTTGGCATTTGTATGGCCCGCATAGCCCACACGCAGTCTTAGCCAGCTTTAAGCATTTGCCGGGCAACATTTTAATGGCCATTAAAAAAACAACAACAAAATACGAGGATATAATAAGGTTGGGCATGAGGATGCGTCAAGCATATGTAATCCAAGAAGGTATTTAAACTCTTCATCAGGCAGCAGCTGTGTGTCTTAGTGGGCTTAAATTTGGACGAAGTTTGAGCGCTAGAGATATAAAATTGGGTGCGCATATAAAGTGTATTACCTTTACAGCTCCTGCAGCTAATATTTTCAAGGAATACTGATCTCTTGCTCGCTTTCTCTCTCTCCCCCTCGGAAAAGATGAAACAAAAAGTTTAATTCTCGACGAATCTTTTTTATGAACCTCAGCGTGCTTCCATGTCTAGTCGACGCTTGACTTGTAAACCTTTTTCTTTTTTTTTCATTTTTTGATTTGGCTTTTAATGTATGCAGGGCAAACGGAATTCGGAAGAGGCCTTTAATAATATACTCGAACGTTGAGTGAGTTGTGTATTTTATGCGGCGCATTCTGTTGGGTCTTAGGGATGTAACAATAACCAAGGACATGTCCTACGCCCAGCCAATGCAGCTCTGCCCGATGTGCGTGCACATGTGCATGGGCATAAATATTATATATCAGAAATTGTTATAATTAAGAAAAGTATAAAATTGATGTCAGTGCGAGATGCGAATGAGGCAGAGAGAGAGAGAGAGAGAGAGAGAGAGAGAGAGAGAGAGAGAGAGAGAGAGAGAGAGAGAGAGAGAGAGAGAGAGAGAGAGAGAGAGAGAGAGAGGAGAGAGATGAGAGAGAGAGGAAAGAGGAGGACAGATGAGAGAGGAGAGAGAGAGAGAGAGAGAGAGGAGAGAGAGAGAGAGAGAGAGAGAGAGAGAGAGACGAAGAGAGAGAGAGAGAGAGAGAGAGAGAGAGAGAGAGAGGCGATGATGTGGTCATGGCCATGGCGGATGCGATGTAAAGCAAAATCCGTTTCAACTTAAACACATCCGATTCGATTCTTTTTATCGCTTTCGTTGTCGTGTGTCCCAGCCCAATCCACTGGCGACCTGTGCTCGTCCAGCTGCCGGCCGGGCCATAAAGCGAACCGTGCTAAATCCGCCAGCAATTGCAGCGCCAGCTTGCGGCAGTCAAAATGGCCCGAATGAATGGACGAATGGCCGGCTGGACGGACGCTCAGCTCTGGCTTGGCTCAGAAATGTTGCACAAAACTTTTGCAGCGAGCAAAGCCCATAAATGCCAAGCACCCAACACGGAATCAGATGCAGTTTCAGCTGGTGGAGCAATTGCATTTGTTGAGTTGAGTTGAAGGCGGGCAAACAGCAAACAGGGCGTTGGCGGCTAAGTGAGAATAACACTTGACGAGGAACTGTGAATGTAAAAACAAAATAATAAAAAACACTCCAGTTGTTGCTCGTGTAGCAGTTATGTCTTATTAAGCTAACTCACCTAAGTGCCCCTAAGTGTGGCACTATCAAAGGCAATGGGCTGGGCCCTAGCTGCAACTGTAGCTGGATTTGGCCACAGTGGGTTGAATCTAGTCTAAGCTGGGCCAATGGCACGAATCAATTTGCGCAATACACAAGAAATGTCACAAAAAAAAAAAAAAAACAGGAAAAATGCAAAGATTGACAATGTACACACACACACACGCACGCACACACACATGATAGTCAGCAAATAGTTTAAGTAAACAAGCAACAACAAGAACAAGCACAACAATGAGTACCACAACAAGAAACAAAGGCAACAAGGGTCAACGCTACTCTCCATGTGTACAAAGCACTTTATATCCACACACACATACAGCGAGTGAGAGAGAGAGAGAGTCTCACGTCTAGTATCTGTAAAGTTAGTTAGTTATATACAAATATGTGTACAAGTGGCTGGCCAGAAGCACAACCCAGTTTGACGAGGAGTGGGCCCAGTCGGAAAGTCAGAGGCAGAGCAGCAGGATAAGAGCAGAGGGCCGCTCGAGCAATCGAGTTGAGTTGAGGCGAGGCGTGGCATGGTGTGGCATGGGCTGGCAAAGGGGGACAGAAAGAGGAGAGACTGAGCTGAGTGAAGTGAGCTGGGAATTGACAGATTGAATGCCAAGTTGAATACACAAATCCACTAATAGCAGGCCTGTTGTAAACAGATAATGTGCCATCGATAACTAATTGTTGGGTTAGTTTTCACAGTCATTGGGCAAAGCAAATTATTGGACCATGACTAGACATTTCACTAGTGGCTGAACTGAAGCTGAAGTTGAAAGGCATATGAAATGTACAGATATTACAGATAACATTTGCAACAATTTATTGTTAACTATCGATATTTGTTCATCGATGTTGATTTAGCGGCTTATGATTGTATATCGATTTTGATCGTTATTTTCAGCGATATTTTGATATATTCCTGGTAATGCGTGTAAGTTGTAATCGATAGCTGTTCATCTAAAGCTGTCTATATATCGATAGTTATTAATCAATTGCTTGCGATTAATTCTAATCGCCACTGCAATTACATATTGTGTTTAGTAAAGATGAATATAAGCATTAGCTTGACTTTTACGTGGATAAACGATTATTGTCAATCGATTTCTATTATAAATAGTTGAGGAATTAATTTTTATCTAGATTATTATAATTTTTAGTCGTATTCGATCATTTTAGTCACTGGGGATGTATCGGTAGTTGTTATAAAAATTTGCTTATTTCCTTAAGTCAACATGAAAGCTTAGTTATTGTTAATAATCGATAGCCGATAACTGTGTATCTATAGCTACTTATCTATAGCACTTTTAAGTAAGTTAATAATCGAGAACTATAAGACCTGATCCATTTTTTATCAAAGACTTTCTGTTCAATGCCACGTTATTAATCGATAAGTTTTTAGCAGCAGCTACAAATCGATAGCTTTTCATTGCCATAGAAGCATGCAAAACTTAAATGTGTTTTTAATTTGACTGCCAAGTCAAGCGATAGTCGAATGACTGAATTTCTAATTGAGTTGCTTGTTGCACTTTCGAAGACTTTGCACTCGATAAGCCAATCAATTGTTGAGAGGCATCGCAGTCTTGGCAGCTCTTCCGCATGGCTTGGATCTGATTTGATGCAACTTTAAGTCGACGGACTATGGCTCTATTTAAGAGTGTTTTCAATGTGCTTCTGTCGCATTTTGTTAAATTCACATTGTTATGCATTTGTTGCCGCAATTGAAGACCCATTGTAGCTCCTCACTTGCTGGCTAACCGGCTTCCTGTGGTTTTGACTTTATTAAAAATATTCTTTTGTTTTTTATTATATTTTTATTTATTTTTTTTTGTAAATTTTGTTTTATTTTATTTATAATACAGTTGTTTCTGTGCTGTCGGTACTGTTTCGTTTTTTTTTTTTTTTTTTTGTCTATTTTATTTTTAATTTTATTTTATTATTGTTGCTCCACTTGACGGTTGCTATGCGATTTTCATTTTAAGCGCTGGTTTTACGGCTACGCTCTTCTTTATGGGCCAAATGCATGGCATAATTTTTACAATAAAAACAAAACAAACCAACAAAATACAAAATGTAATGCAAAAAACAGAAAACAGAAAATAAAACTGAAACTGAAACAGACACTAGCACAACGGAACTACGGGCATAGACTCACCACAAACACAAGCAGCTCCTCCTCTACAATGATACAACAGCAGCAAAACAGCCAGCAGAGTCCGCAGCAGTCAAAACAACAACAAGTTTGCCTAGCTGAGCGCTATGACGACACCCGAATACCCTAACATCTAGAATTTTCTTTGATTTCCTTCTATCTTTTGAATACCTTGTGGGGGCATCGTGCTGAATTAATTGATTTTGCTTTGGAGACAAAGGTGAGAGATATTCATTTCAGCAGAATGCCCAAAATAAATGTGAAGGCCTCGAAGCAAAGATCAAGTAACGTTCAGCAAGAGCTTGAGACATGAAATGCTAGACGTCTGGGCAATGTTTAGCTTTAAGCTACGAAATATTTGCCAAGCAAATATCTATGTATATCAATTTCTATTAAATATTGGGATTTATTGTGATTTGCTTAAGCAACTGAGGTAAATATATTTCAAGCATTCTCAGAACTTTGGATTTAGCTAGTTTGAGCTGGACATCGACTCAGCTGCTCAGGTTGCGCATGGAAATGTTATTAGAACTTATGAGTTGTGCTTGGACTTGTCAGAGAGATCTACGTTGACTTATGTCTATCATGGAAAATCTATTAGAGTTTGTTAGTCTTCATTCGAGTTCGAGAACAAATCGTCAGTGAGCTCTTTGACGTCTCAGGTCGAACAGCGAAAACTATTAGAGAGCTCCAAGTTCGAGTTCAAGTTGGAGAACGACTCGACGCAGTGGTGTCTGACGACTCAGGGCTTAAGATCCACACGACAGAGATATGTTTGACGAGTCAGGTCGAACAAACTATCAGAGTTAGAGATCCACGCGATAGTGAGAGGTTTGACTCAGTTTGAGGTCGAGATTGACTCGATAGTCATGTCTATGTCGAATGAGCTTAGGCCACGCGCCCTAGAGATATAGGAACCCATTAGCGCTGTTAGTTTGAGCTGGACATCTACTCCACATGGAAAACTTGAAGGTCGAGAACGACTTGACAGAAAGATTAGACATGTCGACTCGAGACGAACATGGAGAAACTATCGCAACTTGTCTGCGCTTTTAGTTTGAGCACAAGATCGACTCGATAGAGAGTTCTAGGTCGAGCATGAAAGTTGGAAATCGACTCGACACAGCTGCTGCAGTTGCTCCCTCTCCCAGTTGCATACACTGCCACATAGCGCATATACCCCATTGAAGCACTTGAACAGTGGGCAGTGTGTGTAAAAATGAAGACGTGTTTCACAGCTGCTGCACTGACCCAACTCCTTGGCCAACTGGGCGCAAAGCAATTAAATGTGACTTTTTTTCTTATCAAAATGTAATTAAACTAATTTGCAATTACACGAAACGTGCTTCAGCGCGAAATGTGAATATTTAAATTGTTCACACGGTCGAAAGGAGCCGGAGGAGCGGTATGGAATATAGTTAGTCAATTTCATGAAATTAATTAATGTAAATATTAATAACAATATTTGCTATCGGCCTGAGAGAGCTAGTTCAGCTACTCTATGTTAGAGTATTAAAAACAAAGCAATGCCAACAACAATAGCTACTAAAAAATAACAACAAATGCGAAAACACAATTGTATTAAGCTTTTATTCGAGCACTTTTTTCTGCGCCCACAAATGATTTAAAATGATAATTTCGGCGTATATATAGATAAAAAAAAAGATAAAATAAAAGAAAAACAGAGGCAAAAAAAAAAGATTAAAAAAAAATGAAAGAAATAAAACAAACAGAAATGAAGAGGAAGCATAATAAATGCAAGCCACAACCACGCGCCCGCCCCCCGCCCCCAACTCGAAGCTAGACTGAATGTAATTTAGCGGCTTTTCTTTCTTCCTTCCTGCTCGTAATTTCAATTAAAATTATTCTAGTCGCCGTATTACATGTGCCTGGTTTGTAAGTACAACGCGTCCTCCAGTGGGCGTGGCTGCCGGGCGGGGCGTGGCGAAAGCCAACGGAGCGATTGAGGGGCAAGTTAACAGCTAAGTAATACGCACTCGTCGGCTAATGGGCCAGCACTGCATGGACCGCAGTCATGAACTAGCTGAGAAGGGGCCCAGTGGCCAGACGGCAACGACAACAAAGTCAGCAACTCCTCCGCAAGGACGACGCCAGGACAGTCCATCAGCGGCTGACAGGCAGCGCGCTGTCCCTGAGCGCCATTACCGCAAAACTTTAACGCTGAGTTGTTAGCAGCAGCGGCAATAGCAAACGAACTTAGAAACACAAACACGCGCCGCACACACATACACACACCCGCACACATTTACACAGGCACACACGCGCGCCATACACACACACACACACTCGCATATACTCTTACATATATTATAATGTGCCTTTACCTAACCAAAAAAGAAAGCAAGAGTTAACAACGGCAGAGCGAAAAGTTAATGCTCTTTATATATAAAAGATTAATATCAATCGATTTATAAAATATATATTTGCCAGCTGCTCGTGTTATAAATTCAGAATAATTTGAATTCAAATTATTTTAGCAGCCCTGACAATGATCGATACATTTTGAAGCCCTGTAATTACTACCTCGATATCGATATCAAATTATTGCGCCATAAAATAAAAATCTACAAAATTTTTTGCATCTTTAAGTTTCTGCAAAAAAATAAAAGAAAACATCAACAAAATAAATTACATGTATATTAATCATATGAATTAATTTTCGTCCATCTTTTCCTGTTGCTCCATGGAGCAGGCTAACTGGAGTGACAACATCCTGATATGAATAACAATGACCTGGGTTAGGGTATTCGCATAGAAGTTAAGGCATTCCCAATCCCTCTATACCAAGCGAGCTAAACCCATCGTTAGTCCCCTAGTCCATGTCCAGGCGCAGCCGAGCCGTATCAAAACGCTTGCAGCGAGACGAAGGCGACATTAACTTAGCGCGCCAAAGCTGAAGCGCCAAAAAGACTCCGCCCCACGCACATGTCCAACGCACACACACAGACACACACATACAGCAACAAAAGTTGAGTTGAGTTTTATGGACAACAGTGCACTATGGGGAAAATTCCAAATTATCGGGTATAAATTAATAACTTGAAAACTAAGCCAGATTTTTTGATCCGGTTTTTTAATTATTATTATGTATTCCCTCAGAAATATTTTTGGAAAAGGGGGCGTGTCCCCGCCCACCCAAAAAAAATTTTATTAATAATTTAAAAAAAATTTTTTTTTTTTTTTTTAATTTTGGTTATCAATATTTCAAACTGAATATTTTTGTCAAAAAGAAAGTAATATTCTTCAGTTTCGAGTTCTAGATCAGCCAGAAATATTTATCCCACAAAATCGTCTTCGGGCTCATTTATTTCCAATCGGCAATCATATTTTTGCAAATAATGCGGATTTTGCTTTTCAAATATAATTAATAAGTTTAATCTTATTTAGTTTCGCCTTAAGAAAATAAAGAATTACTTTGTTATGGTTAGATTTGCATTTTCCATTGAGCCAAAAAGCATTCAGCTCAGCGTTCAAAAACCTCGTAGTCACTTGCAAGAAATTAAATTGCGCCGGTTGTGCGGAAAAGTGCACATTGAGACAAAGTTCATTAAAATCATAATTAATGACTCTACGATATGCAATTGGAATTACACTTATCAGCCCTTCTACTTTTTTTGTATGCCTTCTCAAAGGTGAAATTCCTTTACACGAAATGACAATGGACAACACTTGATAATTTTACAAAATATTAATAGAACAAGCGCAAATACAAAAAGTTGGGTTATTCAACACATAGTACAAACTCTTATTATTGATATCCCTTTTAAATTTCATAAAAATTATGCATGGTCTTCGAGTAATGACAATTTGAAAATCGGCTACCAAAATTGCAATCTGAAGGCACGTGCTCTTTGAAAACAAAAGCTGACTTTAACAGCTGTTAGGCTTAACAGTGGACTGTTAATTAACATTTTATGTATTGTTTCTAAAACTTTGGAGTTTTCTAAAGATGCTAGCATAAAAAAAAATTTAATTTGAATACTTTGAAAAAAAGACTAAATACCCGAAAAACGGCAAAATTCCCCATAGTGCAGTGAGTGCTGAGAGAGGAGAGCGCTACGAGAGTGAGAGCGAGCTTCACGCACCAGACGCGAGCTTTGGCTGCAAAGAATTTGTTGCCTACTTTTGAGCGCTTTTTGCTTTGAGCTCATTTTGTCGCTCAACTCGCGACTGAGCAAAGTCTGTGTGTGTCTGCGTGTGTGTGTGTGGGTTTATTTCTTATTTTTAGCTGCTCTTCAGCGGCAACTCTTCCATTTGATTTATTTGATTCTTTTTTTAGCAGCAGCAGCAGCAATGGCAGCGGCAGCGGCAGCGGCAGCCGGCGACAGCGTTTGGCCCATGCCAAAGACCAAAAGTGGGTCAATTTACGTGCCGTTGCCGTCGCCAATGGTACGCTAAAAGGCACTGTGCGTGTGCGCTACTCATCTGTTGTTGCCGTTGTTGTTCTTGTTAAATAAACCATGCTGTGCACAATTGCTATGTACTACACACACGCATACATACATATACTATAAAGTAAACATATGTACATACTCGTATATGCATTTCAACTATGTTGCATAGACAGCGACAGCGCCAAGGGTATACTGTCTCGATTCTCATGGGCATTTAATTTGCAAGTCAAGGAAATGCATGTAATGATGGCAAACTTAAAATTTTGATTACGCCAACAGCAGCAATGGCAATGGCAATGGCAACATCAGCAGCAGAAAGCCAAATACAAAAGGTTAAATACATCTGCAACTCTTATCTGAAGATGCACAGACACATCTATCTATATGTTAGATATAAGATATATAAAATGCATGGTATGCAGTGTATGCATGCACATCTATCTCTATCTATGCCATCTATCTAACCAGCAGCAGCAGCATCTGCCACTGTCACTGGCAGCATCTTCATCGCCTGTACCAACGGCTTCGCCTTCTTCAATTTTGCGTAGTTATTTTCGTAAGTGCAAACGAGCAATTTGAAGTGCTTAAATATTTGATATTGGTTTTGCTTTGCCTGTCGTCGCTGCAGCTGCAGCTGCAGCAGCAAATACAACATAAGCTCTGTGCAACATTTTAATGAAATTGTCTGTGTGCATCCGTAGCAGCAGCAGCAGCAGCATCAACATCAGAAGCATTCGATGTGCATCATAGCTGGAATAAAACGTTTAAAATAATTTATCCATGCCACGTTTGGTAATAACTGTAATCAGTAAAAGCTTGGCCAGCAGGTGTTGCTGCTGTATGCAACAGCAACGGCAACAGCAGCAGCAACAGCAACAGCAACAGCTATGGCAATATCTACATATTGGCTGCTTGCATTGTTAACGCAAATGATTTCGAAATTAAATTTAGTGTAAGGCGCCGCTGCAGCTAATACCATATCAATTAGGTAATTGCATATGGACGACTAACTGTTTAATTTGGCCAGCATGAAATGTTGATGCGGTAATGTTGGCTAAAATTTGTGCGGTTGAATTCAATTCAGGCTAGAATGCTTGAATGCCGACTGCCGACTGCCGCCTGCCTGCTCATGGATTAAAGGGGCAATAAATAGGCATTAAGTGGGCAAACAGCAGAGTGCAGCAGAGTGGCTCCAGCGGAGATAGTGGGGCAGAGCGCACAGACAACAGCTTGAAGAGCCGCACCACAAAGAAATGTAAGTAAGTCGCACGAAAATGTTTTTGCTATTTGTTGTGGTGCGGCTGATGTTGATGCCGTAGCTGAAGCGGTGCCTCGCACAGAGACGGAAGCTGCTGTGGCTGAGGTTCTTGCTTGCGGCCAAGGATAAGAGCAAGCAAAAATTGCGGCTGCCTTCAAGTGGATTGCCGCTAGACGGGGCTGAAATGAAGGCGAATGAAAGGCCATGGAGTGCAGAAGCAAAAGCAAAAGCAAAAGCAAAATCAGCAGCAGCCGAAGAGGCCGTGGCACTAGCTGATGCTGAAGAAGATGAAGGAACAGCAACAGCAGATGCCATAGACATGGCCATAGCTCAAGCACAATGCCTGAGCAGGCTGGATAGTGTAGTGTAGTATGTAGACGATGCACTGCCGCTTGCAGCTCTGGCGGTGCAAGGCGAGGGGAAAAACCTATTTCGTAGCAGGAATGAAGCAGAAATCTGTTAAGATTTATAGGCACAAAAACCAGAGCGAGCACTTTGACAACCCAAAGACTAAATACCCTTGTAATATACACGTCTATATACATATATATATATTTATATATAAACATAAATATCATACAACTCAATGTTAGTTCGATTTCATTTATCTAACACAACGGAAAAGCCAAAAGAGATTTTCATTAATATGTTAAATCTTAACTGTTCAATGTTAAATGTTAAATGTTAAATGTTAAATGTTAAATGTTAAATGTTAAATGTTAAATGTTAAATGTTAAATGTTAAATGTTAAATGTTAAATGTTAAATGTTAAATGTTAAATGTTAAATGTTTAAATGTTAAATGTTAAATGTTAAATGTTAAATGTTAAATGTTAAATGTTAAATGTCAAATGTCAAATGTCAAATGTCAAATGTCAAATGTCAAATATTAATTGTTAAATGTTAAATGTTAAATGTTAAATGTTAAATGTTAAATGTTAAATTTTAAATGTTAAATGTTAAATGTTAAATTTTAAATGTTAAATTTTAAATGTTAAATGTTAATGTAAATGTTAAATGTTAAATGTTAAATGTTAAATGTTAAATGTTAAATGTTAAATGTTAAATGTTAAATGTTAAATGTTAAATGTTAAATGTTAAATGTTAAATGTCAAATGTCAAATGTCAAATGTCAAATGTCAAATGTTAATTGTTAAATGTTAAATGTTATGTTAAATGTCTGTAACGATAGAAGATCACTTCACTTCCCGTCGCTTATAGTAGCCTCTCTTTCGTATTAAGAGGTTTATGAGTTTGTAGTAAATAAGGAAAATTAAAAAAAAAAAAAAATTAATAAAAATGAAGTAAAATATAACGAAAAATAAAAAATTAATCGGCAATACCCTGTAATGTTCAATAAAAAATAAATACTATTTATAAATATTTTGTATATATTTTATTTTATTTATTTATTTTTATTTTATTATGAATTTTTTCTTTCTTCAAATGGAAATCAATATTCCATGTATGTATGAATAAATTATTGTAAAAAAAAAAATACAAATAAAGTAAAATATAATAAAAAAAAAAAAAAAAAAAAATAATTTGATCGCCTTTTACAAAAGTATATTATTATTATTGTTATTGTAAGCATTATATTAATTGAATAGTTAATATATTTTCTATGTGTGAATTCGAGTCTATAAAATTCTGATCTATAGGATTTATTTGATCTATAGATATTAATGTTATTATTATACAATAATTTGAATATATTTTGTGTGAATTCGAATCTATTATGATATTATTTATATGCCAAATATATTTTTTTAAATTAAATTATTTTTGTATTAAATTTCGCAACATAATTAAAGCCGAACCAAACAGCTGATTAACTACTTATAGTAATTTGCAACAAAGTTTTCAGCTGCCTTTGCGTTGCAAAGTTTCATTTTTGCTAGCAACAAAATGAAAACTGAAATTTTATTCAAAGATTATCAGCTGCAGCTGAAAATAAAATAAAATAAAAACAAGTTCACTGGGGACATCCCTTGCCATAATTTGATTCGCTGGAGATTTCATTTTGAACAGCTGAAACTAATGGTAAAAAAAAGAAAGAAAGAAAATATATTGACAATATGCTGACCAGAGAGAGAGAGAGAGAGAGAGAGAGAGACAGAGAGAGTGAGGCGAGTTCAAGGCTAGAGCGCAGCACAATGAGATGGATAGACTTTCATAGAATTCGAACAAAAACATTTAAAACTCATGTTAAATGCACAAAACCGAGAGCATAATCGAATTTAGTCCAAACAAAGGCGCTCTAATAGTGGGAAGCGCAAGATTCACGCAACAATCCATTGAGTTTGCGTAGCCAAAGTTAATAAAATTGTGCAAAAGTAAATAAAACAAATTGAATTAAATGGGAAATGGTTGGTTTTTGCAAGTTTTTGTGTTTTTAATCCAATTAGAAGAATATCGAACAATATACGCTTTGAATGAAGTCAAGAGTGTTGTCCTTTAAAGCGCATCAAGCTCGACTGGGCAATACCCTGTAATCGATAGTGTTTACAATATATATATATATATATATATATATGTGGATGAAGTTGTCAAAATGTAATTTAAAGAAAGCTTAATTCGACTAGGCTATACCCTGTAATCAGCAGTGAACTGTCACATATAAATATTTTATATATATTTTATTTTCATTAATTTTTATTTTATTATTATTATTAGTTCTTCAAAGGGAAATCAATATTCCATGTTGTATGAATGTATGAATGTATGAATGTTTGAATGTATGAATGTATGAATGTATGAAAGCATGTATATTATCAGATGCATCGATATATGGCATTCGCCTTTACTTTCACTTGCAAAATTCGAAACTAGTGAAAGCTTCATAGAGCCCATTGACAGGGTATATAATACGGCCTCTCTGGTGTGCGTGTGTGTGTGTGTATGTGTGTGGGTCTAGCGACTATCTCGGAATGAAATCAATGAACAGTGAACAATGATCCGATGATGAATAAACATAAGTGGAACAAAACCAAAAGCCCCAACCGACTTGCCAAGGCGAAAGAATTTGCTCATTAGAAAACTTTGGGAAAAGTCTTGTGAATGCCGGCGCTGTAGAACGTACTGCAGCTTAAAATGCACTCCGAATCAGTAGCGAGAGGCATCTTAGAGTGTTTGCCACACGGAGTGAGTAAGAGAGTGACAGACAGAGACAGGAAAGAGATAGTTGTATGATGGAGAGCGACGGGTACTAAGAGGCTCTTTTGTATGCTACTCGCACAATTGCATGCTGACTGCTATAAAACTCGCTGCCACACATGCATGCCACGCACACATCATATTCACTCTGGCTTACCTCTCTCTCTCTGTGTGTGTGTGTGTGTGTGTGTATGCGTGTGAGTGCCAAGCATGTGGAACAAAACGCAAAAGTTGTGCAAACTTTTGCGGCGATCTCTGACTGCGAATGCTGGAGAATGTTGGGGTATGCCAGTATATATGCCAGGAGCGGCCAACTATGGTCTATCCTACTGCCAGAGCAAATGAAGCGTACGAAGGAATGCACACACACACACAAGCACTCACTCATACCCACACACACACACACACACACGCACATTGACACGCATACACTCCACATGCAGTGCTCGCATGCATTCAGGGCAAAAAACAATACATTTAATTAAAGTTTAAGATGAGTTGGCACAACAGAACGCCTGCTAGCAACAACAATAGTGACAACAACAACAACAACAGCAGCAGCAGCAACGGCAACGGCAACAACAGCAACAATGGAGGCCAAACACTTCACACTTTCTACGTTTCCAACGAGCTTTAACTAAAACTATGTTAAAAATTGTTAACGCTCTGCAATAGCATCCAGATTTAATTAAAATTATAGCCTCAACAATATCTGAACAGCAAAACTTTAAGGCGTAAATTCTGTCTGTCTGACTGTCTGTCTTTCATTCTCTGTCTTTTTTTTTTTATTTTTCTTTTGCCTTCTTCCCTTCCACTCCCACTTTATCTCTGTCTTTCTCTCTCTTTGGCTTGGGCCGCAACTAGTTGGCCGGGTTGCAATTTATATCAACGTTCCGTGCAGCGCAGAGGCAACTTTAGTGAAAGAATTATTTGTGCTACACTGTGAGAAAAAGCAACTAACCCGGCCATAAATTTCAACAGCAACCACATGAAGCTGCCTGCAGCCAGCTTAAGCTCAATTAAAAGCAGCTAAAACTAAGCTCAGCTCAAGCATAAAGTTAAGCAAGCAATGTATTTATATATTTTACTTTCTCTTAAATGTGAATCAATCTTCGTTTCTTATGCTCTGCAGACAGACAGCTTAAATTGTCGTAAGCTTATTAAAAGATGCATTTATCAAGCGAATTTACTAGGCAAAGAGAGCATTGATTACGACGCTACTCCAATTAGTTTTTCTCTCATTTATGGATTCAGCTATATACTATTTGTACTATCCATAGGTACATGGACTATTAAGCTCTAATGCTTATGGAAAATCATTTTGTTAATGAGTTTTTCAAACAATTTATATTCAATAATTAATGAGAAACAACACAGAAATGCAAAAATAACATTTAAATAAGTATAATTTTCTTTACAACTACAATAAATAATATTTTTATCGCAACTGCAATGTACTTAATTAATTATGTATTGAAAATTGTACAATTTATTTAATATTACATTTTATTTTTAATTTTGTGTACTTAGTTATGTCAAAATTATCAGATTTTATGTCCATTTCGATTTGCTAGTACTTAAAAATAATTATTTATAAAATATTTTTATTTTGTAGTAAAATTAAAAAAAAAATATATATATAAATATAAAATTAATCTTAGTTAATTTGCATATTAATCTTTATATTTATATATCGAAACAATATCGAATAAAATATTTAATTATTAAATATATTTTATTTCAGCTTGAAGTATGAAGTGTGAAAATATAAGAGAGCGAGATAGAGATAGAGAGAGATAGGAAGTGAGAGAGATGGAGACACAATGACAAGTAAAAAGAGAGAGAATTACGATTAGTATCTTGGGTATGAGATATTCTAAAAATAATTCAAGCAAATTAATTTTCAGCCTTTGCTGCGCTTGGCTAAATTTAGCAATTCATCAATAAAAAAAAAAAATAATATAATTTTTTCTTTATTTTCTTCCTGATGTTCAGTATCATTTGAATTAAAATAAATTCGGTGTATTTGATATGCATGTCTAAGGCTTGTAGATTAACATTCCTAATTGAGCACAAAATAATCGCAATTTACATAAATTCCATTGATCTGCAAATTAAGATATACAACGTAGCTGAGAGCATGAGCTGAAGAGCTTTTGCTCTACTCACCCACACCGATTGCCGACCCCTTCCGAGTGCTTACGGGTACACTTCACGTTTACACCGTACACAGTACTATATCACGGCCGCTTTTCTCGCTGTGTGACAGCTCTCCGGCCGTTTCTCTCTCTCTCTCTCTCTCTCTCTCTCTCTCTGTAGCGCTGTCGCTATTATTTTAGCTTGTTGTTGTCGTCCCGCTGCTGGTCTGGCGCTGTTAAACAACGCTCAACGTTATCTAGTTGATGACTAAAAACTTTTGCACAGTAGTCACGTCGAGAGAGCTGTATTCGCCAACACGCCAAAACGCCCCCAGCCACGCACACGTCCACGCCCACGCCGTAAGCCAAGGCCCACACCCAACACCCACGCCCACGCCCACGCCCATGCCCAAGCCCAGGCCCAGGCGCTGGCAACCGGTGCGTGATTGTCAAGTCATGTTTTAAATGTTGCCCAACCAAATTGGACAAACATTTTCGAAGCGCATTCGCGTTCGCATTCCAAATTAGCACATTTCGCACAGCGCTTTACAAATGATGGGCGTGGCCGAAAGCCCAGCTCGTTTGATATTGAGTGCGCACAGTTGCCAGATGGAGTTGCCCAACGATGACAATTGCCTGGCTGCGAGTGGATTACAGGCGAGGACATTTGTAATTCAAAGTGCGCCTTGCGTTGATTTCTGCTGCGTCTTTTCATTGCAATTTTATATGCACTCGCAGCACCACTGCATTCACCAATGCACTGAGCAGTGGTGCAGCGGCTGGCTATTGTGGGTGGCTGGGGTTGGGGTTGGTTTGGTGCCGCTGTCTGCCAGGTTAAGTGGGGGGCGGTGAGTGGTCATGCGGGAGTTTCAATCGCAAAATGCCATTTCCGCCAGCTGCCAGCCATTTTCAAGATGCCGTCGATGCTGTCGGAAGGCGCAACGAGCCAATGCCAGGCAAAAATAATCGAGTTTCGCTGCATGTTCGCGCGAGTGTGTGCGTGTGTGTGTGTGTGTGTGTGTGAGGCACAACAATAAATGCTAATTTCCTCTTTGCTGCACATAAAACATCCTTAATTGAAAAATTCTGACAGAAATGGCCGCAACTGGAGCATTTGCCGCTCATTGGACTTATGATCGACACGTTGTGCACACCTGGTTAGCAATGGGGTGGAGGGGGGGCGTGCCAATGGGCGGCACACACACACATGGCTCAAAATTGACAGCTACTTTAAGTTGAGGCGATGATGCTTTTGTTTCATTTTACTTTGGCGCCCGACCGTCAAGCGCAAGACAAACAAATAATAACAGGAAAAAAAAAAACAACCTACAAAGCAAATAGAGAGAGTGGAAGAGCGAGAGAGAGAGGCAGGCAGTGTGTGTGTGAGCGAGAGCAGCAGGCAAACAAGCGACACACAAACTGGCAAACAAGCTAACAAACTGAAGGGAAAAACAAATGGCCAAAGTTCGCACATGGCAGCGGAAGATGTTGACGAAGTCGCGGCCCAAAAACCAAGCCCTGATGGCGCACGGACGGACGGCAGAGGCGTGCGATGGTACAATATGAATAAAATGAATAAATTGGCATATGTAATGCGTTTGCTGGGGCGTAACTTGGGTGGGCGATTGCTCTCCCTGTCGCAGTCGCAGTCGCTGCTCCTAGATGGCGCTTCGGCACTTCAGCACGGTCTGAGCGGGACGTGGGGGCGCCACCTGGAGATTTGCTTGAATGCGGCACTGATTATATGCCATGAGATTTTCATAGCGCGTTATCATTGAATCTACGCCACGTGTGCCAGAGGGGGTTGAGATCGGCTGGGGTGGTGGTGGTGCGGGGGGCGGTGCCTGGGGTTGTGTTAGTAACACTTCTTGTAAGTGAGTGTTGAATTTGGTTTGAGCCAACTCAAGGGATTCTTAAAAGTTCAACTGGGGAATTTGCCAAATGGCGGATGGCCAAATTCGGTTGCCGTCGTCGCGGTTGCGGCCACGAAATGTGAGCGCCAGACGAGAAAAAAAAAACAAGTAATAAGGTTCTAGTTGAGACGGCTCGACTACAAGATACCCTGAACTCTGCAAAGAGACTAAAACTATGGGCGAAGGGGCCACGCCAAAAGCTGAAAATTACTCTTACATTAATTACATTAATTAATTAAATAACTCATCGTATACATAATATCTATCTAAATATATAAAATTACGGTGTATAAGTTACGCTCAAAAATGTAAAATAATAAACGAATTTTTTATCGATATTTATGAAATGAGATGAGTTATCGGTTAAAAAAAAAAAACAAAATAAACTCTTAATGCCTAACTAACATACGATTATTCGTGTAAAATTTCAGCTCTCTAGCTTCTGTAGTTTCCGAAATCTCGACCTTCATACGGACGGACGGACGGACGGACGGACGGACGGGCGGACAGACAGAGGGACAGGGCTATATCAACTTATATTTTTGTGCTGATCAAGAATATATATACTTTAGGGTATTTGCAACGCATCCTTCTGCCTGTTACATACATTTTCACATAACCATTATACCCCGAATTCCCATTTTCAATGGATGCAGGGTATACAACAAAAATATACGGCCAAATGAGTGGGCATAAATCGATATCGTGCAACGATAACAGCAATCGATGACAAAACGTTTGCCCATCAAAAATTCCATTTGAAGGTTAGCTCACGACAGCTACAAATATATATACACATGTATATATATATATATATATATATATATATATATATATTATATATATATATACATATATACATATTAGTATGAGAATCTCTTTGCTGGCATGTTTTTGTGTGCGCTGTTTGTGTTTCATTTGCTTGACTAAAGACTTAACTTAATTTATTATCAATGTGTAAATGGGAGCGAATACATATACATATGTATAAACATGCATGTATGTGTGTTTGTGTTTGGTCCGCCTAATCCGAGCGCATGTTCGCAAATCCGGATTGGATTCGATTGATTTGTAAGAGATAAGAGAAATTCAATGTGCATTTTCTTTCTTTTCTTAATTCATTTTTATACGCTGAACCCATTGAAAATGGAAATTCAGGGTATTTTTATATTTCGATTGATATTATGAATACACGGATTTTGTAATTTTCAATTTGAAAAAAAAAGAAAAATTCATTTAAAATACTTGAGACTTAAAATTAAGCAAATAGATACATTTAGATGCTTTTGATGTATTCCGAAAGTTTCATGAATATCATTAATTTAGAAATGGAAATATATGCATTCAAAATAGAGCCACGCCCACTCCCAAGCCACGAAGAAGAGTATTAGTTTTTCTGACAGGATTTAGGGTATCTTGTAGTCGAGCCGTCTCGACTTCTTACTTGTTCTTATTCACATTTATCTGTAAATTTCAATTCAATTTGATTCCTTTTCAGTAATTATTTAATATTATGTATGAACTGTCATAATATCCATAAAAATAGCATGTTTCACAGTTTGCCTGATTCAATAAGCCGCACAGTTCATTTTTTGAGCCAATGCTCACCTGGCTTACACAGCTACATATGAATCATATAGAGAGAGACATTTTTCATGTAATATATCGTTTTTAGTTGCAAATAGAATGTTGAGAGTATGTTAAATATATGTAAATCATATGCTGAATTGGATATTTAGTGGAGTTAAGTTATGGCATCATATACATATTTATATGTATATTACGAGCGGATTTTCTTTTCAATTTATGAAAAACGAACAAAGCTAAAAATTCCTATTTTTGTCTCTTGTAAGCCCTATTTATGGGAAATATTCAATATTTTCTTTTGTAGATTCGCGCTGATCAATTTTGTTTATAGAAATCGATAACTAATTCCGTTTTGCTGTTATCGCTTGAACAATGTATCGAAATGTGATTATAAAAAAAGTAAGAAGGCTGTAGTAGGGACTGCGCGACTACGAGATACACTGAACCCTGCAAAAAACTAACACTCTTCTTCTTCTATATATGAAAATTCATTAAGTAACACAAAAGTCAATAAGTTAATAAACATAACGATCCAGTTACTTTGTATGTTTTTTTTTTCATATTTTCTACGTTTTGCCTATTTATATTTTCTTATCATTATTTTATTTTTATTTTATTGATTTGTTCTTAACATTATTTTATTTTTATTTTGATCATTATTATTATTATTATTATTATTTTATTTTAATTTTATTTATTATTATTATTATTGAATTTTTAAAAATTTCTATTTGATTGTGAAAGTACGATTTTTAAAACATAGCTTATGCTAGCTAAAATTGTATGATTATATTTAAAATCACATATCGAACGGGGTTGAGGGAATCTCCGAAACGTTCTTTCCATACTAGAGTTTTCCTACATGACTAGAATTTTCACATTTGTTTTCTTGAGACTGTCGACAACCAAGCATTGCGCTATTGTTGACTATTGAGGGGTTTTGACTATGGTCACTATCGATAGTTCTTAAAGAACTATCATCACTGTCGATGGTTCGACACCTCCAATTATCATTTGTATGTATGTATAAGTGTATCGATATATATTTGTACATATATATTATGTATACGTACTTATATATGCCCATATGTATGTACATAAACATATTGTCAGGGGGCTGTTCACGATTGTCACATTCTGCAATGTGGTTAAATGCTTTTAGCCGAATATGCATCAATATGGAGATTTTGCTGTGGCTAAAGAGATTAAAGAGATTAAAACAGCAAAACATTTCGGACTTAAATCATAGTTAAATTAAGTTATCTTGACATTTGCATCTGTAGAGGGCGATGGAGCTAGATGGGTGGAGCGGGATGGGTGGAGGTTGAAAGGAAGTGAGTGAGATCATTGCACATAGTTTTTTCTTTTAGTGAGTAGCTGCGACACTTTTGGTCTTGCTTAAATAAATTTGGGTAGTTGCTCTTGTCTGCTTTATCTGTGTAATTACAAGCTTTGGCCTTCCAACTATGTCAGGGAATGCCACACTTGGGCTGCATGCGCTGGCAGTGCTGCGAGTTCCTTGTGTATACACACACACACACACACACTAACACGCACACACACGCACAAAATGCCATGATATTAGCATAATGTGGTACTTTAAGCATCTGATTTGCTGGCAGCACAGGGGCATGGCCAGAAGGGTCGGTCAACTTGTTGACTTCGGCCAGAGGCGAGCGGCGTGTCAGCAGCAGCACGAGCAGCAGCAGCAGCAACGCCAGCGGCAGCATCCTGCAACAGCAGACAACGCTTCCTGCCACTTTAGCCCTAAACGTTGCAAATGAGCAAGAGTCGCAGTTAGTGTCCTCCCTCACGTTTGACAGCACTTATGTTAGCAGGCGCTACACGTTGCCACGCGCATTGATTTCATTCACATGCACACCCACTTTCACTCTCTCTCTCTCTCTCTCTCTCTCTCTCTCTCTCTCTCTCTGTCTCTTTCTCTCTGTATGTGTGACATCGTGTGGATGATGCAGTCATTCATTTTTATCAGCGCACAAATGTAAATGCAATAAAAAGCGAAATCAACTTGCGATGCAATTTCACTGCACGACAACGCCATCTGGCGGCGGGTAGTGCAGGTGTGCTTAGCTGTGAAATCGAAATAGAGCAAAGTGTCTCTCCTACCTTACCTACTTTAAGGGTGATGCAACGTGCTTTGCTGAAAGAAAAAAAAAAAAAAAAAACGTGAAGAGCGTACGCGATTGTGG